>JAJGRW010001300.1:141663-169675 GCA_025461045.1 Carex parvula | reverse complement strand
TACAAAGATAATATTCAGTAGGCTAGTCAATAGGAACGCGTATCCTCTGCATTAAACTAAAAAAGGAATCTTTTGAGTTAATGAATCTGAACCGTTGATTTTAAATGGAGTCAATTCGGATTATAACTTAGGAGGATCTTCAATATTCGTGCAGATCTAATCTGCACGAATCTAAAAACAGATCGGATGGTTAATTAACTCAAAAGATTCCCTTTTGATTTAATGCAGAGGATACGAATTCAGTCAATAGCAGGCTGATCAAATGGAATAATGTCAGCAAATTCAAAGGCTCGTCGCATTCTCTGCCGTTCGATTAAATAAGACGGTTAAGATATGGTTGAGACCATCCAAGTGAGCATCGTACGATTGGAGAGAATCAAACCCTAGGAATCGCACTCGTCGATTCCGAGTGCTCCTCTGAGATATCTCATATTTTGCGTGACCGACGTGTCCGGTGTCTACTCGGGGATAGAGCGGGGGCCAGTATTATTTCATCTTTGAGATCGTGCATAACGTATTTGAACGGGTTGAGATTTGCCTAAAAGTCACGCAAAAGTACGAGATATCTCAGAGGATGGGAATTCACGATTTCTCCTGAATATGGTTCCTAAAGTGAACCAAACTTTGTCTTAAATCAGAACCGTCCGATCATAATTTGCACGAATAGTGCAGATGTCCTGTGAATTGTAACTTAAAACTGGATGGTCGGATCTAAGCTCAAAATTGGAGTTACTTCAGGGGATCTGAACCCATCATTACTCTCCTCACTCGGCCCTTCAACGGTTCAACCGAAGAGAGGGAAATTCAATTCACTGCTCGTTTGAACTTGAAACGGGTCTCCTCTTCCTCCCAATCTCTAGCTAACCTCTCATGGCGAAAAGGCGCGGCGTGAAATCCAAAAATGCAGCCGCCACTCCTCTCCGCAAATCACCACGATTCAAAACCCAAAACCCTAACCAGTCCATTTCAAGTTCTCATCGCGAACCCCCCCTCTCTTCACACCAATCCGATCTCAAATCGGCTCCGTCCTCTGCCAAACCGAAACGAAGCAACTCCGGGAAGAAAACCAAGACTGGAGGTAAGAAAAACTGCGCGCCAAGTGTTTCCGAAAATGTCGTGGAGAAAGACACGGTCTTAGGTTCTGGCAGTGGCGGAAGGAGGTCTTCTAGATTGGCTAAAAATGGTACAAATAGCATGGCACAAATTGGGGTTTGTGCCCCAAGAAAAGGGATTGCATGGTAACCAAGCTTGAAGTTGAGAAAACGTACTCACAAACCTGTGTGCCAAGTGTTCTGAAAATGCCGTGGAGACAGACACGGTCTTGGGTTCCTGGCAGTGCCCAAAGGAGGTCTTCTAGATTGGCTAAAACTGGTACAAATAGCACGGCACAAGTTGGGGTTTGTGCCTCGAAGAAAAGGGATTGCATGGTAACCAAAGCTTGAAGTTGAGGAAACGTGCGTGCAAAGTGTTTGTGATATTGCCTCTGATAAAGTTGCTGTCTCAGGCTCCGTTAATAACCGAAAGAGGTTACCTAAACCGGGAAAAGTTTGTACGGCCAGCATGGTGCAAAGAAGGTCCCCTAGATTAGCTTCATCTGACACAAAAGCCATAATCTCAATTTTGAAATTACAAAAAAGTCTACAAGGTCAAGCAAGAGCGATAAAACACATTCGACCAGCATGCCCACCAAATGTTCAAAATAATTCCAGTAAAAATAATTGCATAAAGGAACCCAGTAATAATTCTCTTGAAGGAAGAAGGTCCCAGTAGATTGGCTGTGCTATCAGATAAATTGGAGTCAAATTGTTCAGAGGGAGAAATTGACTGTGATTCCCAGCAATTCCCACCAATTATTCGAAAAATGCTTCAAAGAAAGTTGCAATGTTTGGCAGCTAAACCCCATTGCCTCCAAACCAGAGAAGGTCCAAACGAATTGAAAACCAATCAGATGAAATTACAAGTAAAGGACATAAAGTCTAAGTATGCGGAAGAATCGGATTCAGATTATAATGTGAGGATACCCCGGTAGGGAAGAAGAGGCAGAGGCAAGAAAGTGCAGAAACTGAGGCTCCAGTTGAGTTTGGAAATGTAGAAGTAGATGGGGGTTTGGATGGATGGACAGGAGAACAAGAGATAGCCTGCGTAATGCGTCTTTTTGGCTCGGCCTTCACCTCATTTCTGGAAGAAAGTGTCCAAAATGGTAATTTGACATTCTTTCATACATAGATATCAGCCTTATTAGTTTTTCTAGTCATATTAATCTGTTATTTTTGAAATCATGTGCAAAACGATTCTTGCATCATTGGTACACACTTTATACTAGTTGTAGTCCTGACCTAAGATGAATTTCACATGACTGTAGTAAACTCTACCCCAGGTTGGGTTGCAATTAAAAGCTATCTCATGCTAATTCTGTTATGATGCACATTCATGTTATTTGCAAGAGTGGATATAAAATTTTAGTTGATAGTTGACTCAAACACTTAGATGTCAATTTGAGTAGGTACCCGGGAAAAATGCTCAAGAATGCTTCAATAGAATCCATTCAAATTTTGCAACCACCTCCTTCGATCCCTTGCAAAACAAGACTGAACAAAGGAAGCCAAATGGACTTCTCCACTTAAAAAATTCAACTTGTTGGAGCCAAACTCCCCAAAAGCACGCAAGGTTTCCAAGCAGAAGAAAACACGAGATGCTCGAAAAACTGTGCGGCACCTATTAAAGAAGCAACAGCTAGTGGACCAGGTCCAGGATGCTGACTACTTCTCCCAATTGAGGGCTCACCGGTGAACCTTCCCTCCGATGTGAAACTCCCTAGAGATTTCTCATGCAAAGATGGATTGAATTCAGATCCTGAAATTAAGCTGAAGCCTGGTTCAAGTCAGAACCAACCTGACCTGAGCCCGGCAGTGGTTAAAACCGGTCAAGAACATGGAGCTGCATGAAAAATACATCGATCATCTCCATTGTGTTGATGCGAGGAGAAAGGCCTGTGTCAGGGCCTGTGGTAATAAGGGAAAGGAGATGATTTGGGGACGAAAGCTGGAGAGTTGAAGGATGCCAAAACTGCACTAGTGTCAGAGGCACGATTTCATCGGGTGTTTTAAAAAGTTGCAAGCCGACCCATTTGGTGATTGTGCTTTGTCTGAAGAGGATGACGAATTTGGTCTTGTGATGTAGATGTATTATTGTAAAACACATTTTTTTTTCTGAGATTTGCTTACTATATTTGTTTTATTATTTATTATTTATTTTCTTTGTTTCTGAACCTGAAGATTCTCGTTTTGAATTACAAAGTTTGTCAAAGGCTGGAATAGTAAACATATCGGGCAGATGCTACAGATTTGTACGAAACTGCTGGTACACAACCATTCTTGTAAGAAGGTGCTTTCTAAAAGCAATGTACTTTGCTATTGGAGCTTGATGTTTAGGTTCAAATTTAGCATAAAGCTTAAAGGCTCAATTGTACATAAATTCAGAAGAGAGGAATGACTTGTCAGAGTTACTTGTAATATTAACTACTTTTGAAAAATTTGATTATGTAACCTTTCTAATATTATAGCCTTATCCTCCTTTTGGTGCAAAATAATAAATGATGTTTCTTTCTAAGCTCACTTTAATTTTACCATGTGATGATAAGAACCTACCGGATCAGGTACTGGCTGGTACGGTAGAGGACGTAAAGCAGGGGATGTCGATGGATGAAGTGCAGGCACTCAGGCTTGAGGCTGTTCCGGATTCAACTGAGAGATAATACATGGCTTCATAAGAGCATTTTCTGTTATATTTTGAAATCCTATTGTATCAAGGGTTAATGTTATGTCTGTTTAACCTTTTTGTATTCAGGCAGTACTTTGTATAGGTAAGAACTTTAGTTAATTGGTACCAACCGTTTGGTACCTATCTCAAAACTCTTTGATTTCAATAAATCAGGGGGCTAGCTGATAGCTTCCACCATTGAAACTAATTTAATTGTAAGCTTGCTAACTTGTCATGCATGCTGTAAGAATTTAATTATTTGGTTGGCAAAAATGACAGCTGTTTCCCAAAAATAGAGAGGGAAACAGGTGGTAGTAGTATCACTTTCCTCCGGAACAAGATTAAAAAATAGAATATTCTTTGAGTACTCTTTACTTCTGTACCCTCAAAATTTCCGCACCTCATTTAGAGAAATTATGCACTATAATTCTACTAATTATGTGGTCTCACTAATTATTATTCTAAAATGATATTATATGGTCCTCACTAATTATTATTTTAAAATTCCTGCAACACTCTTCTCTGTGATTTTCACTAATTATATAGTCTCCATTTCTCAGTCTCCGCACTCGTCCCCGCATCAACTTTCATAGATATAAATACTTGGAAGATAAGATATTAACACTTAAAAAATAAGATATTAATACTGTGATGCGTAACTTGTTATGATCATCCCTTTTCCAGTTCTCCAATCGTCCTCGTGTCAACCTTCCTCTAATGAAGTAGTAGAGACCCCGTATCACCGCATTAACCTTACCCAATCGTCCCCGCATCAACCTTCCTTTAATAAAAATAGTTGACCATATAGGTATAAATACTTCAGTGCAGAGGTATAAATACTTGCAGTACGATATTCATACTTTCAGGCGTCATCTAGTGTCATATGTAAAAAATACTTGCAAGTATAGGAATAAATACTTGTACGCCGAAATATAAATACTTGTGTAGTGATAGCCTGAAAGTACGTCATCATGGATCTCATTTGAAAGAGAAAATTGCGTAGAAGACGTTCGTGGTTTTAGATTCGCAAAATTCCTCACAGATTGTTAGAAATATGGATGAGATTGAACGGAGAAAAAAATCTACCTCTAAAAACGTATATAGCCCCCCATGTAGTTTGAGTGGTTCCCCACAGGTATTTATGATGCAGGTAAGTTTGAGAGATTTGATTGGGGAGACAATTATTTACGTGAAAATTGTTCAACTCATAGGTATATATACGTGCATAGGTATAAATACTTCATTGCATATATATTAATACTTCAGAAAAAAAAATTGTGCTAAAGTTTTTGCAATCTCCCAAAATACTTATAGTAGTTATGGTGCAGATACAATGCAGGTACTGTAACACAGATACTGTTATCAGCTTCCTAAAAAATAAAAGCAAATGCGACACATCATGTAATTTCTTTCCCTGTTTTTATTTTATTTTCTTTCTTATTTTTTTTTTAAGAAAAAAAGGAGCTCTGATGGGCAATTTGAGAGGCTCTTACAAGAGTTGTGTTAAAAGGAAAGAGTTCACCTCTACCAGCATCACCATTCACCCCCAAGTATTAGACAAAAAAAATAACCAATAAGAAATCAAATTTTGCATATACGATTGCACTATGCAAAAACCGCAAAGACCAAGTGCTAAGCATTGCTGATTCACATATGAAAGACTACCCAAATGAGAAATCATACATAGAAAGACAAACAAAAAGGGAAAAAAAAATGGAAAGTCTAAGAATTACAAGAACCACACCAATTCACATGGAAACTTCTAAAATAAATCTCTACTTGAATATTTATTTTAATACATTAGGATAGAGAACATAAAGATTAAAATGGTGGGCCCGGGGGCCCCGGTGGACCGGGAGGTGGTCCTCCGAAAAGGGGCCCACAACACTCCTGTAGCAAGCAGCAGCAACAAAGGATGTAGAGGCTGCAATGACATAGTAAACAAACAATTAGTTGATATCGTTAGTCATAATTTTCAATTGCTGAATTAAGTTAATGGAGGTGCAAATTTCAATTGTACCAACAAACTTACAATCTTCAAAGGACATACACAGATATTACAGAGAAACAATAATATTTATATGTAATCAAAGTATGACATTAATCAGTCAAATGTTTGTACTAGTAATATAAAAAATGTTATAAAAAGCTTAACTAAAGTCCTGTATGCACTCACCATGAACCAAAAAAGCTAGGGCCCCAGAAGGGTCCACCGGGAGGAGGTGGCCCTGGCGGGCCTCCAGGGAGAGGTGCCCATCCTGGTCCAGGACCTCCGGGTGGACCTGGTCCACCGGGTCCACCTGGTCCACCTGGTCCGCCAGGTCCCATGTGTCACTTAACCAATGAACACAGCCTAATTGAAATATGCAGATATGCTTAGCAAGTAACAAACATTTGAGGCAAATGCTATGGCTTTCAAGGGGAGAGCATATATAGAAACAGGAGGGAAAGAGAGAGAAAGTAATATGTGCCAAGTGCCAACCTAATGATCAGAAAGCCAAAGTGAGAGAAAAAAAAGACTTGAAGTTGCATTCAAGTATTAACTACCATTCTACAAGTTTTTCTGGTGTGACTGTTAGTTGCTCCTTTCCAAGGTCTTTTAAAATAATTTCTCAATGCTTTCTGCACAAAGTAATAACAAACTTCCTAAATATTGGCTTTTTTTGGCGGAGTTCACTATGAAGTTATTTTGGTGGCATAATTTTTTTTGAAAAAAATTATCTAAGCAAAATATATGTTAGAGGAAAACATTTTTTCCATGTCATTTTGGGCAGATTTTTTTACCAAACTTCCATTATCATCAGAGAAATAAAGCCCATTTAACATTGTTCAGAACAAGCATGGGTTATTGTTGTAAATAGTTGAAGATACATAGCAATTCTTACAATGTGGGAGATGCATCAATGGGTGGTACTCAGCAAAATAGCAAATGGAAAATTTGCTGATACAACCCTGCTTCACTTTCTCCTCATTTTACTGAAATTTTCAAAACAACAAAAAATAGGAAAAGGCACCAATACTTCATTCCATTTTTACGTTTAATTGTAACAACTAGGAAACCACTTGTAAATTATATATAGAACTGAGAATGTATTGTAAGAAAATGAACAATTATTCAATAAAAATAAAAAAATTGATTCAATTTAATCAAATTAATAGCTGTTCTATGTGAGATAGAACAAAAGAGGGGTACTCTACCATACAGCTTGAAGCATCAGCCTGTACCGAGGTGCTTGTATAATTTCTTATTCTTCTTTAGTCAACTATTTGGATAGCTCTATGATGTTACCTGTCTGAACTTCATCATAACAAGCATGATGGGATGCTTGATATAAAATATTCATTTATATATAGGAAAAAAAAAATGAGGGGCCGTTAGACCAGATACAAGTCCCAGCAAAAAATCTGTCAGCACCACATTATATATATTCCTCCACAGCCCAGTTGGTATAAAATTTACAAACAGTTGAAATAAACCCCATAAAATACACTAGCAAGTAACCATTAACCACATATGAGAAGTTCTATATCACAAATCCAGATAACTTTTTTTTATCAAAAAAGGCAACTGCTTTTGTACTTCAATTGAAATTGGGTTAAAGTGTTGTATCATTGGAGAAGAAAGTAGGAGACCTAATCCTTAACATCAGTGATATAAGATAACAGTAGCTTTCTGCAAACAGAAAATTATCAATCAATTTTTGGCTTAATCGTCATAGTTTTGGTGTCAAAAGCTTCCCTCAAAACAGTTTACAATTGAACAACAGTGAAATTGGGGCAATAATACTGAAATATTAATTTTAATCTACCAAAATTTTACAGCAGAATAAATTATTCAGGACCTAAACACAAATATAAACACTCTAATTCCCAGGGAGAGCTACAAGTGGTGTTGATATGAACCTAATCAAGATAATTGCAACACGACCCTGTTATTAAACATAAATTGGAAAACAAGGCTAAATTTTTAATGCAAAAGCCCCTGTCCCAATTATTTATACATAAATTTGAAAACAAGCTTTTTCCAGTTTGCTG
Source organism: Carex parvula (assembly GCA_025461045.1). NCBI lineage: Eukaryota > Viridiplantae > Streptophyta > Magnoliopsida > Poales > Cyperaceae > Carex > Carex parvula. The sequence goes on along the minus strand of JAJGRW010001300.1, from coordinate 161,881 downwards.
AATCAGCAGGAAATAAAAGCACCTCATGAAAGACCGCAGAAGTCGAAACTGAAACACATTTTATAGAATTTTCACCAAAAACAAGTACAAACTTTAAAGAGCAACTCCTTTGATTTGGTAATTTCACCCTTCTTGCTCAGACTGTCCATAAAGAATAGTATATGCCACAACATCAGGCTCGTACCCATTGGAAATCATTTCACGCAGTAACTCCTTTGCCTTTGTAAATTCACCTTGCTTGCACAACCCATCTATAAGAGTGGTATAAGTCACGACATCAGGCTTGTATCCTTTGGAAATCATTTCATAGAACAACTCTTTGCCTTTGTAATTTCACCATTCTTGCACAACCAATCTATAAAAGTGGTACAAGTCACGACATTGGGCTCATACCCTTTGGAAATCATTTCACGCAGCAACTCCTTTGCCTTTGTAATTTCACCTTGCTTGCAAAACCCATCTATAAGAGCATTATAAGTCACGACATTGGGCTCGCACCCTTTGGAAATCATTTCATGCATCAACTCCTTTGCTTTTGTAGTTTCACCTTTCTTGCCCAGCCCATCTATAAGAGCATTATAAGTCACGACATCGGGCTTGTACCCTTCGAAAATCATTTCATGCATCAACTCCTTTGCCTTTGTAATTGCACCTTGCTTGCAAAACCCATCTATAAGAGCATTATAAGTCACGACATTGGGCTCGTACCCTTTGGAAATCATTTCACGCAGCAACTCCTTTGCCATTGTAATTTCTCCTTGCTTGCCCAGCCCATCTATAAGAGTGTTGTAAGTCACGACATTGGGCTCGTAACCTTTGGAAATCATTTCACGCAGCAACTCCTTTGCCTTCGTAATTTCACCTTGCTTGCACAACCAATTTATAAGAGCATTATAAGTCACGACATCGGGCATGTACCCTTCGAAAATCATTTCATGCATCAACTCCTTTGCCTTCGTAATTTCACCTTGCTTGCAAAACCCATCTATAAGAGTATTATAAGTCACGACATTGGGCTCGTACCCTTTGGAAATCATCTCACGCAGCAACTCCTTTGCCTTTGTAATTTCACCTTGCTTGCAAAACCCATCTATAAGAGCATTATAAGTCACGACATTGGGCTCGCACCCTTTGGAAATCATTTCATGCATCAACTCCTTCGCCTTTGTAATTTCACCTTGCTTGCAAAACCCATCTATAAGAGCATTATAAGTCACGACATTGGGCTCGCACCCTTTGGAAATCATTTCATGTATCAACTCCTTTGCCATCGTAACTTTACCATTCTTGCACAACCCATCTATAAGAGTGGTATAAGTCACGACATCGGGCTCGCACCCTTTGGAAATCATTTCATGTATCAACTCCTTTGCCATCGTAACTTCACCATTCTTGCACAACCCATCTATAAGAGTGGTATAAGTCACGACATCGGGCTTGTACCCTTCGGAAATCATTTCATGCATCAACTCCTTTGCCTTTGTAATTTCACCTTGCTTGCAAAACCAATCTATAAGAGCATTATAAGTGACGACATTGGGCTCGTACCCTTTGGAAATCATTTCACGCAGCAACTCCTTTGCCTTTGTAATTTCACCTTGCTTGCAAAACCCATCTATAAGAGCATTATAAGTCACGACATTGGGCTCGCACCCTTTGGAAATCATTTCATGCATCAACTCCTTTGCTTCTGTAATTTCACCTCTCTTGCCCAACCCATCTATAAGAGTGTTGTAAGTCACGACATTGGGCTCGCACCCCTTGGAAATCATTTCATTCAACAACTCATTTGCCTTCGTAATTTCACCTTGCTTGAAAAACCCATCTATAAGAACATTATAAGTCACAACATTGGGCTCGCACCCTTTGGAAATCATTTCATGTATCAACTCCTTTGCCTTCGTAATCTCACCATTCTTGCACAACCCATCTATAAGAGTGGTATAAGTCACGACATTGGGTTCGTAACCTTTGGAAATCATTTCATGTATCAACTCCTTTGCCTTCGTAATCTCACCATTCTTGCACAACCCATCTATAAGAGTGGTATAAGTCACGACATTGGGTTCATAACCTTTGGAAATCATTTCATGCATCAACTCCCTTGCCGTTGTAATTTCACCTTGCTTGCAAAACCCATCTATAAGAGCATTATAAGTCACGACATTGGGCTCGCACCCTTTGGAAATCATTTCAGGCATCTGTCTATACAAACCAAATGCCTTAGCGAGTTGACCCGCCTTACAGAGCGCATCTATAACAGTGCTGTACGTGATAACACAGGGTTCACACTCACAGGGTTCACACTCACAGCCATGTTTAACCATTCTAAAAAGTAATTGAAGGGAAAAACCAATGTTGCCCTTGGAGCAAAGCCCCTTGATAAGAATGTTATACGAGATAACATTGGGAATACATCCCAGCTGAGGCATTTTGTAGAGCACAATGGCTACAGCCTCACCGGTCCTATTCTCAGAACAAAGCCTCTTGATTATTGGACTGAATATCGCAGCCTCAGGTGTGTGACCCTCTTTGAGAAGCCTTCCGAGAAAACAAAAAGCTAGGTCGAGACGATTTGTTCGGGCACAATACTTGATCATGAGACCATAGGTATGATCATCAGGATTTATTCCGTTAGTTCGGGTTATACAGTCGAAGTGGGTAAAAACGGCAGGGTCAGAGTTACGGATCAAGGTGGCCAGGAGAGCATTGAAGTGGCGGATTGTTTTCGGAGCGTTTTGGAAAGGCAACAAAGAGTGGTAATGGTTAAGTGACTCTTTGTGCTGCGGTCTCCTCTTCGGAATCTTCACAGGAGTGTTGTCAAAATTGGTGTCGTCAGGTAAATTAGTTGTAGAGGTTGGTGGTAGTAATTTTGGTTTGCTGTTGATTCGGTGGGGTTGAAATTTGGAACTGCGGATGGCATAGCAGGGAAGATAGAGGCCATGACGAGAAGCTGAAGGAGATGAGGATGGGGATTGGGATTGGGAAATTGAAGGTGAAAGAGAACAGAAAGGGGCGAGAGACAGCATGGGCATCATCTTCTTCTTTCTTTTTGGTTTGAGTGTTTTCTTTCTTTCGAGTGACAGCGCGGTCGTAGAGACTAGAGACCAGAGATGGAGCTTGAGATAAGGCAACAAGAAAGAGATCGGACGAGCATGCGCTTTACTGTCAAGGACTGCTAATGAGCCGGGCGGGCCGAATTGAAAAAAGTCCGAACTCGACTCGCACTCAAATTTTATCGTTAAACAGAGTCGAATCTGAGCCGTGCCGGGACGGCTCACGAGCCAATACTGTTCTGACTATTACACTTGATGGCATTTTTAACTTTTACATCTTGATACTGGTATGTGTTATGTACTGAACTTGCTGTGTGTTAATTTTTACATCTTGATACTCTCATACGGTATGGATTTCAATGAAATTGGTGAAGTAATTCCACTTTCGTTAAAATTTTTGTTTTTTTATATAGTTCTCAGTGCTATTCGGACTATATGTCTTTTTTCTTCTGGAACTGTAAGATTGATGATTAATTAATTTTTCAGTTGGACAAATTTGATATGTGTTATCAATGTTAATTATTTTTTTCACCTCTTTTATATGTCAAGCTAGTTGGTTCTGGTTTAGTTAACTGATCATTACACAAGAGCAGATTTTAAGAGAGGGCTAAGGGAATTTCTAAAGATGTGTTCTATATTAAAATGAGTTTTAAGTACTCACATGCATGAACAATATTATAAATTTAAATTCTACTACTACTCTAGATTTTGATGAAAATTTTGTTAGTAGGCACAACAACCCCTTCATCAAATTTTGAAGTTACTTTGAATATATAATCATAACTGCTGAGCCGAGCCGGACCGAATTATGGACTGAACCGAGACAAGTGTTCAAACGAGCCGAGCCGAGCTGGGCTATTTCTTTCAAAACCGAGCTGAACTTTGATTTGAGCTATTATGACTTTCTCATTGAGCTGAGCCAGGCCAAGCCCATTAGCAGGTCTAGCTTTACAAGAAAGATCTCTCCCTTCTGGGCCGACTTTTCTGGCCCAAAATGTTCCTCTCCTTCGGATTGAAATTAAGGCATTTGATTTACTCCTGCGCAAATTTTGAGTGAATCCTGCGGCTGAAAATCAACTGAGCAGAGAGGGGTAGGGCTGAAAAAATTCGTAGTTCGTGATTTGATTGACTTCGATTCAAAAAAAATATCACAATTAACTTGTTCGATTGAAGTTCGTTCTGAAACAAATCAAACTAGTTCAGTTGAACCTTATTCAAACTCAAACTCAAACTGAGTATAATTCGTTTGAAATTGATTCGCGAACTATTTAAGGTTCGAATCTCAAATAATGCAACTAATGGCTTCAACCATCAATCTTTAATAATGCAGAAACCAAACTTATATCAGAGCTCAAAGTTGTTAATATAATAGTAACTTATAATAGGAAAATGCTTCAGCAGCGTAACAAATTAATAATGAAATAAGTTTCATTTGACTAAGTCCATGCCGTGATTTTAATCAATCCAGCAGCGTGAAAGGTAAGGGAATTTTGGGTTAGCTCATAATCCGTCAGTGTGAATTCGTGAAAGGTAAAAGGTAAAAGCAAATCGCGTGAATTTTGTTCCGTGTGAATTCGTAGTTTGTGATTTGATTGACTTCGATTCGGAAAAAAATTGTAATTAACTCGTTCGGTTGAAGTTCGTTCTAAAACAAATCAAACCAGTTCGGTTTGAATCTTATTCAAACTCAAATTGGATAAGTTTGATTTGGTTTGATTCCTTTGCAGCCCTAGAGAGGGGTGCACAGCGCAGGATTTCGAATAAGATTAATTTAAAGGATGTATATTTTATTAATGAATAGAATTAGTAGGAACTCTATATATACAAGATGAGTTTGTAATAATATCTTCGGTTTCATTAGAAAAAAAATGGCAAAATTGTACGTGAAGATATCAGATATGGTACAGTGAAATAGTTAAGAAGAAGACTCTTCATAGTTTAGCAATTAAATTCTATTGAATTTCAGTTTTCCCCATTATTAATCTGCCTCCTAAAGGCAAAAATTCCTTTTGTTGAGCAATTAATCCCAATGCCAGCTTTGGCTTTTTCCAGTGAATGAATGTGAATCGTGAGGGTCGGATCATTCAAATTAAATTTTGGGAGAATTCGGAAAGATTCACTTTTAATTTATTTAAACTATTAGCAATTCAATTTTAAAAATCACACTAATTTTGTTTTAAAAGAAAAGAGAAATAACAAAAGCCTGCTAATATTATGCATAACTGTTATAATTAATTTCACCACGTTATTTTAAACAACAGCAACAAAAATTAAAACAAAGAAATAAACTTACATTATATTAAATATTGCCTTCTTTTTTAAGTTTTTCCTCTTGAAAAAATTAACAAGAAACAACCTCAGAATGGAAATATTCAACAGAAACAGAAAGACCAACACGCTCAAGCTAAAAATAGCAACACAACCTATATCATAACAAATTCATTGCATCTTGATCTCACAAACATGTAATATCTCACACTCTTGTTGAGATTTCTAGTTTTCTCTCAACCCCCTAATAACAAATTTGAATCCCCTCATGTACATTACACGATCAGGTTATGCCTACGCACGAATCTTAAAGTGATTCTGTGAATCTAAACAGGTCTGAATTTCTTATCGGCCTCGATCGGAAGCTAATCTAACCGCGTAAGGTATTGCAGAGGATGAATGCTACTAATAACAGGCTAACTGCCTAAAATTCTTAATTATTATAAATCCCTCTCAAACCAAGTTGTCATATACCTATTTAAAGTCATCTCAACCTAAACCCTAATTTCTATCCTTGCAATTCCCCCCTCCTTCCATTCGCCTCATCCAATCAATCCTTCATACCACCTATCTACGTACCTTCTCTCTAGATTTCTGTTTTCTCTGTCTAAACAATGGGTTGCGGTGGCTCGAAAGAGGATGTTGCCACTGCCAACACCGTGAAGAAGCAACGCTCACTTTTCAGAAGGAAATCAAGCAATTCCACTAGCAAATCATCTGAGGCGATCGCCGTAGAGAACCAAAAGAACACAAAAATTGAAAACACAGGAAAGACTGAGGAGAAAACTGAGTCTCCGAAAAAATGTGAGGAGAAAACTGAAGCCCCACAAAATTCCGGAGATAAAATCGAGATCTCTGAGAAGTCGATTGAGGAGAAAACCGAAACTGTTGAAAAGGTTGAAGAGAAAAATGAGGCCAAGGAAAAGCCTGAGTTACAAACGGTGGTACAACTCAAGAGCGAGGATGAGGCAGCAATCATGAAAACAAACGATGAGATGCTACCGGAATCTACAAAAATTGAATCGTTATATGAAGAAGGGGAAAACAAGGTGGTCAAGCTCAATGAAGCAGCAGTAATTGATACTTCAACTACCGGTGTTGTTGATCAAGAACAACAAGTACATGATAACGGTGCAAAGGAAGAGATCAAGGATTCTACGGTGATTGCCAAACCATCCGAGAAGAAAGAAGAGATCACATCTAAGGAGGTTGATGGTAAGATCTATTTTGGATATGAAATTTTCCATTTTACAGAAATATAACTCAAATTTCAGGTATTATTATATATATATTTTCAAAATTAGCTTATTCCTTTATAAATGCATTTTTCAGATTCTTTTTTGTTATTTAGTAGTTGTAGTGGAATCAAACGGAGAAAATTCTTCGGAGTTGAAAGAGACGGCATCAAATGAAAAAGCGAATGTAGAATTGAAAGAGACGGTATCAACCGAAGAAGCAAGCACAGAGTTGAAAGAGACCGTATCAACCGAGGAAGCCAGCGCAGAGTTGAAAGAGACGGTATCAACTGAGGAAGCCAGCGCAGAGTTGAAAGAGACGGCATCAACTGAGGAAGCGAACGCAGAGTTGAAAGAGACGACATCAACTGAGGAAGCAAACACTGTGGTAGCTATTTTAGAAGAAAAAACCTTAGAAGAGAATCCAGCTACCAAAGAATCCGACAAGTAAAGATTGTTAAAAATTAGACCCTGAAATTCAAAGCTTTATGTCTCCTTTTCTTTAAGATCTATCCTTTTTGTGTAACATATGATGTTGTATCCGCTTCTTCATCGATGATTAAACCTTGTCAATCATTGTTTCATTTTTATCTGTTTTCTTCTCCAAATAAATAAGAAAAGTGCCTGAAATTTATTTTAACAAAGAGAAAAAAACTAGAAGAGAATATATGGTCCAAAGGCAATAAAAATTGAAATATACGAGGAAAATAAAACCAGCTCAAGGTCCCAAGTCCCAAATTGGGTCAAAAACAAACGAATGGTTGTAACTCTTTCCTATTATTTTTAGAATATTATAATACAGAAATTGAGTAGGAAATATCCTATATATATAGTATATACATCCATATATACATGAAGTCAAGATTTTTAGTATAGAATGGCACAATTACTAGAATGAGAAATAATTTTATAATTATTTTGAATATTAAGTATATTTTATTATTTTTATAATTTTTTCAAGAAAAGAATAGGATTAGAAGCATATTCTGAGAAACAAAAATTAAGATGAACATAATTCTATAATTTTTTTCTGAAAAAAATATAAAAATAAAAACATATTTTTTAAAAACAAATTAGTCGGAGGAAATTTGCCCCTTTGACTCTAGTCTCTATGTAGCTCGATCACCCATTACATATATAATTGTATATTTAAATGACAAATAGCACCATTATAATTAATTACTGCAAAATTAAGAATTTTCTAGACTACTGACCGAATTTACATCCGTGACTCATTTCATAATTTAAATCTAACTAGATCTTGAGAATTTCGCTTGATTAATATATTCTTTAGAGATAATAAAAAATTACAATTATTATTATCAATCTCCAGCATCATGGTATAGAAATTGAAAAAAAAAAAAAATTCAAACGATAAGCTATTAACGAGTCCGGCTAATATGACATTGGTGTCATTCCAAATTCAATAACACCACATCGTATACCGTTGGATCTGCTTTAATATCCGTGTTTTGCACGAATATTAAAGACACTAGTGTTTTGCACGGATATTAAAGCAGATCCAACGGTATACGATGTAGACATAATATTATTAAAAACAGCAAGGCACAGTAATTCAAAAAAATAATAGTAACATAGCTAATATTTATGAAAAACAACAAGACTAAATACATCTTTTTTCTCTTAGGAATAACATATAAGTAAAACCCTTGTCCGTAGCAATTATTTTGATCTCAATAGATCCTTCGATTGAAATAAAAATTAATAGCACATCATTTTTCCTTTTCCCCGCTATAAATATAAAAATTGAAGTAAAGGCTTCTTATATATGACATGCAAGGGAAAATATATTTTATTTACATTTAGGAAGCAAAATAATCATAAAGAGATGACACTGAAATTTCCCTTAAGAAATCACCGAAGGATATATATTTTAGCCAAAAAAAATTTGACCGTCTGATCAAAATCACATGGTTGATGCGTGTTAATCAATGTTCTTTACGTCGACAACACATAAGGCAATACGGCCCAAACCACATAGTAGGTTCTGCCCCACTCAGATCTCCCATTGATATTCTATACAAATCGGAATATAACAAATAGTCGGAGGTTGTTTTGTCTAATTGTCTACTACTCTACTCTAGCAAGATTGTGTTGTAAAAGAGGACTGCTTCACGATAGACCACACAGACGCAGCAGCATAAATCTTTTATTGGAAAAAAGAAGCAACCGACGCAGGCGGGACGGATCGAACGGCAGATAAATGGTCCTTTTTTCTTCTGGATGTTCAGATCTAACGGTTGCGAGTGCCTCTGGCAACAATTTTGTTATGATCTGCTGTGTTGCCTCGTAAAGAATAACAAATGTTTCCTGACATCATGGCCGTAGCCAAAGATTTTGCCATCTATATTATTAAAATGCTCTGTTAACCAATGACTTGAGTTTCATCCTCATAACTGAAAAAAATATAAATTTAATATGAAGATCTTAGTTTTGCAGCCCGGCTGAGCAAACTCAGAAATCAGAGTTCTTGGTGAATATATAAAATAGTTCCAGTGAGCCCATCGCAATTGGAATACTGTAATCCATTGCACATCTAATGCAAATCTCAGAAATGAAGTTCAAGACATCAGTAATTTAAATTGATAGTTCTTTGTAAATTAGTTATATATAGATCAAAATTTCATCATACTTTACAAAATCCTCACCATGTCCTCACTTGTCAACCAACTAGCGTTGCAATACTTCTTGAAGAGTAATGGATTTGTTCAAAAGATACACTCACAAATAATATTTAAAGGTACTCTTCCGTAAAATTAAAGAAGTGAATAATTGATAATGCTTGATGCAAAGTCCGTGCATAATTGATCTCAAAAGTAAAACCTAAACAATTATCGTGATTATAACCATTAAAAATCAGATTCATTTTTTTTTTACTAACATTGCATGGTGTTGTAATTCATTTAAATTTCAGAACCAGTACCTACACAAATTTAATCCATAGACATAAATATCGAAAATATACGGAATAATAATAATATGCAGAAGTGAAATAGCTAAAAAATTCTAATCATGGCTTGGGATGCATTCACAATGAAACTAATTTGAGAGAATATTTATAACTGAGTAATAAATTATAAACTGAAAACTTGATGTTTGAGTAGACGGAGATACTTAAAAGTTGAAAGATCTTTGCATTTGTGTTCAATTGAGAATATCCCACAACTGATCTTAAAAACAATGAATTCAATTTATTTTGCATGGCAGGATGACAATTGTGTTTTTTGAGCAAAATACAGAGGCAATGCTTTTAAAAAAGCATCTTATTACAAAAGTCTCTCAGGTACAACCTCCAAACTAAGAATAATACAGAAGCAAAAACCTCAATGCGCCGCAAAATTCAGTCCCCAAATACAAAAACTTCATACTTGCATAAATAACAACATGAATGAATAAAAATCTCAAGCCTAACTATATAACGGAGAAAGAGGTCGCATTTATTATATTTTATTAAAATAGACGCTCCTCACAAAACTCTGGAATAGCAAGGAAACCATGATACAAATGTTCGTGGATTCATTAATGAGCAGCATCTCGGCTATAGTACAGGTCTAGGGTTTTGGCAGGGATACGATGGAGTAGCTCACGCGGGAAGATACGCAGCAGTGTCCACGCCAAATCGAGCGACTGGAAAATGTTACGGGTGTCATATGCACCTTGCGCCACAAATTTCCTCTCAAACTTGTCAAGGAACTCCAGATAGAGCTGTATGTATCAAAGTACAAGAGGTTAGTGAGGAAAGAATCTTATAATGACAAAATGATTACTTGGCAATTCATGTGAAGCCCTAATAAAACCTCATAAAAAATTTGTGCCCCTATGAGATGAAGTGTATCGTGCACATACTTGCCAATTCTCTGTACTCTACTGGGCTAAGGAGGGGTTAAACAGGGTATTGTTTGAAAAATAAAACAAGGTAAAGGTGATGGCTGTCGTGTCTTACAGATCTACGCGAGATATTATCATTTCAACGGTATACATCATATCTTTAGATTTCACAGAGGCATAAACAAAACCTCCACAAAAATTATATTTTAGTAAATAACACCTAGGGCACTGGTCCATTTAAGTATTGCACAGGACCTTGTTGGTTTTGCTCCAACACCACTATTGTTGGTTTAAGCCTGCTAGTTGACTTCCTTGCCTTATTCGGTAACACTAATGCACCTTTAATGTGTGTGTGTGTGTGTTAGAGAGAGAGAGAGAGAGAGAGAGACCAGATCTTCAGATGAGAGAGCCTCCTCTCCTACCACAGCTTTCATGGCCTGAACATCCTTTCCAATAGCATAATTGGCATACAGCTGCGTAGTTGAATCACCAAATGAATAAAATCAGTTTTATAAAAGCATCATGAAATAAAAAAAGAGTAAATAATTAAATAATTAATCAGTCAATTAGTAAGACCTGATTGGACACATCAGAATGGTCACGGCGAGTCATGCCCTCACCAATAGCACTCTACAAACAAGAAACAAAACGTGCTGTTCAATTAAAAGCAATTCATTCTTGAGTCCATATAAAACATACAAAATAAATTGAAAATATATATCTTTCCAAAATTAATCTCACCTTCATCAACCTGGAGAGAGATGGAAGGACATTGATAGGCGGGTATATCTGAATTTATTACCATAATTATACATTAGTCACTACAAAGAGATATAAGAAAAAGAACCTTACAAGGTACTGATGAAAGTATGAAAAATTAAGAGTACAAAACAATGAGGTGAGAACCTGTCTGTTATGAAGCTGCCTATCAATGTAAATTTGTCCTTCAGTAATGTAACCAGTCAAATCAGGAGTTGGATGTGTAATATCTGTTCAAATAAAATTGCTGTTAGTATACATCTAGTTTTTTCGTGAAATTATAAAACAGCTCATTTGATGCAAATCTAGTAATTTAAAATCAAACAGCGAAACCTCCTGTATTCTGTTTGAGGATGGGATAGTCGTGTCCAATAACAATGGACATGTTTTAATTGAAGGTAAATTTCAATAATTTTCCACAATGACTAATAAATACTGATTGAGGAAGCCTTTCATGAGTAAAAAAAAAGGGTTTCCTGTAAATACAATGTGTTTTCCAAAAATATGGATAAACAAAAGGGTTTCCTGCAAACTTTGTCACTTTGTCATTCATCCTACTTTGAACTAAGGAAATCTAAAATACACATGATACATAACACCTCATGCTTAATACTTCACTTGCCACTAGGCATGGCAAACTTTGTTTTCAATATATCATTAAGATTTAACTTATTTTTAAGGACATCTTCTATAGGAAACAAAACCGAGGGAAGATATACATCTTATCCAAGCAATGCAGCACACTGCTAATGTATGGTGTTTCTCATGATATAGATAAACAGGGTCTAATCAACTATGACTACAGACAAACGAATGGCAACCAATCTGAACCTTCCTTTCCCAACTTTCACATGTAAGAAATAGGAAGGATACACTGAAATGTTTTTGTTATATAAAAAAGTTGCATCATCCTGCCTTGTCGGAAGAAACAGAAAGATTTGTACCGTCATTAGGCATTGTAAGGATGGGGATCTGAGTAATGGAGCCGCTTCTTCCCTCAATACGGCCAGCTCTCTCATATATGGTAGCAAGATCGGTATACATGTACCCAGGATATCCACGTCTACCTGGCACTTCTTCTCTTGCAGCAGAGACCTATATATAAAATTTCAGATAAACATGCATCAGGTATAAAGGAAATCTGGTCTGGTTAAGCAATTAAGTGTAAATATACCAATAGGAAATCATTGCGATAACAGAAGCTTTCTTTTACTTGTGATGTTCCTTCTACTTATATCAATATTATTATCATTCTTATTAATATTGATTAATGCTGGACAAAGTAGTTAACAATACATACTGGCTGCCCCTTAGTTTAATAAATTGATCAGGTCTTAATTAAGGTAATATGAGTTTAGTTAGAGACTTAGAAATGAACTCTCAATATAAAAAATGTTGATAGAATCAGTACCATGCTGGATAGAAATAGTACAAGTTTGGTCCAGTATCAGTATCTGTAAGCTGGTATAGAAATGTGGTAGTATGGATCCTTCTTTTGGTAGTCAAAATATTTCTATATTTATAAGGCAAAACTTGTGCATGTATGCATGCAGATCGTTCCCCCATGTATGCATGCACATCCATGGGGGTTTGTGACAAGAGTTATATGGCTAGTTGCACACAAGTAGATATACAAGGAGTAACTGAATAGATAATTAAAAGAAAAACATCTTAACAATTATAGTACCTCACGAAGAGCATCAGCATAGGAGCTCATGTCAGTCAAGATCACAAGAACGTGCTTCCCACATTCATATGCGAGATACTCAGCCGTAGTCAGAGCAATACGAGGTGTAATGATACGCTCAATGGTAGGATCATTAGCCTAGAAATAATGCATTAAGACTTATCTTTCAAACCTTCTGCAATTTTGATCTTTTCAGGGTGATAATTAATATAAGCAGTTAGCTTCAGTAGGAACATTGAACTATAGTAAGTTAGTAACTCCATTCAGAATACTACTGGGCCCACTAACAGTCATCATACCTATTTTTGGTACATACAGCATCTGACCTGACTGGTAAGGTACATGGGTTTCATAGAGACCTAAAGCTACAAATTTACTTCTTGAGAAAACACATGTTTCAATACTTCTTCTCGCCTCTTTTTTGCAACCTCAAAATGTAAACTCAATTTCCACCAAATTCAAAGCAATCCAACAGAAATATCTAAAAAGACTCAAAAAAGGAAAACAAATGGCACATACTGGTACAAAGTCAATATCAGGCATGCAAATTGTTGGTTTATAAAAAATGGATTACCAGATTCAAGAATAGTGTGACTCTCTCCATGGATCCATTCTCCTCAAAGTCTCGCTTGAAGAATTGAGCAGTTTCCATGTTAACTCCCATAGCTGCAAACACAATAGCAAAGTTGTCGTCCTCTCCCGTCTGTTTATCCAAAACAAAAGCACAACCAAATTAACAAATGAAGAAGAGTGAGGCTAAGGTACTATACATAGCGCAGATTAGTCCATACTATGGATCAATATCTTTGTTTTTAAAGTCCAAACAATCGATCTGAACCGTTCAACATATCTCCATAATGAAAATGTATTTGCAGGTTAAATTTTACATTTTATAGAATTTTTTTACTATTTTTTAGATAGGTAAGAAAATCAGTACTTTTGAATGGTCTAGAATTTTTAGATCAAGTGATTTTCTACCTATCTAAAAGAATAGAAAAAAAATTGTAAAAAATGTAAAATTTGATCTACAAGTACATTTTCATATGGAAATTATGTTGAACGGTTCAAATCAATTGTTTGAACTTTGAAAAGAGAGATATTGATCCATAGTACAGACCAATATGCGCTATGCATAGTACCATAGCCTCACTCAAAGAAGAAAGCACAAAGAAGTTAAACATACAGAGTGTTTCTTGTAAAGAGCCCTTGGGTGTTGTTTTGCAAAGTGCCAAGTTCTGAAGATACCGAAATTAATTAAAATTATGAGAATTTGGGTGGTACTTAGTAATTTACCTCAGAGCTCTTGACAAGGCCAGCCTGACGGCAGATCTGAGCTGCAATATCATTGTGGGGAAGCCCGGATGCAGAGAAGAGAGGAATCTTCTGGCCTCTAGCAATGGAGTTCATCACATCTATGGTTGAAATTCCTGTCTGGATCATTTCTTCTGGGTAAGTTCTCTCACTTGGGTTGATTGAACTCCCTGTAATCCAAAATATTACTAGGTGATCAAATTGTCTCTTATACAAAGATAAAAACAATGCTTGCAACTTGTCATGACTTCTTTTAATACAACAATTATTCAAAAGCGAAGGATTAATTGATTTGATTTCCCTTTTAAACAACCAGCACATATATGTTCCTTATGCAGATTGCAATATAGAGTCCTGTCATGCTTCTAATAACCGTGCTGGATCTGTAAGGATACCATTGATCTCAAGCATCAGTTGCCCAAAAAACTTACCAGAAATATCCAAGTAAGCCTCGGGTAGAATTGGGGGGCCGTTATCAATGGGCTTTCCAGATCCATTGAAAATGCGGCCAAGCATGTCAAGGGAGACTGGTGTTTTCAACACCTAAATGATTAAAAAGGTAAATTACAAATGTCAATTCCAAATAAAGCATAGCTTCTATAAACTAGATACTCATATTCATGACAAAAGGAAGGACAGATAACCTCGCCGGTGAATTGAACAGTAGTATACTTGTTGTCAATTCCAGAAGTACCCTCAAACACCTATAAGCATGACAACAGGTCAATAATTATAATACTACTACATGCATATATGAAATTAAACCTCAGGCAATAAACACATTTTTCTTAAATAGCAAAAAGAGAGAAACCTGAACAACCGCCTTTTCTCCATCTACTTCCAGGACTTGACCACGTCTCGTGGTGCCATCACCCAGCCTGATATTTACAATTTCCTGATATTTTGGGCCCTGAAACAAGAATTCTACATTAAAAATATTATAACAGAGCAGTTTATGCATTTTTTTTCTGCACTAAAGTGATAACTATCCTGCAATCTAAATTTTTTCTTAAATAAGCATGGTCAGATTGTTATGTACCTTGACTTTCTCCAAAATAACTAGAGGTCCGGCAACACCAGAAACAGTCCTGTACTCTAAACCACAAAAAAATAATAAGACAAATTCAGCATAAGGTACCTCCTAAAGCAAAAAGGAACATTAATTACAAGATCAAAAGTAGTCAAAACAAAATTCAGAACTTACCCATGCCAATTTCCAATGTTTGTTCCTCCATGTCAACACCGGTTTTGGGCAGACCCATCTTTCAGCAATAACCTGGTATATAATTTAACCACTTTGCATTATAACTTAGCTAAAAGAATATCAAATTCAGCTGATTAAACGAGTTTGTCAATAAGAATTAATAAACATAGACTTAGGAGCAACCAAACTTCATATCATTTGGGAGCAACATAGACTTAAGAACGATATTTTTTGCATAAACCAGAATGACTTTAATATTCAACTAAGCATTAATTTAAGTGAATTCTACCTTAATTCGTCTGCTATCATCCAATTATATCTCAACTAAGAGTTGATTTAACAATCCAAACTGGTACAGCTAAAAACCAAATATATCAAAAAAAAGGAAATAGGGTTGAACCCATAATATTGGCAACATAACAGGTACATGACAGTACCAGATAGAATCTAAATGTCAAAATGGCTCGCCTTTTGAGTCATTGAAAGCAGGTCAAGTCACAAATATTTCATGAAAGCATTGTGGCCAATCAGATTTCAAGACCCAATAAAAATACAATTCTCAAAAGATAGTATTCCATAATTATGTCGGTCTCTCCTAATATATGACAAATTGAAAAACAGTAATTGGACCAACAAAAGACAAAAGGATTGAGTGTTACCCAACCAAAATATCGACACCTTATAAACTTTCATGCCATGATATCTTAATTAGAAAACTGAACTCATTGCATGATTAAAAGCGAGTACAACTAGGTCTCTGCCTTGTTGGCACAAACATTTTCAATTCAACTATAATGCTATGATACCAGCGCCCCACCCCCCCCCCCCCCCCCCCCCCCCCCTTCCCCCCTCCAACCAAAGTCAACCGAATGGTTACAACAAAGTGGGAGGCACAGAACAACCCGAAATCACGGAGGATTTTGCACTTGGCTCAAATCAAAACATTTAGAAATATAACATGAATTACTTTGAGATCAACTACTGATCTGTGATTCTTCAAAACATCCTAAAATAAGAGAATGACACTAAAGCAAAATTGAGAATAGCTGATACATTGATAGATCGCCTATCCTCAGCCAGCCATTAAATCCATTTCTCACTTAAAACCGTCGAAACCTAATACCAGATCTAGACCCAAACCGTATCTGATCCATCTATGCACACCACAGATCCCACTGTCAAATTCCAAGTCAAATCGAAACAAGAAATCCGCCTAAAGTTCCTAAAATCTAAAGCATTTCGAGAAATCCATGCCCGATCAAAGGTAGAGAGCTGTACCTCAGATTCAAGACTGACAGCAACCAGGAGACGCGAGGAGATCGTGGACGACGATAATTAATATTTACAATTCCAGAAATAAAACTTCAGAAAAATGAGAAATAGAAAATCGAAAAAAAAATACATGCGCACGGCTCCGTTTTATGCAAGTCGTACACCGATGCCACCGGTATTCACATCCACTAAAGTAACACAAATTGTGGGTTTATATATCGACCGTCCGATCTCGAATCGGATTGGCCCAGATTCTGATCAACGGTCTAAGATCAAAACTCAAGAATTGGGTTATTTTAGGGGATCCTGACACTAGCACCGGAGGAACGAGACAAAAAAAATAATGCCCACGTATATTACAATACGTATCTCACTACAATCGGGGCCCACATAAATAGAAAAAATGTGATATGACGGAGTACGAATACCACGTCTTGACAAACAATTGACCAATCCCTGGCTTGGATCAGGGACCATTGGATATAGATCTAACGAGCAAAGGTGATTGAGGGCTTCTCTTAACAGATATCGTGGGGCACATGGACAGCTGTTATAAGGGACTATTATTGAAATAATTAAATGTAAATATGAAATTATTTTGTTAATAAGTCTTCACATTTTTTGGAGGAGGCACCAATTCCCAATCCAATGCGTAATCTATCAAAGAAAAGTCGTCTGGTTGAGATTCAGTTACAATTGAAATGCTAGCAGGTTGAAATGATCTTAGAAAGGACATAAATTTA
Source organism: Carex parvula (assembly GCA_025461045.1). NCBI lineage: Eukaryota > Viridiplantae > Streptophyta > Magnoliopsida > Poales > Cyperaceae > Carex > Carex parvula. Next base: position 144,497 of record JAJGRW010001300.1, on the reverse strand, counting down.
TAGAATGGAAAATTTGATATCTTTAGAAATATTTATGAATATTTTCTAATTATAAAACAAAAGAGATATTTGTTAGCAGCCACATGATATATATGTTAAAAGAAATTATAAATTTAGAAATGTTATAACAACATTTACTTGTTAGATTGAATGGAAGAATATTTACAAAATCAAATACTAGAATTGAAAATAGATGCCTAATTATAATTATAACAAAAGTTGATAAAATGTTATAAAAAATTGTACATCTATAAAAAAAATTGCAAATTGATGTCTGATTAAAAAAATAGATAAATTTATGGCATTGTACTTGCTAAATTAGAATAATACTGACACAACCAAGAAGCTGCACAAATTAAAAACAGCGTCTAATTATACAAAAAAGATATAAATAATTATTGACACGTAAAAAATACCATTTAAAGAGAACGTTACATATAAAATTATTATAACGATATTTTACTTGTTAAATTGAATTCGAAAAATATTTACAAAACTAAATATTACAAATTTTAAGAAAAAATATATAATTATTAAAAAAATAGATAATTAAGCAGTCTAACTGTAAACGAAATAAATAATTGTTAATTTGTACATAATATACCTAGAAGGAACTGTAAATTTAGAAATTTTACAATGATAATGTACTTATTAAATCCAAAAGGATAAAAAAATAATTACAAAACCAATGACTACAAGTAACAAATTGAGTTGAGAACATGTGTCTAATAATTATAAAAAGAAATCAAGCTTTTTAGAATGTGCAATTAAAGTTGTCGTTAAACTGTTTAATTGTTTTATTGACCCTTTAGCGATTAATGATGTTAAAAAATATTTAAAACTGATTAAACCGTTAAATGACACGTGCTATTAAATGCCTTCAGCATTTTTCAAAAATTTGATTGAAAAAAATATCATTGTTGATATCTACATATATTTGCTAAACAGGAATTTACAATTACAAATTGCTATAACGAAATTATTCTTGTAAAATTGAACTGAAAGAATGTTTACAAAACCATGATACAAATTGAAAATTGGTTCTACTTGTAAAACAAATAGAATAACTACATTGAATAATATTTACAAAACAAATGAGTACAAATTAAAAATAGTTGTTCAATTGTAAAATGAAATAGAAAGCTATTGGCAAGGATATATCATATTTGTTAAAGAAAATTGTAAATTTAGAAATGTTATAATGAAACTGTACTTATTCAATCAAATTGTAAGAATATTTTCAATACCAAATACTACAAATCGAAACAGGTCTCTAACTATAAAAAAATAGATAATTATAAAACTAGAATAATATTGGCAAAATCAAAGACTACAACTGAATTATGTGCATACATGTGTAAGAAATCCGTTAAAGGGGATTGTACATATATAAATGTTTTAAAGGCATTAAACTTGTTAATTATTGACATGTAAAAGTCACATTTTAAAAAGATAGATAATTATGACAGAAAGTAACTACTATGACTAATTGAAATATAACTTCAGATTGCTTGAGTTAATAAAAAACTGACCATATATCTGTTAAAACGAGATAAGTAGAGTATTAATTAGAAATTCTCAATCTATTAAAAGGAAATTAATCTTCGTATAAAAAAACTTTTATGAGTTTAAAATAAAACTTAAAAAAGATAGTTTTTGCAGAGAGGCAGTGTGCGAAAAACTTTGTTAAAAACAACACAATATTGTTATAAAAATTGAGCAGGTGTAAAATTGTTGTTTAAAAAAAAAAATATTTCAACTAATTAATGTCCAGGCCTGTTTTAGCTGGAACCTTGAGAGGATCTGTATTATTACGAAGGCTTAAAACAATTTAGAAGCAAATAAATCGGTACCAAAAATTGTAAGTCAAAATTAGGAACCCCCGATAGTTGAATAGATAAATGTTGTTCACCCATTTAAAAAGGTAACACTTACCTCGTAAAAATAAAACAGCAACAGGATGTCGCATCTTATCGTAAGGAGGCCGAAAAGACCAAAAATGTGTAGGATCAAATATTTAAAAAGAAATAGATAATAACAGTATAACACATATCTCAGTGCTCAAAATATTAACTGATTACAGGCCCAATTGAAGCAAGTTGCATAATGGTCATGGAATGTAATTGGTAACTTATACATCAAAATTTTATGCATTTCAGTCTTATAAATTATCATAATTTTGTTTTATTATTTTAAAACTGTACACATCCTGACAAAATTTCATAATTTTTGGTAATTTGTATCGTACAAGAACAATAGCCTACAATGAACATACTAAAATTTATTGCTTTGCTTTTTGACTTTTGTTAAAATCCTACATTTTTTCACAAAATAAAAGGTTATCTCCAAAACAAACTAAAATCACGCCATCATATGGAGGACTTACATCCCGGACATGTTTTATTTATATCTACCATAAAATAAGAAGTATAAATGTAGTCCGGCTCTAAGCTTTCCTCAGTATTTTTCAAAATATATCCAAATCAGGCGTATTTTGTAGCAACCCACAGATTCTAATCATGCAGGAATTTTAGCAATACATGAAGCAAGTCGAGAATGTATTTAGTTAAGATTTGTGATTCAACACATTCGTCAGACATGTGGATTGTTTTCTGGAGAAATGATTCCGATGATCATATATGAAGATAATACTGCATGTATTACTTAATTAAAATAATGATCCATTAAACAAAAGTTATTTCACTAAAATTCTTTTTTACACATGATCTACAAAATGATAATGTTATTAATGTTCAAAATTCATTCAAGTGAGAATCTAGCAGATTTATTCACTAAGACGCTCCTCACTGCAATATTCGACAAAATGGTTCTAT
>JAJGRW010001300.1:24034-138646 GCA_025461045.1 Carex parvula | reverse complement strand
AATCCATTCAAATTTTGCAACACTCCTTCTATCCCTTGCAAAACAAGACTGAACAAAGGAAGCCAAATGGACTCTCCACTTAAAAAATTCAACTTGTTGGAGCCAAACTCCCCAAAAGCACGCAAGGTTTCCAAGCAGAAGAAAACACGAGATGCTCGAAAAACCGTGCGGCACCTATTAAAGAAGCAACAGCTCGTGGACCAGGTCCAGGATGCTGACTACTTCTCCCAATTTGAGGGCTCACCGGTGAACCTTCCCTCCGATGTGAAACTCCCTAGAGATTTCTCATGCGAAGATAGATTGAATTCAGATCCTGAAATTAAGCTGAAGCCTGGTTCAAGTCAGAACCAACCTGACCTGAGCCCGGCAGTGTTAAAACCGGTCAAGAACATGGAGCTGCATGAAAAATACATCGATCATCTCCATTGTGTTGATGCGAGGAGAAAGGCCTGTGTCAGGGCCTGTGGTAATAAGGGAAAGGAGATTGATTTGGGGACGAAAGCTGGGAGTTGAAGGATGCCAAAACTGCACTAGTGTCAGAGGCACAGGATTTCATGGGTGTTTTAAAAAGTTGCAAGCCGACCCATTTGGTGATTGTGCTTTGTCTGAAGAGGATGACGAATTTGTCTTGTGATGTAGATGTATTATTGTAAAACACATTTTTTTTTACTTAATTTTTTTTTCTGAGATTTGCTTACTATTATTGTTTTATTATTTATTATTTTCTTTTTTTCTGAAACTTGCAGATTCTCGTTTTGAACTGGAATTACATAGTTTGTCAAAGGCTGGAATAGTAAACATATCGGGGCAGATGCTACAGATTTGTATCGAAACTGCTGGTACACAACCATTCTAGTAAGAAGGTGCTTTCTAAAAGCAATATACTTTGCTATTGGAGCTTGATGTTTAGGTTCAAATTTAGCATAAAGCCTAAAGGCTCAATTGTACATAAATTCAGAAGAGAAGAATGACTTGTCAGAGTTACTTGTAATATTAACTACTGATTAATAAGCATCATGTAACCTTTCTAATATTATAGCCTTATCCTCCTTTTGGTGCAAAATAATAAATGATGTTTCTTTCTATGCTCACTTTAATTTTACCATGTGATGATAAGAACCTACCGGATCAGGTACTGCTGGTACGGTAGAGGACGTAAAGTAGGGGATGTCGATGGATGAAGTGCAGGCACTCAGGCGTGAGGCTGTGCCGGATTCAACTGAGAGATAATGCATTGGCTTCATAAGAGCATTTTTCTGTTATATTTTGAAATCCTATTGTATCAAGGGTTAATGTTATGTCTGTTTAACCTTTTTGTATTCAGGCAGTAGTTTGTATAGGTAAGAACTTTAGTTAATTGGTACCAACCGTTTGGTACCTATCTCAAAACTTTTGATTTCAATAAATCAGGGGGCTAGCTGATAGCTTCCACCATTGAAACTAATTTAATTGTAAGCTTGCTAACTTGTCATGCATGCTGTAAGAATTTAATTATTTGGTTGGCAAAAATGACAGCTGTTTCCCAAAAATAGAAAGGGAAACAGCGGTAGTAGTATCACTTTCCTCCGGAACAAGATTAAAAAATAGAATAATTATTTGAGTACTCTTTACTTCTATACTCTCAAAATTTCTGCATTAGAGAAATTATGTACTATGTTTCCCTAATTATATGGTCTCACTAATTATTATTCTAAAAAGATTATATGGTCCTCACTAATTATTATTCTAAAATCCTGCAACACCCTTTCTCTATGATCTACTATTATATAGTCCTCACTAATTATATGGTCTCCTTTTCAGTCCCCGCACTCGTCCCGCGTTCAACTTTCATAATATAAATACTTTGAAAATAAGATATTAACACTTGAAAAATAAGATATTAATACTTTAATGCGTAACTTGTTATGATCATTCCTTTTCCAGTCCCCCAATCGTCCCGTGTCAACAGTCCTCTAATGAAGTAATGAGGACCCCGTATCACTGCATCAACCTTACCAATCGTCCCAACGTCAAACCTTCCTCTAACAAAAATAGTTGACGCATAAGTATAAATATTTCAGTGCATAGGTATAAATACTTGTAGTACTTGATTAATACTTTCAGACGTCATCTAGTGTCTATATAAAATATACTTGCAAGTATAGGAATAAATACTTGCACGCCGAGGTATAAATACTTGTGTGACGATGAGCCCGAAAGTACGTCATCATGGATCTCATTTGAAAAAGAAAATTGTAGAAGACGTTCGTGGTTTTAGATTCGTAAAATTCCTCACAGATTGTTAGAAATATGGATGAGATTGAACGGAGAAAAAAATCTACCTCTAAAAACGTATATGGGCCCCCATGTAGTTTGAGTGGTTCCCCACAGGTATTTATGATGCGGGTAAGTTTGAGAGATTTGGTCAGGGAGAATTATTTACGTGAAAATTGTTCACCTCATAGGTATATATACTTCGTGCATAGGATATAAATACTTCATTGCAATATATTAATACTTCAGAAAAAAAAATTGTGCTGGAGTTTTTGCGATCCCAAAATACTTATGGTAGTTATAATGCAGGTACTATGCATACACGGATACTGTTATCAGCTTTCTAAAAATAAAAGCAAATGCGACGCATCATGTAATTTCTTTCCCTGTTTTTATTTTATTTTCTTTCTTATTTTTTTTTTAAGAAAAAAAGGAGCTCTGATGGGCAATTTGAGAGGCTCTTACAAGAGTTGAGTTAAAAGGAAAGAGTTCACCTCTACCAGCATCACCATTCACCACCAAGTATTAGACAAAAGAAATAACCAATAAGAAATCAAATTTTGCATATACGATCGCACTATGCAAAAACCGCAAAGACCAAGTGCTAAGCATTGCTGATTCACATATGAAAAGACTACCCAAATGAGAAATCATACATAGAAAGACAAACAAAAAGGGAAAAAAAATGGAAAGTCTAAGAATTACAAGAACCACACCAATTCACATGGAAACTTCTAAAATAAATCTCTACTTGAATATTTATTTTAATACATTAGGATAGAGAACATAAAGATTAAAATGGTGGGCCCGGGGGCCCCGGTGGACCGGGAGGTGGTCCTCCGAAAAGGGGCCCACAACACTCCTGTAGCAAGCAGCAGCAACAAAGGATGTAGAGGCTGCAATGACATAGTAAACAAACAATTAGTTGATATCGTTAATCATAATTTTCAATTGCTGAATTAAGTTAATGGAGGTGCAAACTTCAATTGTACCAACAAACTTACAATCTTCAAAGGACATACACAGATATTACAGAGAAACAATAATATTTATATGTAATCAAAGTATGACATTAACCAGTCAAATGTTTGTACTAGTAATATAAAAAATGTTATAAAAAGCTTAACTAAAGTCCTGTATGCACTCACCATGAACCGAAAAAGCCAGGGCCACAGAAGGGTCCACCGGGAGGAGGTGGCCCTGGCGGGCCCCAGCCTGGCGGGCCTCCAGGGAGAGGTGCCCATCCTGGTCCAGGACCTCCGGGTGGACCTGGTCCGCCAGGTCCCATGTGTCACTTAACCAATGAACACAGCCTAATTGAAATATGCAGATATGCTTAGCAAGTAACAAACAATTGAGGCAAATGCTATGGCTTTCAAGGGGAGAGCATATATAGAAGCAGGAGGGAAAGAGACAGAAAGTAATATGTGCCAAGTGCCAACCTAATGATCAGAAAGCCAAAGTGAGAGAAAAAAGACTTGAAGTTGCATTCAAGTATTAACTACCATTCTACAAGTTCTTCTGGTGTGACTGTTAGTTGCTCCTCTAGAACTGTTTCCAAGGTCTTTTAAAATAATTTCTCAATGCTTTCTGCACAAAGTAATAACAAACTTCCTAAATGTTGTTTTTTTTGTGCGGAGTACACTATGAAGTTGTTTTGGTGGCATAATTTTTTTGAAAAAAATTATCTAAGCAAAATATATGTTAGAGGAAAACATTTTTTCCATGTTATTTTGGGCAGATTTTTTACCAAACCTTCCATTATCATCAGAGACATAAAGCCCATTTAACATCGTTCAGAACAAGCATGGGTTATTGTTGTAAATAGTTGAAGATACATAGCAATTCTTACAATGTGGGAGATGCATCAATGGGTGGTACTTAGCAAAATAGCGCATGGACAATTTGCTGATACAACCCTGCTTCACTTTCTCCTCATTTTACTGAAATTTTCAAAACAACAAAAAATAGGAAAAGGCACCAATACTTCATTCCATTTTTAGGTTTAATTGTAACAGCTAGGAAACCACTTGTAAATTATATATATAGAACTGAGAATGTATTGTAAGAATATGAACATTATTCAATAAAAATAAAAAAATTGATTCAATTTAATCAAATTAATAGCTGTTCTATGTGAGATAGAACAAAAGAGGGGTACTCTACCATACAGCTTGAAGCATCAGCCTGTACCGAGGTGCTTGTATAATTTCTTATTCTTCTTTAGTCAACTATTTGGAGAGCTCTATGATGTTACCTGTCTGAAATTCATCATAACAAGCATGATGGGATGCTTGATATAAAATATTCATTTATATATAGGAAAAAAAAATGAGGGGCCGTTAGACCAGATACAAGTCCCAGCAAACAATCTGTCAGCACCACATTATATATATTCCTCCACAGCCCAGTTGGTATAAAATTTACAAACAGTTGAAATAAAGCCCATAAAATACACTAGCAAGTAACCATTAACCACATATGAAAAGTTCTATATCACAAATCCAGATAACTTTTTATTTATCAAAAAAGGCAACTGCTTTTGTACTTCAATTGAAATTGGGTTAAAGTGTTGTATCATTGGAGAAGAAAGTAGGAGACCTAATCCTTAACATCAGTGATATAAGATAACAGTAGCTTTCTGCAAACAGAAAATTATCAATCAATTTTTGGCTTAATCGTCATAGTTTTGGTGTCAAAAGCTTCCCTCAAAACAGTTTACAATTGAACAACAGTGAAATTGGGGCAATAATACTGAAATATTAATTTTAATCTACCAAAATTTTACAGCAGAATAAATTATTCAGGACCTAAACACAAATATAAACACTCTAATTCCCAGGGAGAGCTACAAGTGGTGTTGATATGAACCTAATCAAGATAATTGCAACACGACCCTGTTATTAAACATAAATTGGAAAACAAGGCTAAATTTTTAATGCAAAAGCCCCTGTCCCAATTATTTATACATAAATTTGAAAACAAGCTTTTTCCAGTTTGCTGAATCAGCAGGAAATAAAAGCACCTCATGAAAGACCGCAGAAGTCGAAACTGAAACACATTTTATAGAATTTTCACCAAAAACAAGTACAAACTTTAAAGAGCAACTCCTTTGATTTGGTAATTTCACCCTTCTTGCTCAGACTGTCCATAAAGAATAGTATATGCCACAACATCAGGCTCGTACCCATTGGAAATCATTTCACGCAGCAACTCCTTTGCCTTTGTAAATTCACCTTGCTTGCACAACCCATCTATAAGAGTGGTATAAGTCACGACATCAGGCTTGTATCCTTTGGAAATCATTTCATAGAACAACTCTTTGCCTTTGTAATTTCACCATTCTTGCACAACCAATCTATAAAAGTGGTACAAGTCACGACATTGGGCTCATACCCTTTGGAAATCATTTCACGCAGCAACTCCTTTGCCTTTGTAATTTCACCTTGCTTGCAAAACCCATCTATAAGAGCATTATAAGTCACGACATTGGGCTCGCACCCTTTGGAAATCATTTCATGCATCAACTCCTTTGCTTTTGTAGTTTCACCTTTCTTGCCCAGCCCATCTATAAGAGCATTATAAGTCACGACATCGGGCTTGTACCCTTCGAAAATCATTTCATGCATCAACTCCTTTGCCTTTGTAATTGCACCTTGCTTGCAAAACCCATCTATAAGAGCATTATAAGTCACGACATTGGGCTCGTACCCTTTGGAAATCATTTCACGCAGCAACTCCTTTGCCATTGTAATTTCTCCTTGCTTGCCCAGCCCATCTATAAGAGTGTTGTAAGTCACGACATTGGGCTCGTAACCTTTGGAAATCATTTCACGCAGCAACTCCTTTGCCTTCGTAATTTCACCTTGCTTGCACAACCAATTTATAAGAGCATTATAAGTCACGACATCGGGCATGTACCCTTCGAAAATCATTTCATGCATCAACTCCTTTGCCTTCGTAATTTCACCTTGCTTGCAAAACCCATCTATAAGAGTAATAAGTCACGACATTGGGCTCGTACCCTTTGGAAATCATCTCACGCAGCAACTCCTTTGCCTTTGTAATTTCACCTTGCTTGCAAAACCCATCTATAAGAGCATTATAAGTCACGACATTGGGCTCGCACCCTTTGGAAATCATTTCATGCATCAACTCCTTCGCCTTTGTAATTTCACCTTGCTTGCAAAACCCATCTATAAGAGCATTATAAGTCACGACATTGGGCTCGCACCCTTTGGAAATCATTTCATGTATCAACTCCTTTGCCATCGTAACTTTACCATTCTTGCACAACCCATCTATAAGAGTGGTATAAGTCACGACATCGGGCTCGCACCCTTTGGAAATCATTTCATGTATCAACTCCTTTGCCATCGTAACTTCACCATTCTTGCACAACCCATCTATAAGAGTGGTATAAGTCACGACATCGGGCTTGTACCCTTCGGAAATCATTTCATGCATCAACTCCTTTGCCTTTGTAATTTCACCTTGCTTGCAAAACCAATCTATAAGAGCATTATAAGTGACGACATTGGGCTCGTACCCTTTGGAAATCATTTCACGCAGCAACTCCTTTGCCTTTGTAATTTCACCTTGCTTGCAAAACCATCTATAAGAGCATTATAAGTCGACATTGGGCTCGCACCCTTTGGAAATCATTTCATGCATCAACTCCTTTGCTTTGTAATTTCACCTCTTGCAACCCATCTATAAGAGTTTAAGTCACGACATTGGGCTCGCACCCTTGGAAATCATTTCATTCAACTCCTTTGCCTTCGTAATTTCACCTTGCTTGAACCCATCTATAAGATGTTAAGTCACAATTGGGCTCGCACCCTTGGAAATCATTTCATGTATCAACTCCTTTGCCTTCGTAATTCACCTTGCTTGACAACCCATCTATAAGATGGTATAAGTCACACATTGGGTCGTACCTTTGGAAATCATTTCATGTATCAACTCCTTTGCCTTCGTAATCTCACCATTCTTGCACAACCCATCTATAAGAGTGGTATAAGTCACGACATTGGGTTCGTAACCTTTGGAAATCATTTCATGCATCAACTCCCTTGCCTTGTAATTCACCTTGCTTGCAAAACCCATCTATAAGCATTATAAGTCACGACATTGGGCTCGCACCCTTTGGAAATCATTTCAGGCATCTGTCTATACAAACCAAATGCCTTAGCGAGTTGACCCGCCTTACAGAGCGCATCTATAACAGTGCTGTACGTGATAACACAGGGTTCACACTCACAGGGTTCACACTCACAGCCATGTTTAACCATTCTAAAAAGTAATTGAAGGGAAAAACCAATGTTGCCCTTGGAGCAAAGCCCCTTGATAAGAATGTTATACGAGATAACATTGGGAATACATCCCAGCTGAGGCATTTTGTAGAGCACAATGGCTACAGCCTCACCGGTCCTATTCTCAGAACAAAGCCTCTTGATTATTGGACTGAATATCGCAGCCTCAGGTGTGTGACCCTCTTTGAGAAGCCTTCCGAGAAAACAAAAAGCTAGGTCGAGACGATTTGTTCGGGCACAATACTTGATCATGAGACCATAGGTATGATCATCAGGATTTATTCCGTTAGTTCGGGTTATACAGTCGAAGTGGGTAAAAACGGCAGGGTCAGAGTTACGGATCAAGGTGGCCAGGAGAGCATTGAAGTGGCGGATTGTTTTCGGAGCGTTTTGGAAAGGCAACAAAGAGTGGTAATGGTTAAGTGACTCTTTGTGCTGCGGTCTCCTCTTCGGAATCTTCACAGGAGTGTTGTCAAAATTGGTGTCGTCAGGTAAATTAGTTGTTTGGTGGTAGTAATTTTGGTTTGCTGTTGATTCGGTGGGGTTGAAATTTGGAACTGCGGATGGCATAGCAGGGAAGATAGAGGCCATGACGAGAAGCTGAAGGAGATGAGGGGGATTGGGATTGGGAAATTGAAGGTGAAAGAGAACAGAAAGGGGCGAGAGACAGCATGGGCATCATCTTCTTCTTTCTTTTTGGTTTGAGTGTTTTTTCTTTCGAGTGACAGCGCGGTCGTAGAGACTAGAGACCAGAGATGGAGCTTGAGATAAGGCAACAAGAAAGAGATCGGACGAGCATGCGCTTTACTGTCAAGGACTGCTAATGAGCCGGGCGGGCCGAATTGAAAAAAGTCCGAACTCGACTCGCACTCAAATTTTATCGTTAAACAGAGTCGAATCTGAGCCGTGCCGGGACGGCTCACGAGCCAATACTGTTCTGACTATTACACTTGATGGCATTTTTAACTTTTACATCTTGATACTGGTATGTGTTACGTACTGAACTTGCTGTGTGTTAATTTTTACATCTTGATACTCTCATACGGTATGGATTTCAATGAAATTGGTGAAGTAATTCCACTTTCGTTAAAATTTTTGTTTTTTTATATAGTTCTCAGTGCTATTCGGACTATATGTCTTTTCTCTTCTGGAACTGTAAAATTAATGATTAATTAATTTTTCAGTTGGACAAATTTGACATGTGTTATCAATATTAATTATTTTTTTCACCTCTTTTATATGTCAAGCTAGTTGGTTTTGGTTTAGTTAACTGATCATTACACAAGAGTAGATTTTAAGAGAGAGCTAAGGGAATTTCTAAAGATGTGTTCTATATTAAAATGAGTTTTAAGTACTCACATACATAAACAATATTATAAATTTAAATTCTACTACTACTATAGATTTTGATGAAAATTTTGTTAGTAGGCACAACAACCCCTTCATCAAATTTTGAAGTTACTTTGAATATATAATCATAACTGCTGAGCTGAGCCGGACCGAATTATGGACTGAACCGAGACAAGTGTTCAAACGAGCCGAGCCGAGCTGGGCTATTTCTTTCAAAACCGAGCTGAACTTTGATTTGAGCTATTATGACTTTCTCATTGAGCTGAGCCAGGCCAAGCCCATTAGCAGGTCTAGCTTTACAAGAAAGATCTCTCCCTTCTGGGCCGACTTTTCTGGCCCAAAATGTTCCCTCCTCGGATTGAAATTAGGCTTTGATTTACTCCGCGCGCAAATTTTGAGTGAATCCTGCGGCTGAAAATCAACTGAGCAAGAGGGGTAGGGCTGAAAAAATTCGTAGTTCGTGATTTGATTGACTTCGATTCAAAAAAATATCACAATTAACTTGTTCGATTGAAGTTCGTTCTGAAACAAATCAAACTAGTTCAGTTGAACCTTATTCAAACTCAACTCAAACTGAGTATAATTCGTTTGAAATTGATTCGCGAACTATTTAAGGTTCGAATCTCAAATAATGCAACTAATGGCTTCAACCATCAATCTTTAATAATGCAGAAACCAAACTTATATCAGAGCTCAAAGTTGTTAATATAATAGTAACTTATAATAGGAAAAGCTTCAGCACGTAACAAATTAATAATGAAATAAGTTTCATTTGACTAAGTCCATGCCGTGATTTTCAATCCAGCAGCGTGAAAGGTAAGGGAATTTTGGGTTAGCTCATAATCCGTCAGTGTGAATTCGTGAAAGGTAAAAGGTAAAGCAATCGCGTGAATTTTGTTCCGTGTGAATTCGTAGTTTGTGATTTGATTGACTTCGATTCGGAAAAAAATTGTAATTAACTCGTTCGGTTGAAGTTCGTTCTAAAACAAATCAAACTAGTTCGGTTTGAATCTTATTCAAACTCAAATTGGATAAGTTTGATTTGGTTTGATTCCTTTGCAGCCCTAGAGAGGGGTGCACAGCGCAGGATTTCGAATAAGATTAATTTAAAGGATGTATATTTTATTAATGAATAGAATTAGTAGGAACTCTATATATACAAGATGAGTTTGTAATAATATCTTCGGTTTCATTAGAAAAAAAATGGCAAAATTGTACGTGAAGATATCAGATATGGTACAGTGAAATAGTTAAGAAGAAGACTCTTCATAGTTGAGCAATTAAATTCTATTGAATTTCAGTTTTCCCCATTATTAATCTGCCTCCTAAAGGCAAAAATTCCTTTTGTTGAGCAATTAATCCCAATGCCAGCTTTGGCTTTTTCCAGTGAATGAATGTGAATCGTGAGGGTCGGATCATTCAAATTAAATTTTGGGAGAATTCGGAAAGATTCACTTTTAATTTATTTAAACTATTAGCAATTCAATTTTAAAAATCACACTAATTTTGTTTTAAAAAGAAAAGAAAAATAACTAAAGCCTGCTAATATTATGCATAACTGTTATAATTAATTTCACCACGTTATTTTAAACAACAGCAACAAAAATTAAAACAAAGAAATAAACTTACATTATATTAAATATAGCCTTCTTTTTTAAGTTTTTCCTCTTGAAAAAACAAGAAACAACCTCAGAATGGAAATATTCAACAGAAACAGAAAGACCAACACGCTCAAGCTAAAAATAGCAACACAACCTATATCATAACAAATTCATTGCATCTTGATCTCACAAACATGTAATATCTCACACTCTTGTTGAGATTTCTAGTTTTATCTCAACCCCCTAATAACAAATTTGAATCCCCTCATGTACATTACACGATCAGGTTATGCCTCCGCACGAATCTTAAAGTGGTTCTGTGAATCTAAACAGGTCTGAATTTCTTATCGGGCTCGATCGGAAGCTAATCTAACCGCGTAAGGTATTGCAGAGGATGAATGCTACTAATAACAGGCTAACAGCCTAAAATGCTTAATTATTATAAATCCCTCTCAAACCAAGTTGTCATATACCTATTTAAAGTCATCTCAACCTAAACCCTAATTTCTATCCTTGCAATTCCCCCCTCCTTCCATTCGCCTCATCCAATCAATCCTTCATACCACCTATCTACGTACCTTCTCTCTAGATTTCTGTTTTCTCTGTCTAAACAATGGGTTGCGGTGGCTCGAAAGAGGATGTTGCCACTGCCAACACCGTGAAGAAGCAACGCTCACTTTTCAGAAGGAAATCAAGCAATTCCACTAGCAAATCATCTGAGGCGATCGCCGTAGAGAACCAAAAGAACACAAAAATTGAAAACACAGGAAAGACTCAGGAGAAAACTGAGTCTCCGAAAAAAGGTGAGGAGAAAACTGAAACCCCACAAAATTCCGGAGATAAAATCGAGATATCCGAGAAGTCGATTGAGGAGAAAACCGAAACTGTTGAAAAGGTTGAAGAGAAAAATGAGGCCAAGGAAAAGCCTGAGTTACAAACGGTGGTACAACTCAAGAGCGAGGATGAGGCAGCAATCATGAAAACAAACGATGAGATGCTACCGGAATCTACAAAAATTGAATCGTTATATGAAGAAGGGGAAAACAAGGTGGTCAAGCTCAATGAAGCAGCGGTAATTGATACTTCATCTACCGGAGTTGTTGATCAAGAACAACAAGTACATGATAACGGTGCAAAGGAAGAGATCAAGGATTCTACGGTGATTGCCAAAGCATCCGGGAAGAAAGAAGAGATCACATCTAAGGAGGTTGATGGTAAGATCTAATTTTGGATATGAAATTTTCCATTTTACAGAAATATAACTCAAATTTCAGGCATTATTATATATATATTTTCAAAATTAGCTTATTCCTTTATAAATGCATTTTTCAGATTCTTTTTTGTTATTTAGTAGTTGTAGTGGAATTAAACGGAGAAAATTCTTCGGAGTTGAAAGAGACGGCATCAAATGAAAAAGCGAATGTAGAATTGAAAGAGACGGTATCAACCGAAGAAGCAAGCACAGAGTTGAAAGAAACCGTATCAACCGAGGAAGCAAACACAGAGTTGAAAGAGACGGTATCAATTGAGGAAGCCAGTGCAGAGTTGAAAGAGACAGCATCAACTGAGGAAGCGAACGCAGAGTTGAAAGAGACGACATCAACTGAGGAAGCAAACACTGTGGTAGCTATTTTAGAAGAAAAAACCTTAGAAGAGAATCCAGCTACCAAAGAATCTGACTAGTAAAGATTGTTAAAAATTAGACCTTGAAATTCAAAGCTTGAGCATCCAGATTTTAAAAGTTACATTGCTTTATGTCTCCTTTTCTTTAAGATCTATCCTTTCTGTGTAACATATGATGTTGTATCCGCTTCTTCATCGATGATTAAACCTTGTCAATCATTGTTTCATTTTTATCTGTTTTCTTCTCCAAATATATAAGAAAAGTGCCTGAAATTTATTTTAACAAAGAGAAAAAAACTAGAAGAGAATATATGGTCCAAAGGCAATAAAAATTGAAATATACGAGGAAAATAAAACCAGCTCAAGGTCCCAAGTCCCAAGTCCCAAATTGGGTCAAAAACAAACGAATGGTTGTAACTCTTTCCTATTATTTTTAGAATATTATAAGACAGAAATTGAGTAGGAAATATCCTATATATATAGTATATACATCCATATATACATGAGCCAAGTCAAGATTTTTAGTATAGAATGGAACAATTACTAGAATGAGAAATAATTTTATAATTATTTTGAATATTAAGTATATTTTATTATTTTAATAATTTTTTCAAGAAAAGCATAGGATTAGAAGCATATTTTGAGAAACAAAAATTAGGATGAGACATAATTCTATAATTTTTTTTCTGAAAAAAAATATAAAAATAAAAACATATTTTTAAAACTTTTTTAGTCGGAGGAAATTTGCCCCTTTGACTCTAGTCTCTATGTAGCTCGATCACCCATTACATATATAATTGTATATTTAAATGAAAAATAGCACCATTATAATTAATTACTGCAAAATTAAGAATTTTCTATACTACTGACCGAATTTACATCCGTGACTCATTGCATAATTTAAATCTAACTAGATCTTGAGACTTTCGCTTGATTAATATATTCTTTAGAGATAATAAAAAAATTACAATTATTATTATCAATCTCCAGCATCATGGTATAGAAATTGAAAAAAAAAAAAAATTCAAACGATAAGCTATTAACATAATATTATTAAAAACAGCAAGGCACAGTAATTCAAAAAAATAATAGTAACATAGCTAATATTTATGAAAAACAACAAGACTAAATACATCTTTTTTCTCTTAGGAATAACATATAAGTAAAACCCTTGTCCGTAGCAATTATTTTGATCTCAATAGATCCTTCGATTGAAATAAAAATTAATAGCACATCATTTTTCCTTTTCCCCGCTATAAATATAAAAATTGAAGTAAAGGCTTCTTATATATGACATGCAAGGGAAAATATATTTTATTTACATTTAGGAAGCAAAATAATCATAAAGAGATGACACTGAAATTTCCCTTAAGAAATCACCGAAGGATATGTATTTTAGCCAAAAAAAATTTGACCGTCTGATCAAAATCACATGGTTGATGCGTGTTAATCAATGTTCTTTACGTCGATGTTCTTTACGTCGACAACACATAAGGCAATACGGCCCAAACCACATAGTAGGTTCTGCCCACTCAGATCTCCCATTGATATTCTATACAAATCGGAATATAACAAATAGTCGGAGGTTGTTTTGTCTAATTGTCTAGTGTCTACTACTCTACCTAGCAATAGGGGTGTTCATCGGGGCCGGTTTATTTGGTTTTTAACCAAACCGAAATAATTCGGTTCAAATGGTTCGGTTTTTCGGTTTATTTGGTTCGGTTCGGTTTAAATGTTATTACTGTTCGGTTTTTACTGTTTGGTTCGGTTTATAATTACAGAGAACCGTAATAACCGAACCGACCGACTAAATAACATATAGTTTAGATCTGAACCGTCCGAAGCCTATACTCTTCTCTTCGCGACTTCTCCCAGAGCCCCAAGCCCCCAAGTCCCGAACTTCCCCAAATTTCAAAATCCAAATCGCTGGCTCAATCTCTCCCCCTCTTCGCTGAATCTAGGGTTCGGTCAATCTCTGATCTCTCCCCCTCTTCACGCCTAATCGCTGGTCAAATTGGCGAACGCGCTCACAAGTCACACCTGCTCCTGTCGCTTCACTCTTGATCCATCAAATCGTCGAAATCCAACAATTGCATGGGTATGATTTTAAGGCTGATGTTTGGTCCTTCGGTATAACTGCACTAGAGCTAGCCCATGGTCACGCCCCCTTCTCCAAATATCCTCCTATGAAGGTTAGTTCTTTCCTTATCCAAATATCTGTATCAAGAAGAGCTACTTTCAATAATTAGGCACCATTTCAGTTTGATTGGAGATTTTCAAACTGGGGTTATGAAATTGCTACTATTATAGAAAGTGTTTAGACAGGTTTCCTATGGCAGAATTAATGATGGCTTAGTTAAGACTCCAGTGAGGATTTATTTTACTATTGAATTATTATTTACCAACATAAGATATTAAGATGAATACCTGAACTTTGCTGAAGAATTTTTGTTTTTCTATTGTATAGGTGTTGCTGATGACATTGCAGAATGCACCGCCTGGTCTAGACTATGATAGGGACAAGAAATTTTCTAGGGTCTGTTACCTCTTTGCTCCCTTGTGTTTCTAACTTCCTATTTACTGCCTAAAATTGTAACATTCGGGTTTGATAACTTTCCAAAATACACACATCCTTAATCTTATTTGGTTTATGGTTTCCAAATATAGGGTGAAGTTGTGTTGCATTTGCTTGGTAAGGTGTTAATGAATTCATTGTTTACTTCCTATCTGTACTGGTGTTAATAATCACATCCTTAATCTTATCTGTACTCGTCTCTTTTTATTGCATTAATAGATTTTAAGGGAGCTGTTGATTACTATTATTGCTTGTAATATTGGTTATTTTATTTTACTATTGGGATCTGCTGAATAAAATGGTCAACCTTTTGGATCAGTCCAAGTGACCTATAATTGTTATTATTCTTTATGAATTATTTACATTGAATTCAGTTTTTACAACATACGATATCTCAACTTGTGATTATTTTGTTTAAAATAATGATTGGTTGTGTTGCAAATTATTATATTTTGGTTCGGTTGTAATCGGTTGGTAAGTTTAATTCGGTCGGTTCGGTTCTATTTTTGAAAACCGTATAAAACTTTGGTTTGCCTATTTTATTTCGGTTTTAACCGAACCGAACCGATGAACACCCCTACCTAGCAAGATTGTGCTGTAAAAGAGGACTGCTTCACGATAGACCACACAGACGCAGCAGCATAAATCTTTTATTGGAAAAAAGAAGCAACCGACGCAGGCGGGACGGATCGAACGGCAGATAAATGGTCCTTTTTTCTTCTGGATGTTCAGATCTAACGGTTGCGAGTGCCTCTGGCAACAATTTTGTTATGATCTGCTGTGTTGCCTCGTAAAGAATAACAAATGTTTCCTGAGTCCTGACATCATGGCCGTAGCCAAAGATTTTGCCATCTATATTATTAAAATGCTCTGTTAACCAATGACTTGAGTTTCATCCTCATAACTGAAAAAAATATAAATTTAATATGAAGATCTTAGTTTTGCAGCCCGGCTGAGCAAACTCAGAAATCAGAGTTCTTGGTGAATATATAAAATAGTTCCAGTGAGCCCATCGCAATTGGAATACTGTAATCCATTGCACATCTAATGCAAATCTCAGAAATGAAGTTCAAGACATCAGTAATTTAAATTGATAGTTCTTTGTAAATTAGTTATATATAGATCAAAATTTCATCATACTTTACAAAATCCTCACCATGTCCTCACTTGTCAACCAACTAACGCTGCAATACTTCTTGAAGAGTAATGGATTTGTTCAAAAGATACACTCACAAATAATATTGAAAGGTACTCTTCCGTAAAATTAAAGTGAATAATTGATAATGCTTGATCTTGTGCTTTAAATACTTCATGTAAAGTCCGTGCATAATTGATCTCAAAAGTAAAACCTAAACAATTATCGTGATTATAACCATTAAAAATCAGATTCATTTTTTTTTTACTAACATTGCATGGTGTTGTAATTCATTTAAATTTCAGAACCAATACCTACACAAATTTAATCCATATTATCTGCAGACATAAATATCGAAAATATACGGAATAATAATAATATGCAGAAGTGAAATAGCTAAAAAATTCTAATCATGGCTTGGGATGCATTCACAATGAAACTAATTTGAGAGAATAATTATAACTGAGTAATAAATTATAAACTGAAAACTTGATGTTTGAGTAGAGGGAGATACTTAAAAGTTGAAAGATCTTTGCATTTGTGTTCAATTGAGTATATCCCACAACTGATCTTAAAAACAATGAATTCAATTTATTTTGCATGGCAGGATGACAATTGTGTTTTATGAGCAAAATACAGAGGCAATGCTTTTAAAAAAGCATCTTATTACAAAAGTCTCTCAGGTACAACCTCCAAACTAAGAATAATACAGAAGCAAAAACCACAATGCGCTGCAAAATTCAGTCCCCAAATACAAAAACTTCATACTTGCATAAATAACAACATGAATGAATAAAAAACTCAAGCCTAACTATATATAACGGAGAAAGAGGTCACATTTATTATATTTTATTTAAAATAGACGCTCCTCACAAAACTCTGGAATAGCAAGGAAACCATGATACAAATGTTCGTAGATTCATTAATGAGCAGCATCTCGGCTATAGTACAGGTCTAGGGTTTTGGCAGGGATACGATGGAGTAGCTCACGCGGGAAGATACGCAGCAGTGTCCACGCCAAATCGAGCGACTGGAAAATGTTACGGGTGTCATATGCACCTTGCGCCACAAATTTCCTCTCAAACTTGTCAAGGAACTCCAGATAGAGCTGTATGTATCAAAAGTACAAGAGGTTAGTGAGGAAAGAATCTTAGAATGACAAAATGATTACTTGGCAATTCATGTGAAGCCCTAATAAAACCTCATAAAAAATTTGTGCCCCTATGACATGAAGTGTATCGTGCACATACTTGCCGATTCTCTGTACTCTACTGGGCTAAGGAGGGGGTAAACAGGGTATTGTTTGAAAATAAAACAAGGTAAAGGTGATGGTTTTCGTGTCTTACAGATCTACGCAAGATATTATCATTTCAACGGTATACATCATATCTTTATATTTCACAGAGGCATAAACAAAACCTTCACAATTATATTTTAGTAAATAACAGCTAGGGCACCTAAATTTGGTCCATTTATGTATTGCACAGGACCTTGTTGGTTTTGCTCCAACACCACTATTGTTGGTTTAAGACTGCTAGTTAACTTCCTTGCCTTATTCGGTAACACTAATGCACATTTAATGTGTGTGTGTGTGTGTGTGTGTGTTAGAGAGAGAGAGAGAGACCAGATCTTCAGATGAGAGAGCCTCCTCTCCTACCACAGCTTTCATGGCCTGAACATCCTTTCCAATAGCATAATTGGCATACAGCTGCGTAGTTGAATCACCAAATGAATAAAATCAGTTTTATAAAAGCATCATGAAATTTAATAATAAAAAAAGAGTAAATAATTAAATAATTAATCAGTCAATTAAGACCTGATTGGACACATCAGAATGGTCACGGCGAGTCATGCCCTCACCAATAGCACTCTACAAACAAGAAACAAAATGTGCTGTTCAATTAAATGCAATTCATTCTTGAGTCCATATAAAACATACAAAATAAATTGAAAATATATATCTTTCCAAAATTAATCTCACCTTCATCAACCTGGAGAGAGATGGAAGGACATTGATAGGCGGGTATATCTGAATTTATTACCATAATAATACATTAGTCACTACAAAGAGATAAAAGAAAAAGAACCTTACGAGGTACTGATGAAAGTATGACAAATTAAGAGTACAAAACAATGAGGTGAGAACCTGTCTGTTATGAAGCTGCCTATCAATGTAAATTTGTCCTTCAGTAATGTAACCAGTCAAATCAGGAGTTGGATGTGTAATATCTGTTCAAATAAAATTGCTGTTAGTATACATCTAGTTTTTTCATGAAATTATAAAACAGCTCATTTGATGCAAATCTAGTAATTTAAAATCAAACAGCAAAACCTCCTGTATTCTGTTTGAGGATGGGATAGTCGTGTCCAATAACAATGCACATGTTTTAATTGAAGGTAAATTTCAATAATTTTCCACAATGACTAATAAATACTGATTGAGGAAGCCTTTCATGAGTAAAAAAAAGGGTTTCCTGTAAATACAATGTGTTTTCCAAAAATATGGATAAACAAAAGGGTTTCCTGCAAACTTTGTCACTTTGTCATTCATCCTGCTTTGAACTAAGGAAATCTAAAATACACATGATACATAACACCTCATGCTTAATACTTCGCTTGCCACTAGGCATGGCAAACTTTGTTTTCAATATATCATTAAGATTTAACTTATTTTTAAGGACATCTTCTATAGGAAACAAAACCGAGGGAAGATATACATCTTATCCGAGCAATGCAGCACACTGCTAATGTATGGTGTTTCTCATGATATAGATAAACAGGGTCTAATCAATTATCACTACAGACAAACGAGTGGCAACCAATCTGAACCTTCCTTTCCCAACTTTCATATGCAAGGAATAGGAAGGATATACTGAAATGTTTTTGTTATATAAAAAAGTTGCATCATCCTGCCTCGTCGGAAGAAACAGAAAGATTTGTACCATCATTAGGCATTGTAAGGATGGGGATCTGAGTAATGGAGCCGCTTCTTCCCTCAATACGGCCAGCTCTCTCATATATGGTAGCAAGATCGGTGTACATGTACCCAGGATATCCACGTCTACCTGGCACTTCTTCTCTTGCAGCAGAGACCTATATATAAAATTTCAGATAAGCATGCATCAGGTATAAAGGAAATCTGATCTGGTTAAGCAACTAAGTGTAAATATACCAATAGGAAATCATTGTGATAACAGAAGCTTTCTTTCATTTGTGATGCTCCTTCTACTTATATCGATATTATTATCATTCTTATTAATATTGATTTAATGCTGCACAAAGTAGTTAACAATACATACTGGCTGCCCCTTAGTTTAATAAATGGATCAGGTCTTAATTAAGGTAACATGAGTTTAGTTAGAGACTTAGAAATGAACTCTCAATATAAAAAATGTTGATAGAATCAGTACCATGCTGGATAGAAACAGTACAAGTTTGGTCCAGTATCAATATCTGTAAACTGGTATAGAAATGTGGTAGTATGGATCCTTCTTTTGGTAGTCAAAATATTTCTATATTTATAATGCAAGAACTTGTGCATGTATGCATGCAGATCGTTCCCCCATGTATGCATGCACATCCATGGGGGTTTGTGACAAGAGTTATATGGCTAGTTGCACACAAGTAGATATACAAGGAGTAATTGAATAGATAATTAAAAGAAAAACATTTTAACAATTATAGTACCTCACGAAGAGCATCAGCATAGGAGCTCATGTCAGTCAAGATCACAAGAACGTGCTTCCCGCATTCATATGCGAGATACTCAGCCGTAGTCAGAGCAATACGAGGTGTAATGATACGCTCAATGGTAGGATCATTAGCCTAGAAATAATGCATTAAGACTTATCTTTCAAACCTTCTGCAAAATTGATCTTTTCAGGGTGATAATTAATATAAGCAGTTAGCTTCAGTAGGAACATTGAGCTATAGTAAGTAACTCCATTCAGAATACTACTGGGCCCACACTAACAGTCATCATACCTATTTTTGGTACATACAGCATCTGACCTGACTGGTAAGGTACATGGGTTTCATAGAGACGTAAAGCTCCAAATTTACTTCTTGAGAAAACACATGTTTCTATACTTCTTCTTGCCTCTTTTTTGCAACCTCCAAATGTAAACTCAATTTCCACCAAATTCAAAGCAAACCAACAGAAATATCTAAAAAGACTCAAAAAAGGAAAACAAATGGCACCATACTGGTACAAAGTCAATATCAGGCATGCAAATTGTTGGTTGTTTATAAAAAATGGATTACCAGATTCAAGAATAGTGTGACTCTCTCCATGGATCCATTCTCCTCAAAGTCTCGCTTGAAGAATTGAGCAGTTTCCATGTTAACTCCCATAGCTGCAAACACAATAGCAAAGTTGTCGTCCTCTCCCGTCTGTTTATCCAAAACAAAAGCACAACCAAATTAACAAATGAAGAAGAGTGAGGCTAAGGTACTATACATAGCGCAGATTAGTCCATACAATGGATCAACATCTTTGTTTTTAAAGTCCAAACAATCGATCTGAACCGTTCAACATGATCTCCATAATGAAAATGTATTTGCAGGTTAAATTTTACATTTTATAGAATTTTTTTCCTATTTTTTAGATAGATAAGAAAATCAGTACTTTTGAATGGTCTAGAATTTTTAGATCAAGTGATTTTCTACCTATCTAAAAGAATAGTAAAAAAAATTGTAAAAAAATGTAAAATTTGATCTACAAGTACATTTTCATATGGAAATTATGTTGAACGGTTCAAATCGATTGTTTGAACTTTGGAGAGATATTGATCCATAGTACGGACCAATATGCACTATGCATAGTACCATAGCCTCACTCAAAGAAGAAAGCACAAAGAAGTTAAACATACAGAGTGTTTCTTGTAAAGAGCCCTTGGGTGTTGTTTGCAAAGTGCCAAGTTCTGAAGATACCGAAATTAATTAAAATTATGAGAATTTGGGTGGTACTTAGTAGTTTACCTCAGAGCTCTTGACAAGGCCAGCCTGACGGCAGATCTGAGCTGCAATATCATTGTGGGGAAGCCCGGATGCAGAGAAGAGAGGAATCTTCTGGCCTCTAGCAATGGAATTCATCACATCTATGGTTGAAATTCCTGTCTGGATCATTTCTTCTGGGTAAGTTCTCTCACTTGGGTTGATTGAACTCCCTGTAATCCAAAGTATAACTAGGTGATCAGATTGTCTCTTATACAAAGATAAAAACAATCCTTGCAACTTGTCATAACTTCTTTCAATACAACAATTATTCAAAAGCAAAGGATTAATTGATTTGATTTCCCTTTTAAGCAACCAGCACATATATGTTCCTTATGCAGTTTGCAATGTAGAGTCCTGTAATGCTTCTAATAACCATGCTGGATCTGTAAGGATACCATTGATCTCAAGCATCAGTTGCCCAAAAAACTTACCAGAAATATCCAAGTAAGCCTCGGGTAGAATTGGGGGACCGTTATCAATAGGCTTTCCAGATCCATTGAAAATGCGGCCAAGCATGTCAAGGGAGACAGGTGTTTTCAACACCTAAATGATTAAAAAGGTAAATTACAAATGTCAATTCCAAATAAAGCATAGCTTCTATAAACTAGATACTCATATTCATGACACAAGGAAAGGACAGATAACCTCGCCAGTGAATTGAACAGTAGTATACTTGTTGTCAATTCCAGAAGTACCCTCAAACACCTATAAGCATGACAATAGGTCAATAATTATAATACTACTACATGCATATATGAAATTAAACCTCAGGCATTAAACACATTTTTCTTAAATAGCAAAAAGAGAGAAACCTGAACAACCGCCTTTTCTCCATCTACTTCCAGGACTTGACCACGTCTGGTGGTGCCATCACCGAGCCTGATATTTACAATTTCCTGATATTTTGGGCCCTGAAACAAGAATTCTACATTAAAATATTATAACAGAGCAGTTTATGCATTTTTTTTTTTCTGCACTAAAGTGATAACTATCCTGCAATCTAAACTTTTTCTTAAATAAGCATGGTCAGATTGTTATGTACCTTGACTTTCTCCAAAATAACTAGAGGTCCGGCAACACCAGAAACAGTCCTGTACTCTAAACCACAAAATAAATAATAAGACAAATTCAGCATAAGGAATCTCCTAAAGCAAAAAGGAACATTAATTACAAGATCAAAAGTAGTCGAACAAAATTCAGAACTTACCCATGCCAATTTCCAATGTTTGTTCCTCCATGTCAACACCAGTTTTGGGCAGACCCATCTTTCAGCAATAACCTGGTATATAAGTTAACCACTTTGCATTATAACTTAGCTAAAAGAATATCAAATTCAGCTGATTAAACGAGTTTGTCAATAAGAATTAATAGACATAGACTTGGGAGCAACCAAACTTCATATCATTTGGGAGCAACATAGACTTGAGAACGATATTTTTTGCATAAACCAGAATGACTTCAATATCCAATTAAGCATTAATTTAAGTGAATTCTACCTTAATTCGTCTGCTATCATCCAATTATATCTCAACTAAGAGTTGATTTAACAATCGAAACTGGTACAGCTAAAAACCAAATATATAACAAAAAGAAATAGGGTTTGAACCCATAATATTGGCAACATAACAGGTACATGACAGTACCAGATAGAATCTAAATGTGAAAATGGCTCGCCTTTTGAGTCATTGAAATCAGGTCAAGTCACAAATATTTCATGAAAGCATTGTGGCCAATCAGATTTCAAGACCCAATAAAAATACAATTTCTCAAAAGATAGTATTCCATAATTATGTCGGTCTCTCCTAATATATGACAAATTGAAAAACAGTAATTTGACCAACAAAAGACAAAAGGATTGAGTGTTACCCAACCAAAATATCGACACCTTATAAACTTTCATGCCATGATAGCTTAACTAGAAAACTGAACTCATTGCATGATTAAAAGAGAGTTCAACTAGGTCCCTGCCTTGTTGGCACAAACATTTTCAATTCAACTATAATGCTATGATAGCAGCCCCCCCCCCCCCCCCCCCCCCTCCAACCAAAGTCAACCGAATGGTTACAACAAAGTGGGAGGCACATAACAACCCGAAATCACTGAGGAATTGCACTTGGCTCAAATCAAAACATTTGGAAATATAACATGAATTACTTTGGGATCAACTACTGATCTGTGATTCTTCAAAACATCCTAAAATAATAGAATGACACTAATGCAAAATTGAGAATAGCTGATACATTGATAGATCGCCTTCCTCAGCCAGCCATTAAATCCATTTCTCACTTAAAACCGTCGAAACCTAATACCAGATCTAGACCCAAACTGTATCTGATCCATCTATGCAGACCACAGATCCCACTGTCAAATTCCAAGTCAAATCGAAACAAGAAATCCGCCTAAATTTCCTAAAATCTAAAGCATTTCGAGAAATCCATGCCCGATCAAAGGTAGAGAGCTGTACCTCAGATTCAAGACTGACAGCAACCAGGAGACGCGAGGAGATCGGGGACGACGATAATTAATATTTACAATTCCAGAAATAAAACTTCAGAAAAATGAGAAATAGAAAATCGAAAAAGAATACATGCGCACGATCCGTTTTATGCAAGTCGTACACCGATGCCACCGGTATTCACATCCCCTAAAGTAACACAAATTTTGTGTTTATATCTGCACCGTCCGATCTCGAATCAGATTGACCCAGATTCTGATCAACGGTGTGAGATCAAAACTCAAGAATTGGGTTATTTTAGGGGATCTGACCCTAGCACCGGAGGAACGAGACAAAAAAAAATAATGCCGACGTATATTACAATACGTATCTCACTACAATCGGGGACCACATAAATAGAAAAAAATGTGATATGACGGAGTACGAATAACACGTCTTGACAAACAATTAACCAATCCCGTGGCTTGGATCAGGGACCATTGGATATAGATCTAACGAGCAAAGGTGATTGAAGGCTTCTCTTAACAGATATCGTGGGGCACATGGACAGCTGTTAGCCTGTTACAAGGGACTATTATTGAAATAATTAAATGTAAATATGAAATTATTTTGTTAATAAGTCTTCACATTTTTGGAGGAGGCACCAATCCAAGGGTCCGGATCCCCTAAGTAACCCAATTTTTGGGTTTTCGAATTGGGACCGTCCGATTCGATTCCATCGCTCGGGATCGTCTCGGAATTCGAATCCGTCACTCGAGATGTGTGCACTCCACTTGAGATGGATTATCACGAATTTGAATCGGACGGTCCCGATCTAAAACCCAAAAATTAGGTTACTTCATTGGATCTGAATTCCCAATCCAATGCGTAATCTATCAAAGAAAAGTCGTCTGGTTGAGATTCAATTACAATTGAAATGCTAGCAGGTTGAAATGATCTTAGAAAGGAAATATAAATTTATAGAATGGAAAATTTGATATCTTTAGAAATATTATTGAATATTTTCTAATTATAAAACAAAAGAGATATTTGTTAGCAGCCACATGATATATATGTTAAAAGAAATTATAAATTTAGAAATGTTATAACAACATTTACTTGTTAGATTGAATGGAAGAATATTTACAAAATCAAATACTAGAATTGAAAATAGATGCCTAATTATAATTATAACAAAAGTTGATAATATGTTATAAAATATTGTACATCTATAAAAAAGATTGCAAATTGATGTCTGATTAAAAAAATAGATAAATTTATGGCATTGTACTTGCTAAATTAGAATAATACTGACACAACCAAGAAGCTGCACAAATTAAAAACAGCGTCTAATTATACAAAAAAGATATAAATAATTATTGACACGTAAAAAATACCTATTTAAAGAGAACGTTACATATAAAATTATTATAACGATATTTTACTTGTTAAATTGAACTCGAAAAATATTTACAAAACTAAATATTACAAATTTTAAGAAAAAGTATCTATTATTAAAAAAAATAGATAATTAAGCAGTCTAACTGTAAAACGAAATAAATAATTGTTAATTTGTACATAATATACCTAGAAGGAACTGTAAATTTAGAAATTTTACAATGATAATGTACTTATTAAATCCAAAAGGATAAAAAAAAATAATTACAAAACCAATGACTACAAGTAACAAATTGAGTTGAGAACATGTGTCTAATAATTATAAAAAGAAATCAAGCTTTTTAGAATGTGCAATTAAAGTTGTCGTTAAACTGTTTAATTGTTTTATTGACCCTTTAGCGATTAATGATGTTAAAAAATATTTAAAACTGATTAAACCGTTAAATGACACGTGCTATTAAATGCCTTCAACATTTTTCAAAAATTTGATTGAAAAAAATATCATTGTTGATATCTACATATATTTGCTAAACAGGAATTTACAATTACAAATTGCTATAACGAAATTATTCTTGTTAAATTGAACTGAAAGAATGTTTACAAAACCAATGAATACAAATTGAAAATTGGTTCTACTTGTAAAACAAAATAGATAACTACATTGAATAATATTTACAAAACCAATGAGTACAAATTAAAAATAGTTGTTCAATTGTAAGATGAAATAGAAAGCTATTGGCAAGGATATATCATATTTGTTAAAGAAAATTGTAAATTTAGAGATGTTATAATGGAACTGTACTTATCAAATCAAATTGTAAGAATATTTCCAATACCAAACACTACAAAATCGAAACAGGTCTCTAACTATAAAAAAAAATAGATAATTATTGACATGAACAAAATATATGTTAAAAGAAATTGAACATTTACAAATATTATAATGACATTGTTATTTAAATGGAGTTGTAAGAGTGTTTACATAAAAAATAAGGACATTTTGAAAACAGTAAATTTAGCAATGTCATATGGAATTCTACATGTTATATAAAACTAGAATAATATTGGCAAAATCAAATACTACAACTGCATTATGTGCATACATGTGTACATATATAAATGTTTTAAAGGCATTAAACTTGTTAATTATTGACATGTAAAAGTCACATTTTAAAAGACATCTGATTACAAAAATAGATAATTATGACAGAAAGTAACTACTATGACTATTTGAAATATAACTTCAGATTGCTTGAGTTAATAAAAAACTGACCATATATCTGTTAAAACGAAATAAGTAGGGTATTAATTAGAAATTCTCAATCTATTAAAAGGAAATTAATCTTCGAACAAAAGAACTATTATGAGTTTAAAATAAAACTTAAAAAAGATAGTTTTTGCAGGAAGACAGTGTGCCAAAAACTTTGTTAAAAACAACACAATATTCTAATACAAATTGAGCATGTAAAATTGTTGTTTAAAAAAAAATATTTCAACTAATTAATGTCCAGGCTTGTTTTAGCTGGAACTTTGAGAGGATCTGTATTATTACGAAGGCTTAAAACAATTTAGAACCAAATTGCAAATAAATCGGTACCAAAAATTGTAAGTCAAAATTAGGAACCCCCGATAGTTGAATAGATAGATGTTGTTCACCCATTTAAAAAGGTAACACTTACCTCGTAAAAATAAAACAGCAACAGGATGTCGCATCTTATCGTAAGGAGGCCAAAATAGACAAAAATGTGTAGGATCAAATACTCTTAAAAAAAGTTGGTAATAACAGTATAACACACATCTCAGTGCTCAAAATATTAACTGATTACAGGCCCAATTGAAGCAAGTTGCATAATGGTCATGGAATGTAATTGGTAACTTATACATCAAAATTTTATGCATTTCAGTCTTATAAATTAGGGTAATTATATCTTCCCCCATCTATCCATATCCCATTTCATCTCCCAACTAACTAACTACATTTTATAACTATAATTCAAAATTCTAACTACCTAATGGCCCTACAAATTAATTACTCAATTTTCTCCATTTATTTCTTTCCTCTTTCTCCCTCCCTCTCCCACCTCTCCCACCTCTCCCTCTCCACCTCCGCCTCCACCTCCGCCTGCCTCTCCCACTTCTCCCTCTGCGCCTCCGCCCGCCTCTCCCACCTCTCCCTCTCGGCCTCCCTCTCCCACCTCCACCTCCGTCTCTCACCTCCGTCTCCCACCTCCCACCTCCGCCTCCTCTCTCTCCCACCTCCGCATCGGCCGGAGTAGATCCATCACTGTCGACCGCCGGGTCAGATCCGCCTCCGCCGGGTCAGATCTGAGTTATTTGCAAAGAACAAAGCTTCATTAATGGTGAATTAGAACAGTGCGTACTAAGTACATATGGATGAATACTTAATGTTTTAGAGATGAATACTTCAACGTTTATGGATGAATACTTAATATCTTAGACATAAATACTTTAACTTATATGTATGAATACTTGATATCTTATGGATGAATACTTTTTATTTGTTTGGTATGCACATATGTTTGTAATACTCTTGGTACATTAACTATTTACACTTACACGATGAGGATGAATACTTGCTTAATGCGGGATGAATACTTGCATGACGAGGTGTGAATACTTGTGCAACGGACAACTCGAAAGTATGTCATCATGGATCTCATTTGAAAGAGAAAATTGTGTAGAAGACATTCGTGGTTTTAGATTTGCAAAATTCCTCACAGATCGTCAGAAATATTGGTTAGATTGAACGGAGAAAAAAAAACCCATCTCTAAAAACGTGTAAAAGATGAGTGATTGATGTGTCCAAATATGCTTCTATTGCAAAGATGAATACATTTATATAGATGGATGAATGCTAGTTGTGTTACAGATGAATACTTTTTTTTGCAAATTTCTAAAATGAGCTGAAGGTAGTTAGAAGTCCCCCACTTAATTAATGCGCTGACGGTTATGCGGTCCCCCACTTAATTAATGCTCTGACAGTTGTGCGTTCCCCCACACATGTTGTTTGTCCCCTACTTTCTTGTTGTAATATATCCAAATAAGTTTCTATTGCAAATGCGAATACCTTCATATAGATGGATGAATACTAGTTGTGCTACATATGAATACTTCTGCAAATTCCTAAAATACACTGACAGTTATAAATTCTAACTAACTAACTACCTTAATTAATGTAACTGACGGAGGATGAAATGGGAGATTGTTCACGGGGGAGAGCTAGGCGGACCCTATAAATTATCATAATTTTGTTTTATTATTTTAAAATTGTATACATCCTGACAAAATTTCATAATTTTTGGTAATTTGTATCGTACAAGAACAATAGCCCGATATTTTTATTAAAACCAAAAAAAAAAAACAAATTATCAAATCTGCTCCCACCCTAACTTTATTTTTATTTCTACCCCAACCG
The DNA here is from genome assembly GCA_025461045.1 of Carex parvula. Taxonomy (NCBI): domain Eukaryota; kingdom Viridiplantae; phylum Streptophyta; class Magnoliopsida; order Poales; family Cyperaceae; genus Carex; species Carex parvula. The sequence goes on along the minus strand of JAJGRW010001300.1, from coordinate 110,528 downwards.
CCCGTGGGCTGGGCGGTCCACTTTCCGGACCTGACCGTCCAGCAGGCGGGCGGTCCACTACCCTTATCAGACCGCCCAGCAAATGGGCGGTCCGCTATAAAACCCTATAAAAGGGCTTTTTCTCTCTCCTGATGAGCACAGTGTTCATCCCCAATCCCACAAATTTCCAGAACCGAAAGAGAGAGCTGTCAGGCGATTTTGAGGTATGGACAGTAACAAACGAGGTAAGAAAGCGAGCAACCGAGATCGTGGCGTAGCGAGAGAAGGGTCAATTAGTGATCGAGGTAAAAATGAGGAAAAAAAATACAAGTGTCAAATATGTCGTGATTTTTTTAATTGTGAGACATGTAAGCTGGAGGAATGGAAGAAACGACATGTTCAGTATGAAATTTCAGACGATGACTTTGTGGAAAACCCTACAGCTTTAATTTGAAAAAGAAGAAAGTTGATCCAGAGCCTCCAGCATCGGACGATAAGTTTGTTCCGTGTACTGGTAAGGCTACCACTTCGTCTGCTATGACTGATCCAGATCAGGCAAACTCTGATGATGACTTTGTTCCATGCACTTTCAAGGCTCGTTGTAAGAAGTAGATTTTTTAGGAATTTATGTTGTAGAATTTTTAGAAATTTATGTCGCAGACTTTATTTTATTAGTTTTGTGTTTGTTTATATTTTATGTTGTTAGTTTTGTATAAGTAATTAAGTAATAAAAATAACAAAAATGAAATATATATAAAATAATCGAGACAAATAAAAAATTACATAGTTCACAAACTACCAATTAGAATAATTCACAATATACATCTAAAATAGTTCATAACATAATTTAACAAAATTTGGTAATCAGCGACGACGGCCGAACAAACTCAAAATACGACGTCTGGGTCTGGGTGCAGCTGGTTCTGCGGCACTACCGGATGTCTCTCCATGGCTACTACCGGTTCCTGGGATTTCATGAGTGCGGCGGCTACTACCGGTTCCTGAGCTTTCACCCCTGCGGTGGCTACTACCGGTAGCCTCAGCAACAACTCTAGCATTTTCTCTTTCGTTGGCTTCGTTAATGGTATCTGCATTGCATTCCAGTTGAAATAAAATCAAAACAAAATATAAGTAAACAAATAAATATAAGTAAATAAAAAAATATAAGTAAATAAAAGGAATCAATCGTACCTGCTCGCTGCCTGTCAGTTGTTGAACGGCGGGCCTGATGTCCCATTCGCCTACCTTCCATCTCGTCCATGGTCATTACTTGACGCTTGTGGGGTCTTCTTCCTTTTCTGATCCACCCGCTTGCGGGACAGACTTTATCACCAACATAGGGCGGCCACTGATACTGGTTGGGATAAGGATGGAAAGATGCACCCCAAGTACTCGCAAGGTTCTCGGTACGGTACATGTCTGCGACATAATCATCCTCAGAGAAGTTTCTCTCCCGGCACACCGCCATAACATGAGAACAAGGTATGTGGGCCAACTGGATTCCTTGGCAAGTGCATGTTACAGTATTGTTAGGTGCAAAAATAACAACATACTTGAACATCCTTTTCACAAACTCCATAGTCCCATCCGGTCTACGGCCGGTTGGAGCAAACTCATCTGGACAGTGCACTTCGAATTCCAATTGGTTATCCCCGTACGGGACAACTCTCATAACTGCACCTTTCTCCCTATGTTTCCTTAGTTTCCCCTCCACCCTTGTTGAAAACGTTTGATTCCTGGACAATAATTCAGAAAATATAAGTCAACAAATAAAAATATACATACCTTGGCAAAATCTCTGAATAAAAATATACATACCTGGACAGTAATTCGAGGGCTTTAACACGCCGTGCAACAAACCATGCATTTAACTTGTAGAAGGTGTCCTCCACAATTGCTGCCACGGGCAACTGCCGGCTCTGCTTGAAAACAGCATTCAAGGACTCAGACCCATTTGTGGTCATAATTCCCCATCGGAAACCTCCATCACGGGCTTGCAATATCTTCTCATATGCGGGTGGCTCAGCAAGATCGGCGGGATTATTTTTTCCCACCTTGAGTAAGTACAAATTTGCCTTTGGACAGTACTGCAAAAAAAAAAAAAATTCAGATGAGAAAACGTTTGATTAAATAATTCAGAAAATATAAGTCAACAAATAAAAATATACATACCTTGGCAAAATCTTTGAACATCTCTTCCACCCTTCTCGGCTTCTTCTTCTTGCAACCAATTCTGAATGTATCTGCAACCCATTTTCCAGATCCGCAGTTCTTGTGTAGGTTGTCTGTAACATGTTGCATACACAGCCTGTGCACACAATCGCCGTTCGCTGTCGACCACCCGAAATCTGGGAGATCAAAAACATATTTGATTCCTTTGTGCTGGTCTGATATGACACAAAAGAACCGGTCGCCAACCACTTGTCTTCTTACGAAGCTCATGAAAAATCTCCAGTTTTCCCCGTCCTCCTTCTCAACAATTGCAAAGGCCAAAGACAACAATTGGTTTTCAGCATCATATGCACATGCGATCAGCAGTCTCCCGTCGTAACGGCCAGACAGGAAGCATGCATCCACACTGATGACCGGTCTAATGTATGGCACAGCTTGAATACATGGACCGAACGCCCATGCTATGGCCTTGAATTGCAACGCGTTGTCGACATCCCATACGCCTATATTCCAACATTCAAAGACAGTGTCGGAATTTGTACTTACTATGGCCTGCAGCAATCGTGCAAGCAAGTTGTATGAACCATGCCAGCTACCGAACATTCGGCAAATCGCAAGTTCACGCCCTCTCCACAACCTGTTGTATTTTGGGACGACATGCTTGTAAACGCGTCTGACATGTCTAGCGACCTCCTTAAGGCTCATCGATGGGTCCTCCTTAACGTCATTCTCAATTACATCGGCAATAAGTGAAGCCATAAGATTTGCATGGTCTTTCCTTGATGACGCAGCCTTGCATGTGTGAGGTGGTTCACACTTCTTAATAATCCATGCCTCACCCTTACCCACAGGGGTTGCATAGAGACGGAAGTGGCAATGCTCTTCGTCTTTACAAATAATTACTAACCTTCTTCGGTCCCTTTTTTCAGTTATGCACTCCCAGTTGCCGTGAACATGGACCTCATGTATTTTCTTCACAAGTTCATCTATGTTGGTGTAAACCTGCTGCGGAGCAAGCTCTTGACTGTACCTGACACGCGGCCCAAAAAATGAGATGTCTGCCTCTTCAAAAGCAGTGGTATCGTTGAATGTGGGGCACGGATGCCTATCTGTATGACCTCTAATCGGAAATCTATCTTCCTTAGGTAAATAATCTCCATCACCTTCTGATAGGTGATCAGAATCCCAATCCCCTTCCCATTCGTCACCTGTTTCCAAATTTCCTTGTGGTACGGCATCGAGCTCAGCATCAAGGTCAGGGTCTCTCCGGGTAGCAATAGGTGACACTAAAGGTATTGATGGTGGTACAGATGGAAATCTGGGTTGGATTGGGGTTTCAGGAGGAGGTGGTGGTGGTGGTAGATCGGTGGTAAAATCAGGTACAAAATTCTCATAAACGGGTGATACGGGCGGTTCATAACTCGAGTGGCGGGGGTTGTCATACCTCGAGGGGTGGGGGTTGTCATAACTATAGTGGCGGGGGTTGTCATAACTAGAGTGACGGGGGTTGTCATACCCCGAGTGCTCACGACCCGAGTTGTCATAACCCGAGTGATCATAACTCGAGCTGTCATAACTCGAGTGACGCGGGTTGTCATAACCCGAGTGATCATAACCTCTATTTTCCATAGATGTTCCAACTCCGGGTTCACGCTGAATTCTCCTGTAATATAAGTCCATTACCATTACCCCCTGTGTCTGAAAAGTGTTGTAAACACTCCTCCATACCGACTCATCAGTTATTGGAAACCTGGTATAGTAAGGTCTACCACCACTTACTGTGTTAATCCGGGTAGCTAAATCTATATCACACCGGTTGGGGTTCACACCAATTTTTTCATACACTATTCCCTTCAGTTCAACAAATGAGGTATTTTCATTTACCTCAAAGCCGTAGGCTGCTTCCTTGGTGTACTGTGCTCCCTCCGCACCCCGGGTAAACTTCCCGCCCACATACAGTGCAACCAACATATTTCCGTGCTGGAATTACTGTTCTGGAAACACTGTGCTGGAAACACTGTGCTGGAATTACTGTGCTGGGATTACTGTGCTGGGATTACTGTGCTGGGATTACTGTGCAGGGATTACTGTGCACAATCGCCTCAAAATCGCCTCTGACGGCTCTCTCATCTCTCATTCGATCGGTTCTGGAAAATTTCTGGGATTGGAATGAACACTGTGTTGCTCAGGAGAGAGAAAAGGCTCTTTTATAGGGTTTTATAGCAGACCGCCCAGCTGCTGGGCGGTCTGATAAGGGTAGTGGACTGCCTACTGGGCGGTCAGGTCCGGAAAGTGAACCGCCTAGCCCACGGGCGGTTGGGGTAGAAATAAAAATAAAGTTGGGGTGGGAGCAGATTTGATAATTTGTTTTTTTTTGGGAGTTTTAATAAAAATATCGGAACAATAGCCTACAATGAACATACTAAAATTTATTGCTTTGCTTTTTGACTTTTGTTGAAATCCTACATTTTTTCACAAAATAAAAGGTTATCTCCAAAACAAACTAAAATCACGCAAATATGGATGACTTAAATCCCGACATTTTTATTAATATCTAACATAAAATAAAAAGTATTAAATGTAGCCGGCCCTAACTTCCTCAGTATTTTTAAAAATGTCCAAATCGGCTATTTTAGCAACCACATATTCTAATCATGCAGAAATTTTAGCAATACATGAAGCAAGTCGAGAATGTATTTAGTTAAGATTTGTGATTCAACACATTCGTCAGACATGTGGATTGTCTTTTGGAGAAATGATCCCGATGATCATATATGAAGATAATACTGCCTGTATTACTTAATTAAAATAATGATACATTAAAGGAGATAGAACAAAACATATTTCACCAAAATTTTTTTTTACATATAATTTCCAAAATGATAATGTTAATAATGTTCAATAAATTTATTCAAGTGAGAATTTAGCAGATTTATTCACTAAGACGCTCCTCACTGCAATATTCGATCAACATAAAGATTTTGATTGATGTTGTCATGTAGATGACTTAATACACATTACATTTCCTTTACTATGTTTTTTCCCACTGAGTTTTTCTAATAAGTTTTTAATGAAAATATTCTTATGTAATGGACATTCAAGGAATGAGTATTATGAATAAATTGTAAAATGTGGATGTCCATAGCTCTTCATTTTGTAACTCTCAACATTAACCTCAATTCATTCTCCCACTTACTATTGAAATTTATTTTCTCATTTATTATTAAAATTAATTTAGATAAATTTTCATTGACAATTTGTGACATATAAATAGAGATTTTGTAATCTTGTATTGTATAGCTGATAAATATATGAACAAAGATATTGCTAAATTTTATATGTTCTTTATATCTTGTTTCTTTTCTTTATCTTTATTTTACAACATAACGTAGTCATAATACACAAGTTTTAAAATTTACTACTATCTTGCTTCTGACCTCAAACATACATTCGTTGTTAATTAAGCTAAATTCATATTTATTCTAATAAATTAAAGGTGTATTATGTTTTCATAATTTTCTGAAAATATATTTTATTTTTTTAACATGAAGGAAAAGGTGAGAGGAATTAGGAATATGAGTGTGGAGGATGATGAACTGATTTTAAAATTTTTGTATGATGTCATTTTCTTTTTCAATTTGAGTGAGAGAAGGATTTAAAACTTTTTGTGCCAGTGTTTAAGTTTAGAGAGCTAAAGCGAAAATAATACAAACCTGCACAAATTAACAACATTGCAATTTGGATGAATTTTGGATAATTTGAAAGAATATTGAAAAATTTAGACACAGAGAAAAAAAGGATTAGAAAGGTGAAGATAAGAGCGAGATAAAAAATTCATTTCATTGTTCAATTGCATAAATCCAGCATTAGGGTTCTCAAAAAAAGAGATTTACAGCATTAGAGATTTACAGCTGACTTTTTGTACATAAATAATAGTTCTAATCTTGTTGGATTTTTTGTAAAACAAAAAAAGTGGTAGTGCGGCCCCCGCTCGTGACACGCGTATTGAGTCGGATTTTTTGTCTTATATTTTATGTAGAAGAGTATATCATTTTCTACACTACGATTGGTTGGTGCCTTCTTTTCGTGGCCTACCACACTAACTGCTACATTAGGTAATCACAAAAAGACAGTGAAATTCAAGTATTCACAAAAATTCTATCCATGAAGATAACTGTGTTACCTTCTCATTTTGGTCACTATTTGATCTGTTACACATTAGACTGTAGAGTAATGAATATCGGAATCTCGAAATTCTAGGTATTTCTTGTCAAATTGAAACACCGAATGCTCACTATTTCCATTAGAAAACCGACCTTTGGTAACAAACTTCTTGTCAAATTGAAATCAAATTTGATCGAATTACCTTCTCTGGTTTGTTCCAGAAAAATTTAAGATGTGCTCTGACCCGCTCTTTCGTGACGTAGCACTAACTATCATCTCTCTCCTTGAGGTACTTTTTTTTTCCACATATATGCTCCATTATTGAATTAAGAGGATTAGTGGTTAAGAGTAAAATTTTAGAAATTGTATTTTCGCTGAATTATATGAATTTTATTATAATTTTGGGACCTTATATTTTTTTTGGGGGAAGGGAAGGTAAGGGATGTGTGCTCGCTGGGTAGCTGTTGTTGTTTCTGGCGCGATTTGTGCTTCTCTAATTGTGTATGGGCCCACCTGTTCAGGCGCAGGTGGCCCCACGCTGACGTGGCTTCACTGAATTGCTCCACGTTTGCTGATACCGGGCCTACTCAACTGCATCCTCCTGAGGTCAGTGAACTATGGATTGAGGATAATTTCATAATTCTTATAGCTAAGTTCAAGTAAAGGTATCCCACTGTTCTTCAAAGGTTCATGTCAATTCTTATAACCATTAATTGCAGTTATAGCTATATATTTGGTTTCGTTCTTGTAATTTTTTTCTAGCTTTTTTGTGTTTTACTCAAATTTGGTTAAATCAGCAGTAAACAACGAACAATTGCAAAATTGAACTAGCTGAGCAAAATTAGTTTCTTGTCAATTTGGGGAATAAAATTTTAACTAAAGGTTGAATTTAAATTGAACTGTAATTGGTTCCGTATCTCATGTTCTAAGTTTTAGCCATTGCTTAATTGGATCGCTGAGGATTTATAGGAGTAAACAGGGATATGTCGAAGTTCTAATTTGGTCTTAATTTGGGTTCAGTTACAATTATGGAGGTTCTGCATTGACATTTATCTCCTCAAATCAGAAAATTTCATTGAAAAGAAAAGAAAAGAAAATTATGCCATGTTTTAAATCTCCGTTTATTTTTTTGCAGGGTTGGAAGGCTCTGTACATAGAATCCCACAAAACAGTAGCACATAAAACATCCTCTATCATACATGAAATCTATCAGCAGGCCCCGCTCAGTTCTCTTGAAGTCACAAATTATTTAGGTGCGATAAAAAAGTTGAGCGCTCTTCATCTCGAATTTGAAGATGTGCGGCTATTTCTATTCAGACCAAAGCTCGGTGTTCTGGTAAATCTCATTGGGTTGCACTACTCAATATTGTACCTACATGTACCGGTAAGATGATTTTGCCACTTGTATTTTTTTGGATATTTTTTTTTTCTCAATTAGTGGTAAATTGAGCTCTAAAAGAAATTAGAGTTGGCAGCATTCAGCCATATGTTGAAATATGTAGCATCTTACTGAGCATGCAAATAGCGGTAATAAAGAGCACCAGTTCAGTAAATAAAACGGAAATTTAAAAATGGTGCTACATTGTATTTTTACAATGTAAAATAATTTCAGACTCTAGATGTCATTGCGATATAGTTTTGAAGTGCAATTTTGTTGTATCTGTTCTGATCGAATGTACCAGTACTGGTACCAATTGTTGTTGTTTTGAAGATACATCGATATAAAAAATATATTGGGCTCTCAAGCAGCCTTGAGTTGCAATTATGCAACAAAGTAATCTTAAATTGTGATGATTTCTCACTGAATATTTATATAATTGATGAAATTGTAGCCTGAAGAAGTATTGGAAGCACTCGGGAAGTGCCAGGTGGCAAGTCGCCAAGTACGCCTGAGCTGGTTAAAGGTGGGCCGGTGGTTACACGGGTTTCGTTTGCGGGATGAAAATTATACCCGAAAAGTCTCTCTGGCTGAGCTAACTACATCTAAGGAAGGGCCAATTCTGGCTATGCTTAACCGTGGTGCAGTTCATGAGGTAATTCGAATTAAAATCAGTTCAGCTGATCCAAGCATGAAATAGAAATATGTGGTTTGATTTGATTTCAGCAATGAAATGGGCAGTAGCCTCTTTCTTTTAAAAAATAAGGAAATATGTGGTTTGGTACTGTTGGTTGTACATAATAAAAAAAGTAAAAGAACTAGCAAGTTTTTTAATTTATTATATATAAAATATGTACTTAAGATTAAGACATACATCTGACGTTGGTAGGTTTAGTAATGTACATATATTTGTAAATGCTGAAAACAAAGAAGTGTTTGAATAAACTGTTGGTTTATTAAATGAAGCTGTTGCATATCAGTATTATGAATCTTTTTGTGTTGATGTAAGATCTTGTCTTGTTATTGGAAACTGGTTTGGTACAACATTGGCATGCATAATGGACATGTATGGTACTGAAATTGTAGAATAAGAAATACAATGTGTGGAGCTTTCTGGTGTATTTTATAATTCCAAGTTATGAGGGAAGAAATTTTATAATATGTCTGGAACTTTGGAATGCACTTTTTGGGAGACTATTTTTGCCTAACGGATTCAATCTGATTCTTTGTGTTCAACAAATTATTCTTTTTCCAGTCAATACCAAATTGTTGGTTGAGAATAATTTGAGAACTAATTTTAGGATTGAAGGTTTCAATCATAATTATGTCAGAGTTCTTTCTCTTACTATTGTTAAATTTTTGAACAATAATTGAACAATGCAAAATTTATTGATATGAGAAGGTCACAGCTTAATAAATTAACTTTCACTGTCAATCATCTTTTGCAATTAATTCTCTGTTTTTCGAGAAGTTGTCTTTTATAATTTGACATTTTGGCTGGCTGGTTTCTTGGGGCAATACATTCTACAATTAATGATTGTAAATTTAGGAATATACCTTTATTAAGGTCACTTGACTCGGTTAAATGTTTTATCTGGAATTAGACATTTTCACTTGACAAATTCTAATCCTCTGCATCCAGTGGGGGTGGGTCCGGATCCCCTAAAGTAACTCAATTTTTGAGTTTAGATCCGGACCATCCGATTTGAATCGAGGCCAATTCAGTCTGAGGTGGAGCGCATGGGCCCCTTTAATCTGTTGGCCCGATTCGAATCTAACGGTCCAGATCTTAACTAAAAAATTGGATTACTTTAGGAGATCCGAACTCGACAGTAGGTGGCCCATCAGCGTGCAGAGTAACTCAAAATTTGAGTTTAACTAAAATCGGGTCAGTAGTAAGAATTTGGGTTAATTTAAATATTTACGGGGAAGATTAATAGAGAGTGGACAGCTTTGAAATTCAGACAATTTCTAGCCATTGCAATGCATTATTTAAAAAAAAAAAGTACTTTAGCGTCATATTCATAAGAAAAAGTTTCTAACATTCTAAATATGTTTAAAAGATCGGAAAAAATCAAGTTCAATTGTATTAGTGCATTTCATCTATTCAAAATTATATATAACCTTTTTTTTTCGAGAAAAATATATAACATGTTTTTTAAGTTCCTTATGCATTGTATTAGTGTTTAATTTGGAGTACCACCTGAATGAATAAAACATTGAAATAGAGCATATTAAAACTAAAAGTTGATGTTTAATTAGCAATCAATCATTTTAATAATCTGACTTACAAATATTTTTATCTGATGATTTGCAAGATAAAACACATAATTAATGGAATGAATTCAAATATCCACTGGTTGTACACTTATGGATAAAAATTTATATGCTTATAATCATTTCATTTGCCTAAAACACAAATCCTAGAATCAAGGATGTCATTTTCATGCTTTTGCAAAAAATATATATGATTCAAAACAAAAATTTCCTAGTAGTATTCTTCTCTGTACCTTATTTGAAAGCTGAAAAGTTCTGTGCACCAAATTGAAATTACAAGTGTTAAATTTAACTGTAAGATCTGCAATCCTAACCTGAAAAGAATTTGTTTTACATAAAAGATACTTGTAGAAGATCTGGGCTGCAAGAAATTTATTCAAGCAAATATGGTTGTTCCAAATTATAGAATCAAATTCCAGGACTAAAAATAATCTGGTCAATGCTAAAACACTGATTATAAGCTAAAAATGCTCAATTTCAAACTAAAAGCCTAAAAGGAATATATTTTCAGGTAGAAAATCATATTTTATGTGAAGGATGTTTTTGTAAATTAAAAAGATTCTTTCTGAGCAAGTCTCAAGTTAATTAGAAATAATTATTTCATATAGAAACATAGTTGTTTTCTGTTATAGGCTCTAGGAATTATTTCAAACTGAGAACAATTTGACTTGAGCTAAAAAAATACATCTTAGATTATGAAAAGACATATTTAATGTTGGGAAAAAAATATTTCAAGCATTATTTCATGTTAAAAGAGTTGTTTGAGCTAAAGAAATTTATTTCAAGTTTAAAAAATCTGTTCTAAAGCTGAAAAATTATTGTTTCATTCAAAACATTGCAAATAGATATTCTAATGATAAATTTACGAGTTCTAATATCACATCATATAAATCAAGTAATGCACGTTAAATATTTTTTTTTTAATATCTATTACATCATATAAATCAAATTCTCAACTTGCTTAAATTATCTATTCGCAGTTAAAACAAACTACAATAAACATCTTTATACTCAATTTCTATCTTAATAATCCAGAAAAATCTTTCAGATTTTTTTAACATTTTCTCTTTGGTATCTAACCATGCCTCCATGGGAAAGATTTTAACTTTATCAAAAGTTCACATGCATCAAATTGGTACAAAAAGTTTGTTAGTACTTCAAAGGACTAATGGGCCATGCTTCAATAAATAAAATTTTCTAAAAATTAATATGCATCAAATTTGTTACCGAAAGATGTTAGTTCATTTGATCTATTAAAAAACTGGACCAGCTTTACTAAATTATATTTTTCAGAAATAGATATGCATTAAAGTTGTTAGCAAAAATTATTTTCAATATATCTATTAAGACCATTCTTATACGAACTATATTTCGTGTACCAAATCATTTCAGCATGGAAAAAAAAAATGTAATTTCAGCAGATTGGTGGACATCATTTTTGTGTGCTTATTAATTTTTTATTTCCTTAATATTTATATAATAATTGAACCACAAATTCTCCATTTATTGTACATAATGTATTTCCAACGCATTTTACATAAAGTTGTCATGATCTTGAGCTCAAAGCTCAACTAACATGTGCTGAATCAATTGTAATGAGGTACAAGTAATGCATGAATTTTTTTCTGTTTTAAATTGGTACAAGTAATACATGAATTTGTTTTTTTTTTAAAAGCATAAGCCCATTTCATTAGCATGAAACCATAATTACAAAGTCATTGTTCATCAAAATAAGAGCCAAGTGTGGCTATCAAGTACTACTTATAAGGAGCACAAAATAATCACAAAACAACATAATATGCATACCAACCAAGCTATATACCAAGCTTGCGTTGAGTCTAAGTACCACATGAGTTTGTTTTTGAATCAATTGCTTTCCAGTTTTTGATACTCAAGAAGAGAGATGTATGAATTAATGACATCTGTGGTTTAAAAATACAAGGGCAATTTTGCCCTTGACAACTTATACATGGCAACTAATAAATTTTGTCATACAAATAAAATCTATGTAATATGCATATATCATGGAATAATTACATCACAAAAAACGATATATATGTCAGAAACGCATATTTATATGTGAAGTAAAATTACATAATTAAAACCTGATACAACATGTGATGGAATAACTACATCACATATTCACATGTCATTGATTCTCCAAGGACAACAACAAATAAAATTGAGTACCACATATTCCACTCCTACACCAAGGACTTGCACGAGAACGAGGCTTCAATGCACAAACTTGTAATTACCATCACCTATTTTCTTTGCATCAATTGAAGAATTAAGTTAACCTCAATTTTTTTTATTTGAAGATTTAAGGTGAAATTCAAATTAAAACCTAGTAAGATACCTCTTTAATTAATAAAGTACATGTTTTTCTTTTTGGTTTCTTTGCATGCTTTAATCAACAAAGTACATATTTTTCTTTTTGGTTTCCTCCAGTGTCTTGTGAAAATGAATTTCTATTACTTCAAAAGAAATATGAACTTGTATTTTCTTTGATTACAACATACACAATAGATCTGAAAGGTGTTGGTAATTAAGATTAACATGCCAATATTTTACGTCAATTTCTCAAGTGATCATGGCACAACAAATTAAGAGGCATTTTATACCACTCTGAAGAAGCAAATGCTCTTTAATTGGTTGTTATATTGTAAGTAAGAGCAGTGTTGTTTGTGCTTGATTGGGGGTTGTTGTATCATGTACTTTGTGCTAGTTTATAAATTCATAATTTATAAGTGATTATGGTTTTCTCTCTCTTTGCGCACTAAAATTGTATTGATGTATCCAAAAGTCTGTGATAGCATTATCACAGACTTTTCACTTGATCCATTCAATAACTAAAAATTTGAATTATTGAATGCGAATTCCTAGCCCAATATTTGCAGTCTAAAAGGAACATTCAAATGATCATGCACATTGCATTGCATTATTAAAAGAATTTTTTTTGACGTTATATTCATTAGAAAAAAAATTCAAACACTTTAAATATATTTCAAAAATTATATATAACATGTTTTAGTCCCTTTTGCATTACATTAGTGTTTAAAAAATCACCTGAATGAATAAAAATATTAAAATAATCATTTTAAATCTTAAATTTGATGTTTAGCATTCAATCATTTAAATTTGGCTTAAAAAATTATGTTTGTCTGATGACTTGCAAGATAAAACACAGTTGTTGCAAATTCTCAACTTGCATAAAAAATCTATTCGCATTTTAAACCAACTACAATAAAATCTTTATACTCAAATATTCCCACCTTAATAAACCCGTGAGATTTTTAACCTTAAGATTTTTAGTTTTTTCAATTTTCCACTGTACAGTTTTTATTAATCCAGTTCTCCATTCTTGCCTCTGTGGATATTTATCCATTGTAAATATTTTAGCTATAGTATTTACCAAAAGTCCATTTATCAAGTTGGTATTAAAAATTTGTTATTTCAAAAGACAAATGGGCCATGTTTCAATAATTTTTTTTTCTAGAAATTGATATGCATTAAAGTTGTTACCAAAATGTGTTAGTTCAATTGATCTTTTAATAATTTGGGCCATGCATGTTATCAAAAGTTATTATTATTTCAATATATCTATATATGAGGAGGGTTTGAGCATTGGATTTCGACACCTCATGTTTTCATACCTCATCATGTCTCACATTTTATATCTTCATTTTCCAAGTCCAAATTGTCGATCCGAACCGTTCAACATGATATCCATATTAAAATATGCTTAGAGATCAAATTTTATAATTTTTGAAAAAAAATTACTATTTTTTAGATAGGTACAAAATCACTGTTTTTTGAACGGTCCAGAAACAATAATTTTGCACCTATCTTAAAAAATAGTAAAAAAAATTTCAAAAATTATAAAATTTCATACCAAGCATATTTTAGTATGGATATTATGTTGAGCGGTTCGGATCGACAGTTTGGACTTTGAAAACGAAGATATAATTGAGAAAGGGAGGTAGCATAGTTGGCTAGGAGAAAAGTCCCAAGACTGTTGGTTATCCAAAGTTGAAAATTCGATTCCCCTCATGACTTTGCAACTTCTGCGAAGATTTTCAAAAAAATAAATAAAAAAATTTAAAATATGAAACATGATGAGCCATGAAAGGCCATATTTATCCGAACCACATTTTGAGTACCAAATCATCTTAGCTTGAAAATAATAATAATTTCAGCATATTGGTCAAGATTATTTTTTTGTTCTTATGTACTTTTAATTTTCTTAATATTTATATGTACATTGAACCACAAATGATCTGAAACTTCTATATGTTAATTAATGCATCTTTAGTGCTAGTTTTATGTAATATGCTTTTACTAGCACACATTTATTTACATGTACATGATATATTTCTTAGCATATTTATGAGTTCCTACAATAATTTAAGTTGCACTGCAAACAAATATCATGAACAACAAACAATTATAAAATAATTTTGCAGAAAGTCTTAATCTATTTTTTAAGAATTTTCACGATTCTACTTCTTTCAAGGTCATAGAAAATAATAATCTTAGATTGTACAATTTTACACTTATTCTTATACATGAATCCAAAATTAGCCCTCATACTTCATAATATATAGGAGCATTCTATTGATGATTTTTACACTTATGCAGACTCATAATTAATTTCCATTAAAAATGTTTCTGCATTTATATGCCCCTTGTGTATCTTTTGAACTGATATATACGATTTTTACCAATACACTTCCTAACAAGTGTCGAATCAATTGTATTGGTACAAGTCATGCATGAGCTCTTTTTTTTTTGGGGCGTGCTATATTAAGGGCACCAATTGAGTTTTTGAGCGCTGAAATTTTTAATTCCAGTTTTGCCCTTACTCATTCTTTCCGACTTAATTAAGAATGAAGTGGGCCCTAAGCTATTTCCACAACTCCTATTCTTCTAATTAACCAGAACAAGAAATAGTGAAATACGCATCCCCTGTTGAAAATTTTAACTTGTACTCTTTAAGTAAAGAAATTAAATTTTAACTTGTACTCTTTAAGTAAAGAAATTAAATTATATAATCCTCCTTTATTCCGCAATTCAAGTCAATTTCCAACATCTCCTCGATCCCTTTTGTCATTCTTATTTTTTTGAAAAAAATTTCAATGTACTCATCTAAAATTTTGAAATAGTCAATTTTTCCATCAAAACACCTTAATATCCAATATCCCCATATAGAAATAACATTCTTTCTTCTATCACCATTTTATTATTTTACCTTTTATTTAATTATTTTAAAAATTTTAATAACCAATGTGCTCTTGTAAATTTGAATGGAGATGTCCTGTTTCTTCCTTCCCTATCCTCACGTTCAATATTCCTGTTGAAGGAGATTGAACGAAAAAATATTTTTGCTCCATATTCCCTCCCTCATGTGTGTGCCTCTCTCAGCAAAAGTATTTGTTGTCAATTTCTATACGAATTAAATATTACTTAATACGAAGGCAGGTTTTTCTCTTGCAAGGCCCATTATTTTTGTTAACTTTTATTTTTAATTAAGTTGGGAGAGAGAGTAAAGGCTCGTTTAATTTCTTAATTAAGTCTTTCTTAATTAAGAAAAGGGTAAAATTGGAATTAATGGAGAAAGTTTTCTCTCAGCACTCAAAAACTCAATTGATGATCTTAGAATAGCACTCCCCTTTTTTTTTTTGCCTGTATTGTTGTTACAAGTAATAAATGAGTTTGTTCTTGAATCAATTGCTTTCCAATTTTGATATTCAAGAGGGAGATGCATGAATTAATGACATTTATGGTTAAAAGTAAAAGGGCAATAATTCTTCCCTTGACAACGGAATTTTTTTATCCATAGAAATTATTAAATACATACGAAAATAGAAAGAGTGCCTCGCACGTTTCCAACAAATATAGAAATATCTGACTTATTGAGTCCGATCCAAAATATATGGAATGACTCAATGATCAGATCCAAATATTATGTTTTTCTAAGATCATCTGTGGACTATAGATTGATTCTTCTAATCGGACGGTTCGGATCCAAAACAAAAAAAAAAATATATATGGATATGAATCTTCGGTCCATGATATTTGAATCAAACTCAATGAATCAGATATTTTTATATTTATTTGAAAACAATATACTCTTTTTATTTTCGTAAATTTTAATAATTTCTACGGATAAAAATTCCCTTGACAACTTATGCATGGCGACTAATAAATACATGATTGATTCCACAAAGATCGACAACAACAAGTTTTGAGCAGTACATCGATTAAATTCATGACTACGTACAGAGAACTCTCCAAAACATCAAATAAACTTGTGCTTCAATTGCAACAGTTTTGTTACAAAAATAACGAATTAACTTGTACGTGCATGTCAGCATGTGTGTTGTGTCAATTGTCATTTTATCTGACCGCTATGAAATTGTACACAAAAGAATCTAAAGCAGACGATCAAATTCAAATTGAAGAATAGCTTTTGCTGTATAGTATAATGAATTCACATCACCTCAAGTTACTTGACTCGAGCAAATTATGATCGGACAGTTCTTTTAACATGATACGAATCTCAAAACAGATTCTCTACATTGTTCATAGGCACCGGATTGAGTTTAGCCCAGATAGGATTAATCTGAGCTGTCTGTTTCAATTTGCTTGAATCAGGTACCTGGGAGGATACGGATCCATAGTACAATAGGTTTATGACGAAGGAGATGCATGCAAACAAATACAACAAGTCACACATCCGCACCAAACAAATAAATCTCCAAGTAATTATGGGGTGAGAATCTGCTGCGATCCGGGTACTGTGAACAGTACCCTGCAATCTCTGTTTTTCCAAATCCAGTTGTCGAATTGTTTCGAGATGCGTGCGCAGAAAAACCAGCTGTTTTGAGATGCATGCACTAAAAAGTTGGACGGCTGGATTTGGAAAAACAGAGATTGCAGGATTATTGTGCTCAATATTCGAATCGCAGCAGATCTCAATCCGTAATTATGGCGTGAAACGGCCTGTACTGTCCCGGACCAATAAATCTGCAAGTACTATTTGATGTTTTATCTTTTTTTATCTCTGTTCTCCCTTTGGGCCTCAGGCTGGGAGGCAACCCAAAGGCAATCCTATGGCTATTTAAGGGTTTATGACATGTCATGTCGCTATTTTACATCAGATTCTGAAATTATATATTCTGAATCATGTCATTAGATACATTAAAGAAGATTATCAAATTAGCCATCTAAATCAGATTTAGACACAATATTAGTCTTATGGATAGTATTTGGTCATCTCAATGTTTTATAGGATTTAAGGTGTACAATGGTATATATTGTATGCTTTGATACGTCCTATTTCGGAAAGAGTAGGCCGTATGAGAAGTGAATTGGGCTGAGTTTGTCCTGCCAAAGGGTGACAGGCCGAAGTATGGACGAGTTGGGAACTCGGGGAGTTTTGGAGATATTCGGACTCTAACCTATGCAATATCTCTCTTAGCCAAGGATTCGATCCCCGTTTAATGAGATTTCTTGTCTTATATAGTCTGTCCATAACCGCCATCCCGAGCAGTTATGAGGGACTTGGGCAGTTATGCAAACCGTATCGGTGGTTATCCCGCACGGAGGCGGTTCAAGCCATAATCGGGCTGAGCCTTATGAGGCCGTTTATTGGGCCCTGTTTAAACAGAGCTTGGGCTTTTCGTATTGATTCCAGGTTGGCCTGTTAAGGAGGTCCAAATTCCGGATCTTTCATGGTCTGTAAAGAGTAAGTTAAAGGGTCTGTGGAACCTGGCCCTATCATGTTTGATCTGTTTTATTTTAATGTTATGCTGATGTTTGGCATAAGCAATTCTCTTGCTCTGTTGTAGTTTTCAAATATGTTAAAATGTTAAAATTTATACTGAGTGTTATCATGATACTAAAATATTAAAATGTAGGGATTTTGATTTTGACTCTAATATGGTACTGGTAATGCATGAGTTTGTTTTTCTCTGTTTTAATGAATTGGGACAAGTAATGCATGAGTTTGTTTTTGAATCAATTGCTTTCCGGATTTTGATACTCAAAAAGAGAGATGTATGAATTAATGACATCTGTGGTTAAAAAATACAAGGGCAATTTTGTCCTTGACAACTCATGCATGACACTAATACATTTTGTCATATAAAAAATCCATATAATATGCAAATATCATGGAATAACTACATCACAGAAAGCCATATATATATTTGAAGTACAATTGCATAATTCAAATCTGATACAACATGTGATGGAATAACTACATCACATGTCATTGATTCCACAATGACAACAAATAATTTTGAGACTACGTACATATATCAAGTACAAAGATATTAAATCCACTAAAGAGAATTCTCCAACACATAAAAAATAAACCTGTGCTTCTATTTGATATTTTTGTGATATAAAATAGCGGAATAATGATGTTTGAGAAAACAGAATTCTTGTTATTATTGAAGTTGTTGTACAGTGGGCTATATATAAGAAACAAGAAGAAAATAGCTGTTGGAGAAAATAACGGTAACTTGCCATAAATAGAAATAAAGGTTGAGTAACTTTATATAATAGTTGCTCCCTTTATTTCTATAATTAGCCTATGATGATCAATTATTTCTGAGGCTAATTGACCCCTAATCCTACTTATTTTCTACACTCCCCCTCAAGTTAGGTGTGTAGATATCTCGTAACCCTAACTTGCCTATATTTGCTTCAAACGGTTTTGGATCTAAACCCTTTGTAAAAACATCCGCTAATTGATCTCCACTTCTTACAAACGGAGTCTCAATTTCCTTCGCTTGGATTTTTTCTCTAATAAAATGGCAATCGACTTCAATATGTTTTGTTCTTTCATGAAATACGGGGTTGGATGCTATATGACGTGCCGATTGATTGTCGCAAAACATTTGCATTGGCAATTGAATTTGGATTCCACAATCCGAGAGAAGTTGTTTTATCCATGTTAATTCACTCGCGGTGGATGCCATGGCTCGATACTCCGCCTCGGCGCTTGACCTTGCCACGACATTTTGTTTCTTGCTTTTCCATGTGACTAAGTTTCCGCCTACAAATGTGCAAAAGCCGGTTGTTGATTTGCGATCGAAACTTCCGGCCCAATCTGCATCGGAATAGCCACACACATTGTTAGACTTATTGTTTTTCATGCAAATTCCTTTTCCGGGAGTTCCTTTTAAATACCTTAGAATTTTATTTATTGCCTCTAAGTGTGGTGTTCTAGGAGCATGCATGAATTTACTAATTTGACTTACCGAGAAAGAGATATCCGGCCGTGTTACCGTTAGATATATTAATTTTCCTACAAGTCTTTGGAATTGGTTTATATCTTCTAACGGTACACCATCCTCACCATTTAATTTATTTTTACCATCTATCGGTGTTGAGGCCGGTTTACACCCTAATTTTCCGGTTTCTTCTAACAAGTCTAAGGTGTATTTTCTTTGGGAAATAAATAAGCCTTGGTTTGAGTATGCAATTTCTATCCCTAAAAAATATTTTAAGTAGCCTAAATCCTTAATGTCAAATTTTTCTTTTAATTGGGCTTTTATATTTTTAATATGCTCTTGGTTGTTTCCGGTAATAATAATGTCATCTACATATACTAAAATAATGGTGGTGTTTTCTTTTTCAATTTTGACAAATAATGAATGATCGGCATTGCTAATTTTAAAGTTACAAGATATTAAATGAGAGCTTAATTTTTCATACCATGCCCTTGGAGATTGCTTCAATCCATAAATTGACTTCTTCAATTTACAAGCTAGATTACAATTTTGATTTTTTTCATAACCGGGTGGTAACGACATATATACTTCTTCTTCAAGTGTTCCTTGAAGAAATGCATTTTTTACGTCCATTTGGTACAATTTCCAATTTTGGTTAACCGCAATAGAAAATAATATTCTTACGGTATTCATTTTTGCTACCGGGGCAAATGTTTCATAATAGTCTATACCGTAGGTTTGAGTGTATCCTTTGGCAACTAAACGTGCTTTATACCGTTCTATGGTGCCATCACTATTGTATTTAATTTTATACACCCATTTACAACCTACTAATTTTTTATTTTTTGGTAATTGAATTATTTCCCAAGTACCATTTTTTTCAAGAGCACTCAACTCTTCTTTCATGGCTTTGTTCCACTTGGAACTTTTCATGGCCTCTTCATAATTGTTTGGTTCTTGTTCTTTTTCAATTGAGGTCAAGAAAGCCCTATGGTTGGAAGAGACATTGTCATATGTAATAAAATCTTGTATAGGATATTGTACCTTGTAAGTGACAAAATCCCTAAGCCGTGTTGAAGGTTGTGTTGTTCGAATCGACCTTCTCAACGGTGTCTCTTCTATGTCATGGTGTTCTTCATTTGAGGAATTTTCTTCTATTTCTTCCTCATTCTCAATTTCACTTTCATTTTCATTTTCATTCTCAAGTGGTGTTGGTCTAGCATTTTCTATTGTAACCGGTGGTAATATAATTTCCTTGGAGGGTTCTCTCAAAAAATTCTCATAATTAATTTCTTTGTAATATGACTCTTTTTCTAAAAATGTTACATCCCTAGAAATATACAATTTTTTATTTTTAGGGTCATAACATTTATACCCCTTTTTTTGTGTTGAATACCCCAAAAAAATGGCCTTAATTGAGGTATAGTCCAATTTGTCTTGTTTATTATTTTTATGTACATAACATGTACAACCGAAAATTTTTAAATGCTCAATGTTAAGTTTTCTTTGATAAAGAATTTCTAACGGGCTTTTAAAATCTAAATTGACACTTGGCAATCTATTTATTAGATATGTAGCGGTAAGAACGGCATCCGACCAATAAAATTTTGGAACATTATTTTGAAATAAAAGTACTCTAGTCATTTCGAGTAAATGCCTATTTTTTCTTTCGGATACACCATTTTGTTGAGGTGTATAGACGCATGTTGTTTGATGTAAAATTCCCTTTTCTTTAAAAAAGTTTGAGAAATTTTGGTTTACAAATTCCGTTCCATTATCGGATCTAAATATTTTGATTTTGGCTTTGTATTGATTTTCTATAAAATTGTAAAAATCTAGGAATTGTGAAAAAACTTCACTTTTATCTTTTAGTAGATATAACCAAGTTGTTCTAGAAAAATCATCGATAAATATGACAAAATATTTGAATCCATTAAAAGAGGTAATTGGGGCGGGTCCCCATACATCCGAGTGAACCAAATCAAATGGTCTCTCGCTTTTACAATTTGATAATTTAAATGGTAACCTAGTATGTTTTCCTAGCTTACAAATTTCACAACTACTATTATCTAATTTTGAGAAATTAAAAATACTTTTTAAAATCTTGTCGGAGGGATGACCAATTCTTCTATGCCATAGTGTACTCAATTCTTCATTTTTTGTAGTGTTGAAATTGAATTTTTCTTCATTCAAAAAATAATGTCCATTTTCTAGAAATCCTTCACCAATCATAATCTTGGTTATCCGATCCTGAAAAATCACATTGTTTGCTAAAAATATGAGTTCACAATTTAACTCATTCGTGATTTTGCTAATGGATAATAGATTTGATGAGCAATCATTTAAATACAAGACATTTTGAATTAATTTTGAGAATATAGTTATTGAGCCCTCTCCAAGGATTTCCATTTTTTCACCGTTTGCTACCGTAACGAATTTTTTGGTTTCATAATATTTAAAATTGGTCAATAAATTTTTATTTCCAGTCATATGATCTGTTGCACCTGAGTCTAAGATCCATCTAGAATTTTTTGGACAAAACGAAAAATTCGCAACAGAAATCATACCAGAGGTCTTCTGTTTTTCTTGTTTCTGGTTGAGCAACACAGACAGCTGCTCAAGCAAATGTCGCATCGGATCCTGAGAGGAAGATGAGGCGGCATCTCCAGCTATTAGATTTTTAGGCGGTTCGGATCCAAGTCTCCCATCAGCGAAAAACCCAGACCCATACCCCTTTCTTTCCGCCTCGCCTCTGTCTCGCTCCCAGCCTTGTTTCTCCCCCTTTCGATCTCCGGCTCCAGGCTTCTTGTGCCACTTGGGTCGGAGGTGGGGGTGTAGGAACCAGCAATGGTCCTTGCGATGCCCCTCTCTCCGGCAGTGCTCGCACTTAAGCCCGATTTGATCCCCTTTTGCTTCGGACCGAAAATTAGGGTTTGGCCTCGCCATTGCTGTGAAGGCTTTGGTCTCGGTATTTTCGGTGGATTGCGATGCCATCACAGCCCTTCTTGTTTCTTCTCTGTCTACCATAGCTGCCACCTCATCCGAGGTAGGTAGCTCGGTTAGCAGCAGAATTTGGGATCGCACAGCCTCGTAGCTGGAATCAAGGCTTGCTAGGAATTGAAAGATGGCATCTTGTTCTTCTCGTTTTTGGATTTCAGTGAGATCGGTGGTGGGAGGCCGATAGACTCTCAGCTCATCTCTTTTCTTTTGAAGGTAACCGTACAATTCCATTGACGATTGACCTTGTTGTTGTTTTGCTTGTTGGTAATCTCTTTGAATTTGGTAAATGTGCGAATAGTTTTTTCTATGGCCATAGAGTTGCTCGGCTCTTTCCCAAATTTCTAGGGCACTGTCTTTATAAGAGAGTAAGTCAGATACCTTTGGCTCCATGGTTGCGAGGAGCCAAGTGATGACAGTGTGATCGCTTGTTCGCCATTTTGCCAATTCCTTTTTTTCGGCCTCAGTTGCCACTGGTTCGGATAATTTTGGGATTTTGAAGTCTTTGTCGATGTGATTGCTTTTTTCTCGGCCACTTAAGGCAAACTTGACTTGCCTTGCCCATACATGGTAATTCTTACCACTGAGCATGACCCCTGTGAGTTTATCGTGATTTTGTGCCATCTGGTCTTTTCTGGTTTTTTCTGGCAATGAATGGTTTTACTGGTAAATTGGATTCGGGCTTGCTTTGCAGTTGCTGGTACTGCTGCCTCTTGTTTGTTGGCACTTCTGGTGTGCTTGAATTGTTGATTCTTGCAGCTATTGGTACTGCTGGAATTTTTGTTTTGAGTCAGGAATTCATTCCCGCTCTGATACCATGATATTTTTGTGATATAAAATAGCGGAATAATGATGTTTGAGAAAACAGAATTCTTGTTATTATTGAAGTTGTTGTACAGTGGGCTATATATAAGAAACAAGAAGAAAATAGCTGTTGGAGAAAATAACGGTAACTTGCCATAAATAGAAATAAAGGTTGAGTAACTTTATATAATAGTTGCTCCCTTTATTTCTATAATTAGCCTATGATGATCAATTATTTCTGAGGCTAATTGACCCCTAATCCTACTTATTTTCTACACTATTACAGCAATTCTGTTGCACAAAACAACGAATCAACTTGTTAATGATAATTAATTTCATTGTACAGATATAAATTAGGGAATGTTAAACTTCTGTTTCAAATCAGCAAATAAAACTTCATGCTGTTGAATATAAATCAACCCAAAAGCACTAGTATTTTTTCCTTTGGGTTTACAAGGCAGATAGGATATAGATGCTGTTAAATGTTGATTAATTAACCCAAATTAGATTAATGAACTCCTATAAAAACAGTTTTGAGCATAGGTGATCTTCAGATTCAAAATTAAAATCAGGTATATAGGAGATGCATGATTGTCCATCAACAACATGCATGTTGGACAAAATATGATAAATTAGTAATACAAATATTACTGTATGAGTGTTTTAGCAACTTCTTTTTTTTTCTGCTGGTCAGAGATTTGATCCGCACAGATATAAATGTAAATCCGACGGCGTAAAATTATAAAGCACAGAAGGCCTGTGCATTATAAAGCATGTTCATCTATCTCAAAATTAACTTTTTTGTTGATATATGTGTTTTTTAACTGTTTATATGTTTTAATTCACAAACAAATTAAGTAAAAACCTCAAATAACTCCAATGGTCCAAATTGTACAAGAGTTTGTTGTGTCCTTGTATCTGACACGCCATAAAATTGTACATAAGGAGTCTAAAGCAGTCGATCAATTCCCAATTATTTGGTTGTATCTATGCCTTCCTCTATAAATATCTCTCTTCCTTTAATTTTATTATGCTTATTTTCCTGTACATAAATCCAATTCTTTTCTGGCATGCTCTGTTCTTTCCAGTTAATTCTCTGTGCTTTTCACAACAAGGTTCCACCTTCTCCATTGATTTGACACCAGTCTTCCCCCTCTCTTTCTCTATTATTAAGATTCTACATTTCTTCGTGCCAGTTTTCGTATGTTTCAGTCTATTTCTTTAGTTTTATTATGCTAATTTTCTTTTATATAGTTCAAATTTTTAATTGGAAAAACCATTATTTATTTCATAAGCCAGTTGAAGGTTAGACCATCTTTCTTTACAGGAGCACCGATTTATTTCATAAGCCAGTTGAAATAAGATATTAAGAATTAATGCATTTTGATGTCATATTAACAATACAAAAGAAACTTTTCGGTGCTCTTGTAAAGAAAGATAGTTTAACACTTCAACTGGCTTATGAAATAAATAATGGCTTTTCCAATTAAAAATTTGAACTATGCACAGGAAAATTAGCATAATAAAACTAAAAAATAGACTGAAACATACAAAAGCTGGCATGAAGAAATCTAAACTCTTAATGCCACCCATGACACCGACAGTTACGAACATGATGCAGAGGTCGACGGCAACGACAAGCTTGCGCATTGAAGCCCAGCAACCATGCGATATGCCACCTCGGCATGTTTTGTTGCCGCCAGTTTGGCTAGGTTGTGTAATATGTGGGATGGTTGGGGGTCAATATCGGGTCTATGTCGGTGTTTACTGTAATTACTTGGGAAGGGGAGGTTATGCAGGAGAGATTTGCCTTTCCATCTGGAGAGAGATGCATATAAGCATATTATTATTGAAATAAGTTTCAAGAATTAATAGAAGTAAGAAATCATTGGTATCATTGGTAACATTGGAATCATGTATCAAGGAATAGTATGTAAGAAAATATTTTAGAAGTGATTTTCTTTGTTGTATCTTAGTAGGTTTGAAAAATATTTACCGTTGGTAGTTTAAGTAGATGTAACTAATGATGTAATTTGGTACCATTGTAAATGAACATTTGCCCCCACTGTTATTACAAAAAAAAAAAAAAATAGAAAAAAGGGGTCAATGTGGGCCCCTTAAAGTTAGATACTGTTGATTCGTTCCGATATTGCAATCATGATAATAAGAACCATCATATCAGAAGTCAAATCTGATTAAAGATATCACATTTACTATTGATGTAGTCCAAATATCGAATCAATTAATCCTTCGTCTTCAGTGAGATATTGTGTTCCCTGTCAATCAATAAATATATATTCTTTTTAATTAAAATTAATCTGTAATTTAAACTCATCCAATTGAGAAAGAGGGATACTGATAAAATATTTGTGTTTGAATGGGTAAAATTCTAATTATGAATTTTTAATGGATGGATATACAAAACTTGACATTTAAATGAATATATAACTAATTTCTCAACGGAAAAAAAAAATTCAACAGATTTCGAAAAACAATCTTATAAAACCTCCCACGTAAATAAATTTCCTTTCTATTATACGTCATATTGTATTTTTTATATTTTGCCTTTTTTTACATTAATTTTGTGTTTTATTTGGTGTAGAGAGAGGTGCAACAAACTGTTTTGACACGAAGCAAAAAAAAATGTGCCATGTCTATAATCCACGAAGTGCGTAAAGAATAGAACCTGTTTCAGCTCTCCACATAACCATTTATGGTTGCCCGGCCGGTCCCTTTTAATTTAGTTTGATTTTAGGACTCAATTCTCTTAATTCCAAAAATTTTAAACAATTTTCTGTTTTTATGTTTTATTTCTATTTTTTTGTAAAATTTTGTCTCTGTATCCTTCTACATATCAATTAAAAGATAAGGGTTTGACTTATTTTTATTACAAAGTAAAAACTATATATCAAGCCAAGCAAAATATTACAATCACCTTCCTCTAGCATATTACAGAATTTTCAAGACATAGTATAATTTTAAAATTATTATAAACATAATTATATTTTTATAATTTTATTTTAAAAATACGATATGAAAAAATATATATATTTTTTCTGAATAAGAAGAGACAGGTAGCCCCCTGACACCACTTCGTCCTATATTCCCCTTTTAGATATTTGTTGAAACTTGAAACTGAGCAGATTGTGCCAAACTCATTTCCACAAATAAACTCCTCAATATTTCTCATGGTCCAACCATCAATAATTTCCTATCAGATCATTTAACTCATCTCAAACTGGTCATTTCTTACCTGGATGGTCCCAAATCGTTTGATCTGCACGAACTTTAAAGATATCCGCACAAATTTTGATGCTAATCAAACGGTTTCGACCGAACATCGTACCAAATTGGGTCTTGTGCCAATATGACGGCCGCTGACATTGTAAAAATACACTGCCAAAACCCTAACCTTATCAAACCAATGTTCAATTTATGAAATGCATTTATAAACTTAAAATAATATGTTTTAGGTTGAATTGCTTGTTTTAAGTTCAAAGATCAAACCATTGTTTTTCAGAATTCTTTATTATTATTTTTACCATATTAATTAAATAGTGATTTCAAAAATTCTGAAAAAAGTAATAAATTAAAAAAAAGTAAAATTTGGTCTCCAAGCACATTTTAATATATATGGAGATTATGTTGAATGATTTGAATGGACTGTTTGAACTTTGAAATTCCAAAATAACTTGGTAGAATATATGCCTCCATCCTAATATTAGATATTAGGAGCATAACTACATCACACAAAACCATGCATATTAATATTTGAAGTAAATACATAAATCAAATCTTATACAACATGTGAAGAAATAACTACATCACATGTCATTGATTCCACAAGGACAGTTCTGTGGCAAAAAAAAAACAAAGAATTAACTTGTACTGTTGTAGGAATCAATAGGACAGTTCTGTTGCAAAAAAAAAGGAATTAACTTGTACCCGTTGTAGAGGTGTGTAGTGTCATTATATATCTGACTCGCTATGAAATTGTGCACAAGGAGTCTAAAGCATTGGATCAAATCCAAATTGTTTGTTTTTATCTATGCCCCCTCTATATATACATCTCTCGTTCTTTTTCTTTCAACATTGATTCGACTCCAGTCTTCCCCCTCCCCTTCTCAGAGCAAAATTCTATTGCATTTCTCCCTCCAGTCTCCTTAAAGGCAAAACTCTCTCCTGCATGCATCAGCCTTCCCTCCTGAAGTAATTGAAGACAACAACGATATCGACCCCATATTGTTGCAAGACATGAGGTGCACATAGGGCCATGACATGTATTGCAACCATATGAACACCTTTCCTATGCTAGTAAAATGTTATTTTGTTTGTTTTGTCTTAGTAGGTTTGAAAAAATATTTACTGTTGGTAGTTTAATTAGTAGATGATAAACTACGTACTGATGTAATTTGGTACAGTTGTTTATTTGGTACCATTGTAATGAACTTAATTTTAGTACCCCCACTTTTATATTAAAAAAATATACATAAAAAGTGGGATCAATGTGGAAAACTCCAATACCAGCAATTTTAACAGCTTTAACATTAGGAGTATGATGAATTCACTCTGGTTGGAAAAGAGGCGCAATTTACAGCATGACAGAGGGCACCAGGAAACACCGGTATGGTACTGGTACGCGGGGGGATGGGGTCTGCAGCAGGACGGAACATAGCAGCAACACGAACTGGTAAAACAAACTGTTGCGGTTGGTGGAAAAAGCATAGGTACTGGACTGGTACAAGGAACCGCTGGTACGAAGAGGAGAAGAACCAGACCTCTTGTTGTAATATTCCAATTTTCAAATGCTTTTCTTTTATTTTTATTGTCTTAATTTTTCTATTTATTTTCTTTTCAAGCTCAACTGTTTTGAGCATTTTTCCTCTTGTAAACCGTGGATACAAACTTTGTAACTGCAATCATCAATTAAATATAGGCATGACCTTTATTTTTCCTCAAAAAAAAAAAAAAATGAGGTCAATGTGGGGCCTTAAAGTTAAATACTGTTGGTTCATTCCAATATATATTGTTACCATGATAATATGAACCACCATAACAGATCTCAAGCTGATTGAAAATTTCAGAAGTTGAAGATCACATTTACTATTGGTGTACTCCAATCAAAATATATTATTGTTCCCTGCAGGGTTACAATTGCCATTTTAAACTTTTTAATTAAAATTAATCTTTAATTTAAACTCATCCAATTGAGAAATAGATATCCAAATAAAATACTTGTGTTTGAATAGGCAAAATTATAATTATGAAGTAAATTTATGAAGTAAATTCAATATTTTCAGATTAAATCAATAAATTAGATATTTCATTGTTCTGATGGGGATTTTGGCAATTTTGAATGTTTTAATGGGCATACCAACAATTATCCCTAAAATATTTGTGTTTGAAACTTTGAATGGGCAAATATCTAATAATAACTTCCTGATGGCTAGCTATACAAAACTTGAAATTTTAAGGGATATATAAACAATTAATTTACTTGTCCCAACTCCCAAGCTGATACATGTACTATAATATGAGTTATATTAACAAAATTGCAGGACAATGGGCCATGCTTTAAATAATAATATTTTCTAGAAGTTAATATGCATCAAAGTTGTAACCAAAATTGTTATTTCAATTGTTCTATTAACAAAATTACAGGACCACCATGCTCCATGCTTAATTAAATAATGATATTTTTTAGAGCTGATATGCATCAAAATTTGTTAGCAGAAGTTGTTATTTAAATTGATATGATCTTGCTTCAGTAAATGATCCGTGTACCCAATCATTCAGTAAAAAAAAAAAAAAAAAAATTCAGCGTATAGGCGGACATTATATTTGTGTGCTTATGAAAAGCACAATTCAGCTTTTTTCTTATAAATTTGCCCAATCATGCTTCTGTATATTTTTTTATAAATTTGCAGAAAGATTTGATCCAATTTTTAAGAATTTTCACAATTCTACTTTCTCTTTCATAGAAAATAATAATCTGAGTCATAAAAGCACAATTATCTTACACAGATTGTACATTTATATGAATCCAAAATTAGCGCCCCACCCCCCCCAACTCAACCCCAATACTTTATAGGGATAATAGGAGCTTCCTATTAATAATTTAAAGAATATTAATCAGGCGCAATATGCAGACTCATAATTAATTTCCATTAAAAAGTTTCTGCATGTTTTCTTCAAAAAAAAAAAAAAAATCTTCAAAAAAAAGTTTCTGCATATGCCCCCCCTGTGTATATTTTGAACTGATATATATGTTTTTGACCCAGAAACTTATTAAATTCTCAATTTATTGTCAATGTTTTAAATAGCGTTTATAGCGTCATAGCGGGAAGGCTACAAAAAAAGCTATAGCGGAAGCTATTCCAAATAGCATTTTTTTTTTTTTACAAAAATTATATTCTATATTTGTACTATATATTAACATTATCTAAAGTTTCATAGAACAATAAATAACACCAAATTAATTAAGAAATTATAATATTCATATTGAACTAGTACAAAAGTCCATGGTTCAAAATATCCATAATAATATCATAAACTATCGATATTTTTCTATACAAAATATCTTAAGTATCATGATTCATTATATTTTTTTTTCTATACAAAATAAATTTTATGGATCTTTATTTAAGCCCATATAAATTGTCTACAAAAGCCCAATATGCATAGCGCGCAAATAGCGCGCTACACGCTATGCGCTATAGCGGACTGCTATTACCGCTATAGCGGCCGTAGCGCAATTAGCGTATTTTCATGCCATAGCTTAGCGTTTAGGGTCCAAAAACGCTATAGCGCGCTATTTAGAACACTGTTTATTGTACATAATGTGTTTCCAACGCATCATGTTTGCATAAAGTTGATGAAGTATTGTTTTGAATTAATCCAAATTCACCTTTTTGATGTATTGATAAAATTTTAAAAATATCAATAATTTTTATTCTGTTACTTGAATGAAATCTGAATTTAATTAATAAACAAATAAATGTAGGCCACATGTTGTCAGTTCACTTGTAGTTATACTTTTGATCTAATTTTGCCTGAACTTCTACAAGCATGAAATTTTAATTTATACTTAGTAATAACTTTTGAGATGGGCTAATATACTTTACAATGCACAGGCCTTGTGGGCTTTATAATTTGACACCAATTGGATTTGCGTTTAATTTGGTAATTATCACCTAATGCCGTTATTTTATTTTTGTTAGTTTTACTAATTTATCGCATTTCATTTTTAATTATAATCTGTTTTTGCTGAACAAACATCTGAAGATCAGGTATTATATGCTCACTCGTTGTGTCGCATTTCCCATTTTATTTTAATTGGTTGTTCAAAACTATTCTTACAAAAGTTCATTAATTAATCTAATTTGGGTTAATTAATCAACATAACAACAAGTATGTCTCATCTGCCTTGTAAACCCAAAGGATAGAGCTTTTGCTCATTTAATATTCAACATTATTTATATCATATGAAATTTTATTTGCTGATTTGAAACAGATTTTTAACCGGACATGTCTTTACAACGGAATTGATTATCACTAACTAGTTGATCCGTCGTTTTTTTTTTAGTAAAAGTTGGAGGTCAAGCCACCAAACTATTAAATATCCATAGAGAATTGTCTTTTTTGGGTTACAAACCCGCAACCTCCCACACAGAGAACGTTGCTTTTGTCACTAGACCAAAGACTAATTCTCTTGATTCGTCGTTTTTTTAAACAAAACTGCTGTAATTGTGGGCAATACGTTGGTAAAGTGTCCAATTTGCAAGAGACCAAAGCAAATAAGTTGTGAAAGATGATTCATGAATACATCTGTATTTGAAGTACAGGTTTATTTGTTGTTGCCCTAGTGGAAATAATGACATGTGATGTAGCTATTCCGTTTTAAATTGTATCAAATTTGAATTATGTAATTATAAATATGGCTTTCTGTGATGTAATTATTCCATGATATATGCATATTACATGCATTTTTTCTTTTCTTATGACAATATATTAGTTGTCATGTATGGGTTGTCAAGGGCAGAGTTGTCCTTGTATTTTTTAAAATCAAACGTAGTTCATACTTCATACATCTCGGTATCAAAAACTGGAAAGAAAAGCAACAAAAGCAACAAGCAAATCACAATTAGCTAATTTCATCGGATAATATTTCATTTATCTTATATCAAATTGTACAAAATAATTCATCTAATGGTCAGGAAGATAATTTAATTTTTATTTTTTTTTTGAAAAAAAGCATTATATGCCCGTTTTAATTAAAGAAATTGATTGTCGAGGACCTTAAATATTACCTATTCTTTCAACTCCTACGATATTACTTCATACACAAAATATAATCGCAAACACAAATATCATCAGCAACTGGAAACTACTAGGGCTTCTATCATATTCAAAATTTAGCCCTTCTTTGATCTACTTAGCTAAACATCCACATATTGTTAAACTGTTTACTTGCTGCTACAACTATATTAGAGGAATTTGATTTTATACAAACTAATAACTTGCTATTTCCTTTTAGATTAAAAAAAAAAAAACACTTCTGAAATCATCCTTGACACAGCCTGCTTGGTATTACCTGTTCAATAAGAAATCATTGTCATTATCATGAAAATCAAAATCTTACTATTTTTAATTTTTGTGGTGCTTGAAAATATCAACTCACTCCTGTGTAATCAAACACACCAACGAACTGCACCCATCATCATTAAAAATGATATTATTTTGAATTTAGGCAAAGTATAAGCCAACACTATTATTTATCCACAAAATTTACATTGAAGCATCAAATGGTCTATTGTCTCTACCTGCCCACAAAATGGACATGGCAAGTCTCCTATGCAACCCTTTTTTTTTTAAGGTTATCATAGCCGGTCATACAGAATATCAAGGTCATAGTGAAAGATTACAAGATATCAAATTTCACCATATTAGAGTATTAATTGGAATCAAAATAAATCCTAATATAATAACCCTGACCGGGAATAAAATTAACCCAACTGGCAGCAGTGACGATCGACCAATGGATTTGTAAAGTTCCAAGCTGTGGTATTACCAATCAGTAGGTAATAAATTTGTAATACTAAAATAACTTTGCAAAAGTACCAATCACTAAAAGAGTTAAGAAGGCAGATTAGAACAACTAAACTAAATTTGTAACAAATTAAACAAAAAGCTAAATAAGTACTCGTTTAAACTTACTTGGCTCTTAATGCATAATTGATATCGGAGAGCTATACCAGACTTGGCACAAACCAAGTCCCCAATAAATCAAAAGGGCAAGGCAACACCTCATGTGTACCATCTCCTATGTTGTATCTACAAAGATATCGTTCGTATGTCACGAAGTAAATGCAATTCCCTTTGAATCCAGAAAAATTACTCGCACAGAAAGATAGCCCACCACTATATTCTAGAAACAGCATTTGGTCACCGATATCAGTGATTTTCACCCAACAAGGTTTCCCTTCACCATCACCGAAATAAAGACAGTATATATCAAAGTGCAACTGCTCATCGTTTGTATAATGCCGGAACAACCTTAGGATCTTTCCTCCTGACTCGACTATAATTGTGCTACCCTCTAGAAAAGGGTCTTGTGTCCTCTGGTGGTGCGACTTGATAAGCCAATTTTTTGGTGGCAAAATCAATAACATTCATAAAGCCAGTTTCTTCGTCATTGCTGAAGTATTGTCCCATATAATATGCATTACTGTGGCCGACCCCTTTTACATTGACCCAATTGTCAGCCTTAGGTCGCCAAAAAGCCATCCTATTGTCTGACTGGATAACCACAATATCGCCGCCTTCAATTGGATCTGGACCAATATAGTCTGGGCGATGACCACCGTCTACACTAACAAAAGGGACATCAATCAGATCATTTGTAAGAGGATTAAGGAGATACATCTCGGGACTTCTTGTATGAGAGGCAAGTAAGTAGCGACATGCAGGGCCCTCGAGCCAAGCACCACGGGAACATGGACAAGTGATAGTATGAACTTTATCAGACGAGAGGCAGTAGAAGCGAATAATGGCATTTTCATGGTGTTCTTGAAGGCGGTGCTCTAGTAGCCAGGGGAGTTGTGGAGGAGGATCAGTGATTGGGGCTGATAACTGCCACCTCTTGCACACAGCACGGAAGCGTATAAAATCGGAGACATCAGGGAGCTTTTTGGAGAAGAGATGGAGAATTTCTTGTGGAAGTTCAGACCAATTTCTCTCGCCATTGGTAGAGATTTTTTTCTTTCGCTTGGTAGAGATTTTTTCTTTCGCTTGGGCATCTTATATCTGCAAAAAGGGTTTTTCAATTAAAGATGATAATTAATGTCTAATTATATGCCAAAACTAATACCTATGATGCTAATTGTAGTTTCATGCTATATAAAACTTTGCACTTTTGAATAAGTTGAAATGACTTGAACTGGAACCAGTTAACAAGTGTTGGAATACATGCTTTGTGATCTTGTCAGACTAGCACATACAACTGAAATCAGTTACTTTGCTTTTGTGATGTAAAACATACCATTGGTTAGCATATATCAGAATCTTCTGTCGAAGTAAAAGAATTCTGATCAGTAGTTCTCTTTTTCTATACATAACTGATTATGTTTAATCGTTTTCATGAATTGAGAAAATTACTTTCTATGAATTGAGAAATTACGACTCAATACTGACCAAAGTTTTGATGAGAGAAACTGTGTATATTTTTGAGATACAATATGAGTATGAATCTAGCTAACAGTGTCTTGTTGTACAACGCAGAACAGTATTTTTTTTAAATGGACCTGTTTTCTTCTGTATGGAACTAGGTTCTAGTTGGGTATCAGGTCCACTACAAAATATACCTATTTCATTGTAGTTAATGCTAATACCCACTACGTGCAACACAAAATTGAATATGTCACATGCCTAGGGATTGAAATACTGGTACAAATCAAATAACTTGTGTAATTCAGAAATTTAGGCAATGCACTGGTATCATCATCATATCACACACTGTACCATCACCATAGCAAACTGCTTAGGTGAAATGCAAGCTTAAATCATCAAAAACTCAATTTTTCAATTTTACCCCAGATTTCAGCATAATTACACCAAAACTCAATTATTCAGTTCAGCTTTTATAATGAAAAGCATACCAGTACAAACAGGTACAGACCAACCTTTTCTTAACTACACGTGTTCAGTTCCTTCCCAGTACACAAATCGTCTTACGAAGTCATTGATTAAGGAATATCTTGTTGATCACCAAAGGAGAGCTTACCTGGTCAAGAGAAAGCAAAGATCGCAAAGTGCAGCAGGGGCGGAGTCGTGTAGGCCGGAGAACCGTCAGGGGCAGAGCCTGGAAGGGCGGTCGGCGGTACGCGCGGAGGCGGGAGGGAAGGCGATTAGGGTTAGTGGATTTAGGCGCGCACGGGAAGAATTGTCGGAAGGGAAACAAGAGGGAAGAAAAGGAATCGCGCCGGAAAGAGGGAAAAATGAATTTTGGGTGAGGTTCTGTGGGCTGTCAAAAGAAAATTAATTGGGCCGTACCAATGATATTTGGGCGACTAGAATAAAACTGAAAAATAAAATCTGAATTTCTGTAGATGAGCGAACATGTACAGGAAAATAAGCATAATAAAATTTGAATTAGATAGCATAAAGTTATAAAGCACAGAAGGCATGTGCATTAATTAGTTCATCTATACTTCTATATTTTCCTATAAATGTTAGTTCACTCTATAATTGTTACCAACGGTTTCTTACTTCTATATATATATCTTACCTATTGATTTTTAAACATCTTATTTCAATAATTAACCTGCATTTCTCTCCAGATGAAAAACCAAAATTTTCTTGTATCAGCCTCTTTTTTCCAAAATACAAGAATTAAATATCGACCTCGCTACTGAACCCCCAGTAATCCCGCCTATTAGCAACGTCCACAGCCCAACCGGCGACAGCATAACATGCCAAGGAGGAAAATGTGTCCTCTCCTACACCAAGGACTTGAAACGAGCGGCGGGCTTCAATGCAAAAGCTTGTCATTGCCATCATCCTCTGCATCATATTCATGATTATAGAGGTAATTTGTGGCATTAAGGCAAACAGCCTTGCCATCATAACTGATGCTGCTCACCTCCTCTCGGATGTCGCAGGTTACATGATCTTTGTATTCGCTCTTTGGGTCAGAGGCTGGGAGCCAACATCTAGGCATTTTTATGGGTTTTTCAGGATTGAGATTTCGGGGAATCTGCGACAAGATATGAAATATGTTGGGAGTGAAGATATTACTGAATTAATCAGCACTATTTGTCCCGCAATTGAAAGGTGTTTGGCAGCCCATCCGCTTAATCTTTTGTTCATTCTTTGAATCAGTGGTAAGTATGCACTTCTTTGAAGTCTTCTGTTTGACAGTGGCAACCCAAGATAGGTGAAGGGTAGAGATGCTAACTTACATCCTAAGATATTTGCAAAATCCTGTTGTGAGGCATGTGTGCCCATGGATACCATAGTTCTGACTTGGACAAATTCACCGACAGACCAGATATCTGTGTGAAGACCGTGAGAATAATCTGAAGTGCCTGGAGCTATTGCGTTTCTGATTTTATGAGAAACATCACATCGTCAGCATATAAAAGACAAGAGGACATGTCTCTATACGGCATTCTCAATACTCCTGTGTCAGCTAGCACCTGTACATACCTAGCAAGAAAGTCTATTGCTATGATAAATAGAAGGGGAGATAGAGGATCGCCTTGCCTGACTCCTCGTCTAAGAATGATCTTTTTTCCTAGTAGCCCATTGATCGTTATTTGTGAAGAACCAACTAAAATGCAATTTTTTATCTAGGATAATCATCTCAGTGGGAATCCCTGCGCCTTCATGACTCCCAAAATGAAATCCTAACTTACCGTGTCAAAAGCTTTTGTAAAGTTAGCTTTAAATGGAGCTATCGGTAGTTTCTCTTTTTTTGCCGTGTGCAGGACGTGTTGTGCGTAGATAGAACTCTCACAAATGTGCCTATTCTTCATGAAACCCGTCTATGTCTTGTGAAGTAGTGATGGAAACTTCCACTGTAGTATGTTTGCGAGGAGTTTTAAGAGAATCTTTTGAACTCCATGAAGCAAGCTGATAGGTCGGTAATCTTGTACTAGGGACGGTGAATCATTTTTTGGCAGCAATACTATGTATGAGGAGTTGAGTGGTGATAGAGATATACCTTCCCTTGTAGTGTGTTGGAAACTCATACACAAATCCCGGGCTAAATCTAGGAAGTGCGTGTAAAATTCCCCCGAAAAGCCGTCTGGGCTGGGGCTCTTGTTTGTTGGCCACTGTTTGATTGTTGCTTTCACCTCTTGGATCGTTATCTCCTCTTGTAGTGTCCCCAGAACTTGTTGGTTGTCACGGTTTCCATAAAGATTATCCCAGTTAATGTTTGGGACACGTGTAGATGGCTGGCCTATTAGGTCTACGTAGAATTAGAAAAATGCATTTGCCTTTGATCTCTGATTTGTGCAAGTTGTGCCTTAGTGTTCTATTTGTGTGATGATGTTGGTCTTCATGGCTGTAGA
Organism: Carex parvula; assembly: GCA_025461045.1. Taxonomy (NCBI): domain Eukaryota; kingdom Viridiplantae; phylum Streptophyta; class Magnoliopsida; order Poales; family Cyperaceae; genus Carex; species Carex parvula. The sequence goes on along the minus strand of JAJGRW010001300.1, from coordinate 73,938 downwards.
TGTTAAGTTGTGAAAGAAACGGGTGCCTCTGTTCCCTTGTAACTCCCATTTGGTTCGTACCCTTTGTCTCCAAATATTCTCCTCCAGTACCGAAAGTTTGGTGAATCTCTTTTTGACTATGGCTGCCATGAATTTCTCTAGATGTATTGTTGATCGCCTTTCTTTGGCTTGATCAAACCATCCTAGGTTGGTTTGAAATTAAGCGAATGATGCAATTGTTTGGTTTCAAATTTCTAAAAGTTACATACTTCATGCTATAGAATTTTGAGTTAATTTTGTGATTTCCTCATAAATTTTGCATAATTTTACTTAAATTTGATAGAGAAATAAGGGTTATTACTCTGAAGTGAAACAACTAGTGGCTTTGCGATGACTACATTATTTGTACGGGTGGATAGCTATCCATAACATGTATGACAAAATGCGTCAATAAAGGAAAAGACAACGTTTAACAAATTCCTCTAAATCAGGCAAATAGTATTGTAGAAATATCAATTTAATACGGAACACACATTTAAACTGGTAATTCTGTAAACGAATTGTACCCATTTGACATCAAGAAAAACTTGGATTTTGAACCAAAAAAAAATCTGGACTGAAGCATTTGTTAATAATACAAGTACAAAAAAGAAAAAAACAGAGAAATTCTCCCACAAGTACTTAACCAAGTAAAAAGACAGATGGCATAAATATAAAAAAAAATGTGGTAACGTGTTCCATTAATTTCTTCATTGTAAATAATAATAATAATAATAATAATGATGATGATGATGATGATGATGATGATAAGAAGGTTTCAAAAGCCTTCATTTTTTGTGCCTCTACCATGTCTTCATTTTTTAAAATGTTAATAACTAAAAATTTAAATCATAAACGTCAAAATGAAACCGTTAGATGTGATCTATGTTATTTTCTTTATGTACTTATAAAAAATTATCACATTTCGATTTTGTTTATATGTGTCAATAAGTTGAAAAATCAACGTCTAGAAATTATCCACATTAATACGTTTTTTACAAACTCTTGATGACAATCAAAACAAAGTTAAATGTCATAATGTTTTACACGTGCATAATTAAAATGATGTATATCATATCTAACGATTTTATTTTGACTTTTAAGTTTTAAATTTTGAGTTATTAAAGTTTTAATAGAGACATGATGGAGGCACAAAAATATAGGCATTTGAACCCTCCTCTAATTATAATAATCTACCCAAATGAGAAAGTTATTGAGTGCTTGCTATCAACCTGCTGAATGCCACCTGAATAACGTGAAGAGCAAAAATTTCAGAAAAATATCAGCCTTTCTTGATCCTAACACTTTCTGACAACTCTGAGCTTGTATCACAATCATCAAAAGTTTATGCTAAATCACCAGGCTTTTGGTTCGGTGGGTTGGCTTAAAATTGTGACTAATAACTTATTTGGCTTAAAATTGTGACTAATAACTTATTTGACAATTTCGGTAAGGTGCATGTGTTGTGTTGTGTTCTTGTATGATATGATCTGAACCGCAAAAAAATCCTCTATATATCTACCTCTCGTTCTTTCGCCTTCTGCATTGATTCAACTCCAGTCTTCCCCTTCCCTTTCTCTATTTCCAAGATGTATTGTATATACATTTCTTCGTGCCAGCATTGTAAGTATGTTTTATTATGCTTATTTTCCTGTACATAGTTCAAATTATTTTTATTCATGTACATAGTTCAAATTCTTTTTATTCTTTAGACCTTATTGTGGAATTGTTAAAACAAAATACATGTCTAAGTCTAACAATGCACATCATGCCCAGTGCCTAGATTATTGTCATTAGATACTTCTTCAATGTTTTGATTTGCGGGTTAATAGTTTATTCTCTCCCTTTTTGATAATTCTAACACGAAAGAGAGTATTTGTTTCTTTTATATTATCCTACATACTATTTGTTGATACATGATTCCAAATGCTACTAACGGTTTCTTACTTCTATATCATACTTATTGATTCTTAAATATCTTATTTCTATAATCTTCATTTCTCTCCAGATGGAAAGCCAAAACTCTCCAGCATCAACCTCTTCTTCCGAAATAAAAGAAGTAAACATCGACCTTGATACTGAACCCCTAGCAATCCCGCCTATTAGCAATGTCCCCAGCCCAACTGGTGACAGCATAGCATGCCAAGGAGGAAAATGTGTCCTCTCCTACACCAAGAACTTGCATGAGCACCGAGCTTCAATGATCAAGCTTACTATTGCCATCATCCTCTGCATCATATTCATGATTGGACAGGTCATTTGTGGCATTATAACAAACAGTCTTGCCATCTTAACTGATGCGGCTCACCTCCTCTCGGATGTCGCAGGTTACATGATCTCTCTATTCGCTCTTTGGGCCACAGGCTGGGAGCCAACATCTAGGCATTCTTATGGGTTTTCCAGGATTGAGATTTTGGGGGCATTGGTGTCAGTACTGTTGATTTGGTTGGTTACAGGGATTCTGATTTACGAGGCGATTGACCGGTTTTTTCATGGAAGCGGGCAGGTTAAGGGATTATTTATGTTTGTCGTGTCAGCATTTGGATTAGTTGTTAATATTTTCATTGCTGTGATGCTTGGGCACGACCATGGTCATCATGGTCATGGTGGTCACAGCCATGAGCACGGTCATGGTCACAGTGATGAGAATGGGCATGAGCACGGGCATGGCACGAGCAGGCATATGGCCAAGAGCATGAGCATGGCCACGAGCATGACCACGACCAAGAGCACGAGCATGGCCATGTCCATGATGCAAATACCATGAGCACAAATTTTCACCATAACCACCATCACGACAAAGATGTGAAGGAGCCGCTGAGCAAGTAGGGTAATAAGAAATCGAAAATGAACATTATTGTGGAAGTGCATATTTTCACGTGCTAGCTAGGCGACATCATACTGAATATAGGAGGCATGATAGGTGGGGCTTTCATATGGTATAAGCCAGAATGGAAAAAAAATTGACTTGGCTTGCACTTTGATCTTCTCGGTTATAGTGTTGTTAACAACAATTAAAATTATGAGAGGAACATACTAGGGGTGCTAATGGAGAGCACGCCCAGAGATATAAATACGACCCAACTAGAGAACGGGTTGTGTGCCATGGATGGAGTTGTCGAATTACATGACCTGCACATATGGGCAATCACCATGGAAAAGGTGGTTCTGACATGCCATGTCACTATTGCACCAGATGCAGATTCTCACAGTATAAAGGATCAGGTGATTGAGTACATAAAAAGAGAGTTTAGTATTAGTCATGTTACTATTCAGATTGAGAAAATGAAATGTTAGTGTTTAATAGTGTTAGATCTTGTAAAGGTTTTAGAGAATTTAAGCTTATTAACACCACTATAAATGAGAAGATCAAAGTGCAAATCATGTCAATTATATATCTTCCATTCTGGCTTCTACAATATATTATGCATTGAGTCACCTAGCACGTGCAAATACATGATATGCACATCAATGTTAAGTTCAATTTTTTAAGTAACTAAATAAAAGTTCAAAATTGCAGGACAACGGGCCATGTACATGTTGTAATAAATGATATTTTCTAGAAATTGATTTGCATCATAGTTGTTACCAAAATTACTGGACTAGCATGCGCTATGCTTAATTCAATGATATTTTATTCTTCAATGTTTTTCCAAAAGTTGTTATGCATAGCAAAAATAATTAGAGAAAGATTAAAAAAACTGTCGGGCGGGCATTAGGAATTAATTTTCCCACTATTCTCACTTCGTCGGCCTGTCAAACCTCATGACATTTAACTTAGAGCATCCTCGTCAGTCTCTGCGTGAAGGGTAACCCACTGAGGTGCCAGGTACCGGACCTGACAAGGTTACTCACCGAAGGTTTATGCTTCTTCTCAGATGGATCATGGATTCAAGACTGGTACGGAGGAATTGGGTTCATCATGCTTGAAAGGGGGAACCTTATCGGGTCCAGATCCGCTAGGAAATGGGTTTGCTGCCCAATTCAAGCTGAGGCGGAGGCCCTGAGGGAAGTGGTAAATTTTGCAATTCATTAAGGGGTTAATCACTGTACCTTTCTCTCTGACAGCCTCCAACTGGTACAAGCATGTTCCTCACAAGGGCCCCATGTTAATTCCGACTGGAGAGCCTTTTCGGAGATATATTACATATGGCAAACCTTCTTTTCAGTGTGTGCACATACAACATCACCAAAACGATATGGCTGACTATCTCGCAAAGCAAGGAAGAAGGCAGGCAGGGGATCACTTAGGTTTTACGTACCCAATGTTCAGTGTGGAACAATCTATCTAATTTCTGGGTTTATGGGGTTATATTTGCAGTTTTTCTGGTTTGAATTGTAACCCTCTAATTTATGGGTTTCTGAGGTTTATATCTACAATTTTTTTGGTTTGAATTGTAACCCTGTAACGACTAGTTTCTTGAATGAAAGCCTAATAAGGGCAGTTTTTATTTTTCTGATAAAAAAAAACTCACTAAGGTGCCAGATTTTGAGTAAAGGTTTTAACAGAGCATTTTTCGCTTCATGCAGCACACAGATTATAGAATCAAAACAGTCCTGCATGAGCTGTATTACCCCAGATTTCTAAGGAGTTGTCCTGCCATTAGTTAAAGTTGTGAACTGCGTGTTCCAGACGCGTCGAAGTTCTTGACCATGTTAGACACGGGTGCATGCTTTTGGGTGTCTCCGGTATGGAACCGAATTACCTGCTCCTCTGTGGGTCCGGTGGGTTTTGATATTAAAATAGTTGATATAATTTTGCCTCAAAACTCACTCCGGACTCACGTGTCAGTGACTTTGGGAGTATGAATTTCCTGTCCACAGGAAGGCAGGAGATAATTTAGTTTCCTGTGATATCATGTGTGTCAGTGCTACAATGTGTCATGTGTGTCCGCGCTACTAAAAAAATCATAAAAAACGAGCCTATTTTATTAGATCTCTTTTTACAGAAATTAATAACAATTGATACTTAAATAACTTAAATTATATAAATTTGACACAAAAGTAATTTTTAAAAGCAGTACGTTTTATAACTATTTTAGTTTTCCAAATTTTGTTCACTTATTAAAAAAATATTAGGTAGGAATTTTTTCCAAAGGACTTTAAACAAAGTCTCATTCAAAATCAGATCTAAATTGTTCGATCCGTGTCAAATTTCGCATAGATGGTTTGGATTCAAGGAACCATATAAAGTTATCAAGTTTTAAATCTGTTCACACGAATTTCGATGCAAATAAGACGGTTTAAAGCCTGACTTAGATAAATTTGTGGAAAGCACTTGGGACAAAACCCAATTCCAAAAATATTATGGTACTAAAGCTACTAATTCTGGATAGATCTTATAACCCTTGTAATTTTGATTATAAGTTATTCTTTTGGAACCGAATCTGGTGAGCACCTTCCCTGTACATTCTTTGTACATCAATTAGTCAAATTTTTTTTTCAAAAGAAAATTATCATATTTTTTATTCTACGAATGCTTCTGTATGCTTGTCAAGCTTTAATTTGATATACAAATTTTCACAATTCGTTGGGTACGGGTACAAAGAAAGAAAAATATAAATTAATTTGATTAAATATACAAACTCTTTTCCAGTACAAGATTTAATTTGATTAAATATACAATTTTATTCCGAATCCGATCCGTATCCACGTGAGATCCGAATTCGGATGATTCGGATTCGGATAATACCCGGATATGATTCGGATAATTTTCTAAATAGGCAGAACAGACCCGGATCCGGATTCGGATAATTTTCTAATCCAGAAACGGAGCGGATATCCGTATATATCCGCGAAGCATTTAAGTTAGCTGAATCCGTTTGACTTTTATCCGGATAAATCCGCACAAATCAACAGCAACTTCGCTTGCAAGATATGGAGCTCAGTTGTATATAAGCATTCCAATCCCGTTTTAGTATTTGTTGTGGGACTAAAAGTTGTGCAGTCCGGACACAGCGTGAATTGAACTGCTTATTTGATGCTCTTATTAAAGAATGATTTCTTTATAAAAATAAAAGGACGTGGCGAAATCATTTCCCGTGGGTAACACTCTAACAGCCAGGGTCAACCATCTTTTTTAATCTCTTTATATATAAAAAAATATTTTTTAGTGAGAATTGTTTGGGTATCCATTGGATGTACATAAAGAAAATTGAATAATTCTTTTTCTTATTTTTATTTTCTAGTTTATTTTTTTCATAATGTAGTTAAAATGGTATCTTAAAGCGCTCGTATGACTCAATTATTCGACAATTATTCGAATCCGTATTCGTGAATTATCCGTTCTGTATCCGTATCCGTTTAGGGTGGATTTGGTTTTGAATTTTGTCATCCGTTTACTATCCGTATCCGTATTCGTATCCGCTCATTGAAATGTGGATATGGATATGGTTTTACCACTATCCGCTCCGTATTCGCTCCGTTTTCACCTCTAGTATGAGCGCTTCTTTTATGTTTTTTTGTTGTTGTTGTTGTCCTTTGTTTTTATGTTCATGGATATTGAGAACAATGTGAAGTGAAATTTTTTTTTGTTTAATTAACTCTGAAAGAGATGGTCAAGAGACTGACAACATAATTAATTAATTAAATAAAAAAATCTATATTAAAAGAAAGTTGTGATTTACAGTTGAGAAAATTAACACGTTAAAATTCTTTAATTAGATAGGCAGAAGATTTGGTGTCTAGATTGGCAAATTACTTTTTTTGTTGCTTCTTTCAAATCCATAAAATCTATAAGATAAGGAAAAAAAAGAAATTCTAAATTAGATCATACTAGACACTACCATGCGTTGTATTGGGACGCTTAATTTCACTCAGTCACGTCCCCCCGTCTAATCATGTCCAGGTACAATGAAATATACAAACAAACAACCGATTACCAACATTCAGTTCATTCAATTAATTAATCTCTCTTGACAGGTCGATCAATGTCGTTACCTGAAATGGTTAGATTCCATTTCTTATAAAAGGACTTGACTCATCTGATCTGCCTTTAAAAAAAAAAAAAAAATTAAGTTCCTGTTCTAAAAAATAAACTTAATTAGTTCCTCTCTCACTGCATTCAACATGGCATCTGCATCTGACAAGACCAAAATCTTGATCATCGGCGGTACCGGCTACATCGGAGAGTTTATGGTATCAGCCAGTGCCCGATTGGGCCACCCCACATTTGCGCTGGTTCGCGACCTGGCACCGGCCGATCCTGCCAAGGCCAAGTTGCTCAAGAGCTTCAAGGATTCTGGTGTTACTCTTGTCAAGGTTCTAAAATTTTATTTTTTGTAAATTAATTTCACCTAATTTCTCCTTCTAATTTAAGCAAAGAATGAAAAGTGGTAACATATATATGAATGCATGTGTTGAAATTAATTGGTGAGCAGGGAGACTTGTATGACCATGGGAGTTTGGTAAATGCAATCAAGGCCGTCGATGTCGTCATATCGACAGTTGGCTCCCGTCAGATAGCTGATCAAACAAACATCATCGCCGCAATCAAGGAAGCTGGCAATGTCAAGGTTAAAATATACACAATTTATTTGATCTAATTAAGCTATTCTATATTTTTATATATAATTAATTAGTAGTTTTTGAGCAATGTGACTAACTATATACATGCAGAGATTCATTCCATCGGAGTTCGGCAATGATGCAGACCTGGTGCACGCAGTGGAACCCGCCAAGTCGATGTATACGTTGAAGGCATCGATCCGACGTGCCATAGAGGCGGAGGGGATACCGTACACGTACGTGGCAGGTGCCTATTTCGCTGGCTATTTTCTTCCGACTTTGTGCCAACTGGCGCCGCCTACGGATAAGATTATAATCTTAGGAGATGGAAATACTCCGGCGGTGTTTGCCGATGAAGGTGATATCGGTATGTACACGATCAAGGCGGTAGATGACCCGCGTACCTTGAACAAGAGTCTGTACCTTCGACCTGCGGCAAATACAATCACCAAAAACGATTTGGTGTCATTGTATGAGAAGATAACTGGAAAGAAATTGGAGCGCATTTATGTGACTGAAGAACAGCTCTTGAAGCAGATCCAAGGTTGCATGTCTTTCTTGCTTTTCAATTTAATTAATATTTATGTCTTCATGCTAATTATTGCTTATATCTAATTATATATATGCTGATTTTGTAATTTCAGAGTCGTCATATCCTGTAAATATAATTCTATCGCTTCATTACTCGGTGTTTATAAAGGGAGATCAAACCAATTTCAAGATCGAGCCTTCTTTCGGTGTTGAGGCAACGGAGCTTTATCCCCAATTCAAGTACACCACAGTCGAAGAACTCATCAGACGATATACCTCCCTCTAACTAATTAATTAACATCACAATTGTGAAGTAAGATGGATGTGTGTGTTATTTTTTTTATATGTTGGAACTGAACGGTGCTCTGCTTCTGCCTCTGCCTTTGTGCGTGTGGAAATAAATAAATAAATTAATGTATCTTACTTTATTGCTTGTGTTTTAATGAAATAATTAATTAATTAATTCCTCCTCTTGTTTTCATTTAAAGCCTTATATATTGTTTTAGCTGCAAACGCATGCGTCTACAACTAAAATCTCCTTTTTGATCTGATCAAATTATTTCTTTTCAAACAACCAAAGACTACAAAGTCTACGAGCAGTCGCATCGAATATGTTTTTTTTTTTTTATGGTTATCGGCGACGCATCGAATATGTTATATGTGGACTCACCGATTCCTTAAAAATAATAATTTCAAAAGATATCCGGATACCGCATCTTTTGTAAATGTCGCATCGAATTGGATCTTCTCGGACCCAATACGTGGACTCACCGATTCCTCGTAGGCCACTCTGCCTCAATCCAATATTATATATAGAGTGAGGCTATGGATAGCACCATAGCCTCACTCTTATATATATAGCCCGATCACTTCGCGGATCCATATTGAACTCGGTCCAGATAGGACAAGATCCAACCCGGCCCAATAGTAGCTCCGCTAGTCGCCTAGTCCGCTTTTTTTTTATTATTTTGTTAATCTCTTATGCTGTTATGCAAGACAGCCTTGGCAAGAGTATAACAAGCGGTGCACTTTGTGTAATAGATCTTATCAAGGGTGCCATTGGCTCGCTTTGTGACTTCCACTGTAAAAATCTGTTGCTATCCGCAAGGGTAAAAGTATGTTTTTTGCCGATGGTATCTTTGCGGATACTCCATTTAGAAATAACACATTTTTGTCGGTGTACTCTCGAGAATATCCACTTTTTGTCCTCACAGATAGTGGTGTATTTTTGTAGTGAATACGTGTCTTCATGACACCACAGCGTGGATGACATCAAACTTTCACATGGCTCTTTCTATCTACCATCAGTCGGTTATCAACTTATCATCAATACCAGCACCGGTACCGTCTTGGTTTCTTTATTGGATTGTGGTGCATGCTTGAAGGTGGAAAGAGAAAGGAGATGAAGGGTTTTGGAGGATTTTTTTTTATGGTTGATGGTTTTCTTTATGCAATTTTGGAGAATTTTGTTGAGGGAAGAGATGGGTGGGTTCTCAGCCCTTCTAAGTTATAATCACTGGGCCGGGAATGCTAGATTTCAAGTCAATGATACTCTTGGTATGTGTCTAAACTAAAGACAGTTACTAGCTGATATATTTTATTAGTATATGTCTAAATTTAATCTTTTAAGTTCTGATTTATCTTGAGTTAGACTTGAAAAAAATATATATGAAACTGATCGAGTATAAGCTGACTTTAATTTGTTTGTTGCAGGGACCTAAATTCAAATATGAATAATTACATGCATAAACTTGCTTTAATTTGTTTGTTGCATGATGATGTATATATATGTATTAATGTAAAGTTGTTGAAGACTGTTAAGTAAAGTTGAAGGGAAAGAAATAACATCTTTACAAATGAAGTTCGTAATGTACTTGCCGGTTATATATGTATGTTTGTTGCATGATCTGAATTTAATGGCAATTCTTGATCAGTCGAGCTGAAATTAGAACTTGATACGGGAACCGTATACAAGGCTAGATATCAGGTTTTATTTTCTTCTTAGCTCAAATTAATTGTTAGGGTTTTGACATTTTGTTTTAATTATTTGCTCTCAGAGGTTCTCTTGATGTAATATTGAAGATGTGAATTGTATGTATAATGAAAATTATAGATGTGAATTGTATTTGTTGTTAAATATTGAATGAATATAATTTGTATGTTGTGTTGAATATTTATCTTTGTTAATGTTGAATGAATATTTATCTTTATGTATGTTGTGATGTTTGAATATATATAGAATTATGGATGTGTAATATTAATCGTATGTTTAATGGCTAGTAAATATGGGTGCTAGCCTATTATAAATCGTTTAAAAAAAATCAAAACATACGCGGTTGTAAACGTGTATGATTACCAAGAGTAGAACTAAGGTGTTCTTAAGCTCACCCCCTTTGTGAGCTTAACTCAAAAACCTATCGATTGACTTCAAACGATACATCAAAACCGTTGAAACCGTTCTACTTCACGATTGATGCATTTACATGTCAAATTTTATAATTTTTCGAACTAGTTATAGTATAAAGTCAAGCGGTAAAAAAATGATAAAAAATGAACTCATTAAAATGAACTTATAAATTATATTTTTTTTACCGCTTGACTTCATACTATATTAGTTCAAAAATTTAAAAATTTGACATTTAAAAACATCACTCATGAAGTAGATCGGTTTCAACGGTTTGGATGTGTCGTTTGAAGTTAATCCGATAGGTTTTTGAGTTAAGCTCACAAAGGGGCTTGATGAGCTTAAGAACACCTTAGTTCTACTTTGGTTACCAAAATAATACACAGATGCCTTGTAGAATCTTGTATATACAACTTGTTATTTTACAGGGTTATTTTGACCGTGTAGAAATCACCATTTTTAATGCTTTTTTTTTAGACCTAATACAGTTCATTTCTATTAACCGTGTATGTTCTTTATAGACATGGTTCATAAACCGTGGACTACGTACCCTCTATTTATGTACGACGCTTGCTAACACAGTTGTGTAACTGTGTGTCATTAATTTCGGATAATGTATGGTTGCATTTTCTGTACTAGTGTACGGCTGAAATGTATTAATTGCTAACCATGTGATAAATAACCGAGCTCATGCCTGATGGATCAAACATAAGATCATTTTACCATAAAAAAATTATTATCTGTGTGATTAAATTTGAACATGTGGTCAAGTGGATCAAATTCTAACCGAATTGAGTTGGAATTTTAATTTACAGATGCGGGTATGGGCTTATATAAAAAAGAATTAATTTGTAGGCGTATTAATGGACTTGTATAATAAAATAAGCAAATGGTTGGAACTAATCTTGTAAGCACACCATGTTCATTTGGATCCTTAAATGTAGGTTTTGACTTCAATTAAAAAAGAACAATAATTGCATAGCTGGTTTGCAAATAAATATAGAGCTTGGTTTTGCTTTTGACCTTGCAAAAAGCGAAGGTACCATCCACCTCCCTTGTGATTAAAAATTTAAACAGACAGAGTGTCTTCAAAGTTACTTATATATTAGACAATATAATTAAATCGATACTTTTTGCATGTTTCTCTAACCTTGCATTACTATCATTTATTATTATGATGTTCGGCACTTTTAGATAAATCTTGCAAAATTAACAATTATTTCATGTCATTTTAATTAAAACTGGAATTGTCATGTTAATATTTATAATTAGGATGATGATGATGTAAAAAAAATGTTTATTTCGAACCTTTTGTAAAATTCTATTTAAATCACATGCTACCGGAGCACGGAGCGGAAAAAAAAAGGGGGCGATTTCAAAATTCTGGAAGTCGCCTCCCCCTCCTTCCTAAGTCTGTTCCTATCATTTATTCTAGATCTCACTCTGATACAATACTCTTTTTCTCTCTCAAATCCACCTTCTCGTACGGAGATGAAAATGAGGGAGGGGGAGGGACTGAAGCCGAGAGTGCGGTATTGTCGGAGCTAGGAGCACAGCGGTGAGCAAATTCGATTGTTAGAGAGCGACATCGGTTGAAGAAAATATAATCTTTTCGTGGAGAGAAATGAGATTAAGGTAATAGAGTAATTGAGAGTATATATAAGTATGATTAGAGGATGAGATGGGCTAACATACTTTGGGAATTAACATGGTGTTTTACTTTCCACTCATATCTTTATTTTAAAGTTCAAATAGTCGATTCGAACCTTACAACATGTTCTTCATATTAAAATGTGCTTGGAGACCAAATTTTACATGTTTTGAAATTTTTTTACTATTTTTTCAGAATTTTTGAAAATCATTGCTTTGCTGAATTTTTTATTATTTTTATTTAATGAAAAGTTGTGATTTTCAAAGTAGTTGATTTAAATAGTTAAACATGATCACTGTATGAAAATGTACTTCAAAATCAAATTTTGTACTTTAAAATACTTTCACTATTTTTTAAATAGGTAGAAAATATTACTCATGGTCTTGAATTTTCAGATCAAATGATTTTCCACCTATCTAAACAAATAGTAAAAAAAATTAAAATTTGGTATGCAAGTACATTTTCTTATGAATATCATGTTTAATCGTTCAAATCAACTGTCTAAAATTAAAAAAAAATCTGAATCATAGAATAAGTTGATCCGTTATATGCATATTACCTAGCCCCACTCAAAAATATTTACCTAATTTTGAATTAAAAAATGCATGATTTACTTTTATCAAATCAATTTTGAAAGTACTTTTTTCTTTTGTTTTTTTCTAATTTTAATTGAATGTAAAATTTCATGTGCACACACTGTATTATTCATAATTATTCTATCTTTTATATATAATTATTCTACCTTTTATACAAGTAGTTTGAGAAGGCTATATCGATTAATCCATCAACAAGCTAATATATTAGCTAGTATTTAGTCATTCTTTTAATATACAAATAATCAAAGTAATAGTCTGCAGATATTAATGATATTGGAATCATATTTTTTTGAGATAAGACAAATAAGTGTCATATTTAACTTTGAAACATCTTATATATTAATTAAAATAAAATGTCTTTCTAATTTTAACAAATTAGAAGATACCAAGTCCAAAAAGACTGATAAAAATAAAAGAATAATCACATCCATAATTCCATATATGATTTTCAAGTAAATACGACTTTTGAAATCTCCATTCCATTATTAAGCACGTTGGTGTCCTGATCCGCCAACGGCTACGATTGAATGATAAATTTTCGGATTGAATATCAGCCTTCCAATCAAATAATCTGTCTTCTTTTGATTAAATACATTTTTTTTATGTGTAGAAGTCTAAATTTAGTTAAAATTGTACCCGCCACATGTATTGTCACACGTTCTGCACACATAATGCTGTGATTAGAATTAAAATTGAAAAGATTCTGAGTTTTAGCGATTGTGCCATTCCCCCATGCCTCCTTCGGGTCTCTCCATAGCACAAGAGCCCTCTCTCTCTCTTTCGTCGCACTTTTTTGAAACCCTAGCCGCACCTTCTCGTCTTTTCTTGCAGATCGGACCTGCTCCTTGTTCGTTCTCTCCTCCGCCTCTGACTGGCTCCTCTCCCAGATCGAACATTTATTATTAGTATCATGATTCTTGGACGAGATCAGGCGATAATTCGAGGAGAACCGCCAGGTCACGGCGGAGGCGGAGGTGCGACTGCTTCTCGATCAAAATATTGCTAAACTATTGCAAAGATCTTCAGGTTCTAATGATTGCTTTTTTCGTTTTTAATTTGTATGATTATGTTTCTTTCAATTGATAGATTGTTTGTAACTAATATGTTTCCTGTATAGGATTTGTTGAGGGGACTCGAGAAATCCAAAGAAAAGGGTGGGACGGATGGCGATTCAGAATTAAATGAAGTTCTTGCTTCTCAGGTAATATTTATTTTTTGAGATAGATTTCTCAGAGAATAAGTGGTCTTGTTAATTATATATTTTATTGTTGTATTATTCCTGAGGTTTACTATTTGTAGAACAAATATTGCCAAACTAAAAACAAATATCAAAGAAATTCTACTCTTTTCCTCAGTTTATGCTTATGAGTTGATTGTATAGACCTTAAATTGATTGGTTTGTGTTGCATTGATCAAGCACCAAGTTTATAAGATAACCTCTTGTATGGCAAATTTTGAAAATCAGTGGGTTCATTTAACCCCACAGGCTGCCATTAGATCCGCCACTGCTCTTGCATCTTTTTTAAGCCATGAAATCATCCACAAATAAAAGGGGAAAGGGAAAAATACAAGAAAAAAAGGCTGGTCCAGTAGGTAGCCACAAAAGGACTGTCAGAGATGCCCTTGAGAAACCAGAATATTTTTTTTTCTAAAAGCATAATTGATATTAATCTGCAAATCGAACTCCAATCTTAATCCCATTTTCCTGGTAGTGCATATAAAGCTGTTCTTTTCTCTGAAGGTCATTATGCCAACTAAATCTTTTACCAATGATTTTACAAACTAAACAAAAGATGCGAGAGTACTGACAAAAGGAATAATAGATGAAAAAAAAGTAATTATTGAAGTTTTCTGCGAAAAACACAAGTACATAATATTACTGAGGTGGCTGATACATGGGAAGTAAGACTCAATGGTAGAGTCAAATCCTTCTTTGGTGGAGCACAAATCAAATTATTGTTAAAACCAATTCTAAAAATGTTACAAGTAAACTGGCTTTGACTAGGGTTAATACTCTTTCAATTTTTGAGTTTATTTTCATGTTAAAAGCATCTTCTTTGTTTTATATAGGTTCACTGTTGGCTATGGAGGTACGCCAACTGGCTTCTTCACGCCCTATTACTATTCTAAATGGAGGCTCTGGTCAATCAGGTACCACTTATCTCATCCTAACTTGTTAAATGTTTTGATGATTCTATCTGTGATTTTAGTATGTCATTCATAGAAGCTTTGTCATTGGTTGAGTTTGTTTTACTAAATTTGAGACAACAAATATATAGCCTTTGTCCACTGATGTGATGAATAAAAAAATATTTATTAGTTTTAAGTGTTATTTGCTGTAGGACTGTCAGGAACCATAACTTTTTAGTAATCACAGGGTTAAGGTGCTTCAGCACACAGAGTGAAGGAACCATAACTTTTTAGTACTTAGTGTGGTACTAATCTAAATGCATCATTTTTTTCTTGGAAAGTTTAGGTGGCATTCATCACAGGTGTACTAGAAAAAGCGTTGAAAGGCAACGACAAACTTGAGTAGTCTTCTGAAAAATGTGAAATATGATATCTACTGTCCTTCTCTAATTTCTTGTGACAAACATTGGCGCGGAAAGGCTATACAGAGTCATTTTTCTATGCTATACTGATGTTTCCTTTTGAAACATACATGATAATTACTTTATCAGTGTATTATGGATATTTGTATTTTTTCTTTAAGAGTAATGTTGTCTTTTTCGCATGCATGTTGTTAGGGGTGATGTTTTTGGGCCTTACAGGCATGCACATGAATTGATCTTATTTCCTTATAGAGGTATCATAGATATACCAACTCATTTTTTTTGCCTGATGTTGTTTTCTTAATGGATTCTATAGGGGTTTAAGTTCTCAGATCTGTTGTATGTGACCAAGTGCAACATGGCCAGTGCTGTTTCTGGCATGACCAAGCACCTTGAGCAAGTCTCTGCTGCCCTTGCAGTGAGTATTTTCACTTTTTATCAATGTTTCACATGCATTAATACCATGTCATTACTAAATCTTTATTTTTTATTTTTTTCATTTTTAGTCAGCCAAGCGGCATCTAACACAGCGCATTGAGAGATTGGATGATAAACTGGATGAGCAGAAGAAAATCTCTGGTATCATAAAAAATGAGGTATGCTTGATTATTTCATGTCTTAGTTCTTAATTATTTCACCTTGGTTGGTTAATTTTTAATCTCATTCGTCTTTTTGGTACTTTGTAGGTTACTGATGCTCACCTAAAAATTTGAACGTTGGACTGAAATAAACAGCATCAAAGAGGACGTCTTTTATAACTACTTTTAAATTGTGAATTTGGTTTAAATTGGGAATTGACGTCTTTTATAACTACTTTTAAATTGGGGACTTCAACTATGCATCCCTAAATAGGCACATTACCAAGACGTATAACCTTGGAAAGGGCGTGAATTTAAGTGATTGGCTGTATTATGTTATGTTTTATTAAATATTATAAATTGGATAGCTTATGACAAGTTCCATTATATTGAAAACAATTTACTTGCAGGATTTCTAAGTTCAGATGTAAAATTTCAAGAAAGTACTTGCAACACCATATAGATACTGGTGCAGATATATGCAGAAACTGCCGCCTTGGAAGTGGAGAAGAATGACGAGCTTTTTGCCGGTATCTGACTCGGGTAGGTAGAGTGATGCCGGCATTTGATTTTGCATTTTTAGCATTTTTCTGCTATTTTAAATGTCCATCTTAACTTATCTTTCAAAAAACAAAAAAACTGTTAAATTAGCAAGCTGTTTCCTAAACTGTCCCTAGAAAAATGCATAAAAAACATAGTTCTAGGTCTCCTAAAATCTTGAAAATTCTTAAGCAGAAAACAGGTTTAGACCTACATTTTCATAAAAAGAACACAAAAATTTGGTTCAGTCAATTATCCAGAAATATTTTTTGAATATTGGTTGTCAGTGAATAGCTAGAAATGAATTACCATTAACAATTTGTAATGTTAATAGGTAGCATAATTAGGTTTGGTTTGCACTTAATTTTTGAGCAATTTCTCTTTGTAGCAGTACAATTGATTTATTAGAGTTTGTAACTTTGTAAAAAAAATATCAATGTGTATATATATGATGGCACTTTTTATTTATGTTATTTGATATCATGTTGTATGTCAATATTGAATTGTTGTACGATATTTGATATTAGATTCGAATCGAGTTATTATGTATGTTATTAGAAAAGTAATTATTTGATATTAGAATTGAATTGAGTTATTATTTGAAATCATTGGTACTTACAAATACATAATCATCACATCATAAAATTATTATCAGAGATCACAGTTCAAAGTGATTAAAAATTCAGAATTATATAAATTCTTTTCAGGTGTCATGTTTCTTAATTTTTGAATAATTATTATTTTTATTGGAATAATTCTTTTAATAAAAATATTTTTTTCTCTTATAATATGTCCCGTTGCATCGCACGGGCACGATACTAGTATCTTCTAAAGCATGTTACTAAAAGAAAAATATCATCTCAAGTAAAGGGCGTTCTAAAATTTTTCTGTGTCCTAAAGTATATTTTATCGAAGTTTGACCAGAAAGAAGGATCTAATTTTAACATTCTATCATTAGAGGTTCCTAAATGCTCTCTATAAAAACCAATAATATGGTTTTTTCAGAATAGTAGGTTCATATTCCAGGTTACCATCTATTTTTAAAGATAAAAAGGTTTCTTTTTTCTTATTTGTAGCAGTATTTTGGAAAAAAAAAATTGTATTATTTTCTCCTTCCAAAAAAACCATTCTAATTAGACCTTTGCTGCCAAATTAAAACGGCCTCAGTTACAGGTAGAGGAGCCTGTCGGTCCTCATGCGGCTCACCGGAGATGACCGGAGAAGCGAAAGAAGCAACACGAGGAACATACACGTTAGGAACGGAGGGCCCACTGACATACACCGTCGAAGGATAAAAGATGGAAAGTCAACCCAACTAGGGAAAGAAGAATTCAGATTCTCTCCGGTACCGGAATAGGGAATCTTTTACAATTACTGGATCTGGACCGTTCTTTTCAACTTGGCACGAATCTCAAAGCCCAATAATACTGTCCTGCGCTAACCCGAATCTCAAAACAGTTGGGAGTTAATCTCAAACCGTAAAGTGAAGGGAATCTTTTACAATATTGGAGAGGATACTTGTCCGGGAAAGAATCCGATGAATAAGAGAGGTCTCCAGTTCGCTGAAGACTGTATGAGCCTGCTTGAGAGATAAATGGACCACAAAAAACTTGGGCAGTTGGGCCATAGACGCAAAAAAAAAAAGTTGGGCCATAGACGCAAAAAGAAAGACTAACTAAAATCTCGATGACAAAAACTTCAATTTTTGTTTTCATTTGATGACCTGGATTCTGCGCATGTAACGACATATATATATCCTTTTCTACTATTTTTGACTCCCGTCTCCATCGTGTAATTAACTTTTCTAGTATCATCTCACATTGCAATTCATAATAAAATTAGACGATTTCAAAGCTGGCGACACTTAGCATCGCTTATAATTATTAAATTTCTCGAAGATAAAAAGTAAGAAAAATGCTCCGTTGACTGATAAACCGAATCAAAAGCATCAGCATCTTCCATTTAAGTGCCTCCTCCGCTCCTTCTCTCTGACCTCTCTCCACAGCTCCACTCCCACCTCCTCCGCTTTACTAATCCAACCAAATTTATGGCAAACCCAAACCCGACCCAAACCGGAACCGAGGTGTACTCCGTGTGGGCCTTCCCACCAGAGTCCGTACGGGCTCGCCTGAAGAGCGTCATGTCTGGTCTCCGCTCCGAATTCGGCGGACCCGAGTTCGAGCCCCACATCACAGTTGTTGGGGCCATCCGCTTAACGCCCGAATCCGCCTTGGAAATGATCAGATCCTCCACTAGCGGGTTGCGTCCGTATAAGGCCAAGGTGGCGTCGGTTTCAAGGGGCACATTCTTTTACCAGTGCATTTATCTCCTGATCGAACCCTATAAGGAGGTATCTTTGTCTGATCCTTTTTAGTTATTGTTTTAGTTGTCAGAATTATTATAGTTGGGTGGCTCATGTCAAACATTTTAGCATTACTACTTTGATCTACCTAATGAGATGTGTTTACAGGACTGGATCAAAGATAATCGTTTGTAATTAGTCGGAAACAATTAGAAAAAGAAAATTGAAGTATGTTGAAATTTGATATGTGAGTTGTACTCGAGAATTTATAGTAAATTGGATAGTGAAACATAATGATTTTATACATCATTTAATGGGCAAATAGTTTTTTTTTTTTCCTGTTTTCTTATACAGGAGAGTAAACTCTTCTTCAATTTAACAAAGTATTGTAAGGTTTCTTGGGTCATACAGTTTAGGTCGGATCGTACTATAGGAGTGCTCATGAACCTATTGATCAAATCTGGCTTAATGAAGCATAAATGATAATACCTGCCAGAAAATACTTCTGTTTTTTCCTTGGTGATAGCCACCTTAAAGACCTAAAATATGCCTATTAAATGTGCTGATAAATTTTCAATACTAAATCTCAGTTTCATGTACTTGTCAAAAATGTCTTTAGTGATACTTGTGAATCTGAGCTGTTGATACCTTAATATTGGTGACTTCCTCTGGACAACTAATTAATTAAAATAATGCTGATTTTTTTTTTTTTGGAGAGATCCCCATATCAGACTTGCAAGCTGTACAAATCCTTGATGATTTAATCTACACCATCAGTCCAGGATCATTTTAGATGTTATGGGATGTGATAGATACAATACAAAAACTTTTGAATAAGCTTGTTTTGTGAAGCAAAAACAATAAAAATAATTAGGTTGTATGTTGAGTTGAGGTTGGTGCCAGTTCATGTATTGAGTTTTGAAGGGTATATGTGCAAATGGGAAAATTGATAGTCATATTTATGAAATGCTTAATTGTTTTGGTTTTTATGTGCTTAGGTGATGGAGGCAAGCGCGCATGTTTGTGGTCACTTTGGATACCAGAGCTCAACTCGTGAGTAGTCTTATACTCTTATGTTTTTATTCAAAACTTTATTTAAGATTAGTTTCAATATTGGTTCTGAATCTTTTTGATTCATATAATTGGTCAATTTAAGAATGCCATTTAATAAAATAATAAAGAGGCCAGAGTTGAGAAGTCAATATGATGCAAAACATCTTAAAATATATATCTCCTTAATTGAGAGTGCATACCCTCTAAACCAAAAAAATAGTAAAGAAAAGAAAGAACCATCTCAACCCTCAATTTAGTATAAGCCCAATGCACCCATAATTGCTCAAATTAGAGAAAAAGAAGGTATTTTGTTATTTTTTTTAGCAAAACTAGTATTGTAAGCAAATATACTTTTAGATTTTCTATGTTTTAGAGGGGTGCATGGGCATTTCTTGTTTTGTTGTAGAGTGGAAATTTACATATTTGAAATGAGTAACATGTCTCAATTGTAGCATATATGCCACATCTGAGCCTATTATATGGAGATCTGACTGATGAAGAGAAAGAAAAGGCTGTAAAGAAAACAGAGGAATTAGATAAAGAGCTATGTGGCTTGGAATTTGAAATTTCTGAGTTGGCACTGTACAAGACAGATACTGAAGATAAGAGCTTGAAATCTTGGGAGAAAATTGAAGTGTGTCGCCTTGATGGTAATGAGTTTTAATTGGAATATTGGAGTAAAGAAACTTGGAGTCTGTTGTGTTAATAAGGAAATGTTTCCACTCAGAGCAATTGAGAAATCAGGACATTTGACTACTTTATGTTAGCTTTGAAGGTGACTTGTAGAATGTTCGCGTTGTCCTTGAATTTTTTAATAATGTGTTCTTTTGTGGTTCCCCTGAAAACGCCTTAATTGATATTTCTGATAACATGAAATTGTTAGTATGAATGCTCAGCTACATATGGTCCAATACTCCAATGTGAAGAATTATCTTTTATAGGATGTTCAATGTTGAATAAATCCTTGGAAATGTCAAGCTAACTATTACTGTACCAGGTTGCTGGTACAAACAGGTACTCGTGAATATTAAAGGGTCAGATATACATAATTGACCAGGATGGCTGGGTTGGTCAATATCAGGTATATGTTGTATTTACTTGATTACAAGTTGAACAACATATTCTTTCTCCTCAATCTCAACTACATAGTAATTAAGCTAAAAAAAGTTCTTTTTCCCTAGTCTCAAGTTCTAAAATTCACATTGTTTTCTACTGTTGTTGGCTTTGTTCAAATCAGCAACCATCTGTGCTGCTCCCCTATGACCTGAAAACTCCTGCACGGAACCTGCCAAACCGGTTCTTTAGCACATCATAGCCTTACACATATATAAGGTTCTATCATGACAATACCTGAATCCGCAGTTACTTCCTAATTCTTCCATATTAATGCAATTGCCTTCAAGTCCATTGTCAGTAGTAGCCATACCTGCTAACCTTTTACCAGAAGTTACATGAGCAAGGCTATATTAGAAATAGACTAATGTTTTGACTTTTGAGAGATTATGTGAGTATCAATGAAGATAAAAGTGCTTAACAGCGTCGATATCCTCTTCTCTTCACGGATACTCATGTCGGTCGGTAATAGCGATACTCTTAAAATTAGCAATTTGTGTCAGCCCTCGACAATAGTCATTTTTTGCTCTCACCGAGTAGCACAGATTCTTGTAACCATGAATAAGGATGACAAATTTGTGAGGTTAAGAGAACTTTTTTTTGAGAGTAATCCTTTTTGTTGGAGAACACTGGAACTTTGTAAATAACAACACAGCATTATCAATTCTATTAAATAAACAAAGATAATGAAGACGCGCAAAATCATTATTAAGATCTATATAACAAGAAAATAGTGAGAAAACAACCAAGATCTGCGTAATGTCCGACAAACCAACTCTTTATATAGGGGTAGAAATGACATACATCAAATTATTAACAAGAACAACATACCAACCAGACTAATTTAATCCAACTTGCAAAATCACAAACCCAAAAGCCGACACAATCCAATACACGCCAATGGAGACGGCTGAACCCTCATTATCCTGTGCTGGTACACTGGGAGCAGATGCCAGTGTAAAACCAAAACCTGGCCCAGCCGGACCAGATGCCGGTCCAATACCTATTCCCGGCATAGCAGGGCCAGATGCTGGTGTAATTCCAATACTTGGTCCGCCTTACATGGGTACAGGTGCTATACCAATACTGGAACCTGCACCAGGTACAGGAGGAGGTGCCAAAGCTACAGCAGGGGAAGGTGAGAGTGCTCCACCCGGCAGTGCATTTGGAGGTAAAATGCTACCAATAGGTAGCACCGATATGGACGGAAAAGGGGAGATTGTAGGAGTTACATTAGGTATGTTGTTTCTCACAGCCATAACTACTCTTACCATTTTGTGGCCCTTGTAAGTTGTAACATCGGTCGGCGATGCCGCTGGTTAACATTGTAATCATGTATCAAGAAATATTATGTAGGAAAATATAAAAGAAAAAGTACTCTCTTTCATGTTAGAATTATTAAAAAGGAGAGAATTCAATCAACTATTAATCTGCATATGAACCGAAACTTTTAATTATACCATAATTAAAAAAAATAAACCAAAAAACCTTCAAATCTGAGTTTTTCCATATCTACCTGGGCCGCTGAATGGCTCTGCAGCCCCAAATACTGAGTCAGTAGAATGGCCCTGCGGCCTCAACTTTTATTTTTTTTTTTTTTACAAAAAATTTATTAATAAAAAAAAAATCGATTTCTGTGCACAGCGCATGTCAAGATTTTGACTAAAGGGAAAAACAAAAACAAAAGAAAAAAGTATTGGTCGACATGCATGAGACTTCATTACACAAATTACATTGTATTGGGGTCGACGTTGCAGATAAATTACAGGCTGCACCTCCTCACTTGGCATTTTGTCTTTCATTTTTAAACTTTCTTCTTGGGCACATAAACCAATTTTTTTGTTTTTTATTAATAAATTTTCTTAAAAAAAAATGGGGCCGCAGAACCATTTTACGGACCCAGGTTGGGGCCGCAGAATGCCTGTGCGGACTCCAATATTTGGGGCCACATAATGGTTTTGCAGCCTGAGTAGATCTGGAAAAACTCAGATTTGAGAGTGTTGTGGTTTATATTTTTTTACTAATGGTATAATTAAAAAATTTCGGGCATATGAAAGCATTGAAGAAGTTTATAATGACAATGACATTACATTTCTATAAGTTTTGATTCTACTAGAAGGCATTAAGTTATCTTAGCTCAGCTTCTAGGATTGAATTGGGACAAAATTGAAGTTCTCGGACAAAAAGAAATTAATACAAGATAAATTTGGCAAATAAAAACCAAAGGGAAAATCTAGATAATGTGACTCCGCAGCCGGATGTGCTTTGTTAGACATGCATTTAGATGCCATATTTATTTATCAATTCCACAATAAGGTTTAAAGAAACTTGCTCTGTGAAGTAAGATAGTCTAACACTTCAACTGTCTTCTGAAATAAATAATAGCTTTTCCAATTGCAAATACAGCAGGCCAGAAAATAATTGAGCTATGTATAGGAAAAAATTAATAGGTAAGATATAGAAATAAGAAACCGTTGGTATACATTGGAATCATGTATCAAGAAATATTATGTAGGAAAATATAAAAGAAAAATTACTCTCTTTCATGTTAGAATTATTAAAAAGGGAGAGAATTCAATAAACTATTAATCTGCATATGAAAGCATTGAAGAAGTTTATAATGACAATGACCTTGGGGCTGGCAATGATGTGCATTGTTAGACTTAGACATGTATTTTATGTTAACAATTTCACAATAAGGTCTAAAGAAACACAGTCTAAGACTTCAACTGGAAATAGAGCATGAATATTAAAAATAATTTGAACTATATATCTACAGGAAATAAGCATAATAAAACTTAAGGAAGAGACTGAACATACGGAAGCTGGCACGAAGAAATGTAGAATCTTGGAAATAGAGAAAAGGAGGGGAAAAGCTGGAGTTGAATCAATGTACAAGGGGAAAGAACATATGAGAGATATATAGAGAGAGGGACTGAGGAAGGCATATGTAAAACCAAACAATTTTGATTTGATCGACTGCTTTAGACCAGAGATATAGGCATGTAAGCCCACTTGCTGGTTTTGTTGCTTGTTTTCGAGTATTACTGAAGAACAGAGATGTATGCATTAATGACATTTGTGGTTAAAAGTACGTAGGCAATTTTTTCCTTGACAACTGATCATACACGAGAAAGAGGAGGTAGCACAGTTGGCTAAGAGAAAAATCCTAGGATTATTGGTTATTCAAAGATTGAGAGTTTGATTCCCCTTACGACTTCGCAACTTCTGCGGAAGTTTTCAAAAAAAACAATTGATCATACATGGCCACTAATACATAATTTATCATCCAAAAAAATAAAATCCATGTAATTAATATGCATATATCATTGAATAACTATAAATCACAAAAAGTCATAATTATATGTCAGAAAGCTAGAAAAGATACTAAATCCAGCGCACATGTCATTGATTCCACAAGGACAACAACAATCAAATTTGGAGCAGTACATAGATCAAGTACAAAGATATTAAATCCACTACAGAGATCTCTCCAGCACATCACATGAATTCAATTCCAGCAGTTCTTTTGCAAAAAACATTCATTGTAAAGATATATATCAAGGCAGGTTAAACTTCTGTTTCAATCAGCAAATAAAACTTCATATGATATACGTACTGTTGAATATTAATTAACCCAAAAGCTCTATCATTTGGGTTTACAAGGCATATGGGACATACATGTTGTTATGTATCTATAATTGAAATTCATCCAATTGAGTAATAGGTTTGTTAATAAAATATTTGCGTTTGAATGGGAAGAAATCTAATTATGATCAACTCAATTCTCTTAAGTCCAAATCTTTGTAAACAATTGTTTGTTTTTATGTTTTGTTTATATTTGTTGTGAAATTTTGTTTAATCTCTGTAACCTTCATTTACATATCAATTAAAAGATAAGAGCCTAGACTTATTGTTCTTAAAATGTAAAACCAATATCAAGTAAAGCAAATATTACAATCCCCTTGGCATATAACATCCTTTTGTTTCCCATACTATTTCCAGGAGCAAAGCTAGTGTGTGTTGTGCTCACCAAGAGAATTTGGTGAGCATAACTTCAAAAACCTATCGGATTGGATTCAAATGACGAATTCAAATCATTGAAACCCAACTATTCCCGAGTGATGCCTGTACATGCAAAATTTTGAAAATTTTGAATTCATTTATTACAAAGTCAAGCGGTAGAAAAAATGATGAAATATGAATGCATTAAAATAACTTATAAAACTTCAAAATTCAAAATTTTGTAAGTATACACATCACTCATGAAGTAGTTGGATTCCAACGGTTTGGATTCGTAGTTTAAAGCCAATCCGATAGATTCTTTTAGTGGCACAAGACACACTAGCTTTGCTCCTATTTCCAGTGACAGAGTCACATGAGATTAAAGAGAAACTTTCCTACCTCCTGGCAAAATTTTTTTCTAAAATATGCATCTTGTATCATATATTTTATAGAAAAAATTATAAACATATGTTTGTCCTTAAAATAATTATAACATTATATCTTAGTCTAAATATTTTGTTTCACCGATCATATATTCTGACTCTGTCGCCTATTCCCTTTTTGAAAGGTGGTTGAAACTAACGCAGATTGTATCAAACTAATTTCTACAAATAAGCTCCGCATTTATCATGGTCCAACCATCAATAATTTCCTATCATTTTAGCCATCCAAAATTTGTCGTTTCTTACATGAATGGTTAAGCTGGTACATAACCATATGAGGTATATACAATACAGTACTGCCAATTTGGTACAAACCCTTCATATCATTTTGACAACTAATTTCCAATCGTATCATTTAAACCATTCAAAACTGTTGGTTTTTACTTGGCTGGTCCCAAGCTGGTACACGATCATATGAGGTATCTTTGACGGAGGGAGGACAGTCCGATGGACATTGAATCAAATTCTTGATTTGCATCAAGATTTGTGTGCATTTCAACCGTATGAATCTTAAAGTTATCTATACGAATTTTGATACAGATGGAACGGCTCCGATCAGGCATCAGACCAAATTTGATCGACCGATGTCCAACAGACGGCCCCAAATTCCATATTTGACAACCTGCTAGAGTCGCTATCATCTTTTTTTTTTGAAGGTTAGTGGCTCTAAGTGCCAACTAATGATTTCATTGATAAAAAAATGAACTTACAACGAGTCAAATGACTCTAAACCTAAATCCACTCTTTTATTCTCACAAAATCGTCCAAACTACTCTAAATAACTCTAATCTCACTTATATACACTCATAATTACCCTATTACCTTTCCCTATCGCTCTCTACGACCGGATCCGATTTTTCGACCGTCGCCGCGCTCCGACGACCGGATCTACTCACCCGCGCTCCGATCGAGATGACGTAGAGACTCAACGCTCCGAACTCCGACGATACCGCGCTCTCGGCTCCGATCGGCTCCGGTTCCTCCCCTCTCTCTCATTCTCCTCTCCTCTCAAGGTAGAGACGAGAGAGAGAGGAGGCGCCTTGTCAAACGAGAAACCTGAGCCGCTATCATCTTAAAAATACACAACCAAAATCTTAACCTTCATCAAACCAATGTTGAATTTATTTCGAGTAATGATGCTTGCTTCGAGTTAAGAAAAACATTTTTAAACTATAAAGAATTTGCTTTACAACAAAAAAAAATCTTACCTTCAAATTCTTAACTTGCAATTGAGAAATAGGGATACTAATTTAAACTCATCCAATTGAGAAATTAATAGGGATATCAATAAAATATTTGTGTTTGAATGGGAAACTAAATTTCTAACTATAAATTTTTAGTGGATAAATATACAAAACCTGATATTTCTATTGCATATATAACTATTTTAAAAAAAATGCGATAAAGTTAATTTGAGAAACAATTTTTAAAATCTCCCATATAAATAGATTTCCTTTCTGTTATAACTTGTTGTATTGTTTAGAGTTTGACTTCTTTTGTTTAAATATCATTCATATTATCACGGTGTAGCGCAATCGTCATCTATTTTCTTGATTAACAATCCTATCAAATATACTGATTTTTCATCTTACAACATATTAATATCATTTGATGGTGAGTCTTTAGGTGATTATCAAATCTTACTTTTTATATGTTATTTGAAGACAAATTAATATTATCAAATCTTACTTTTCAATATGTTATTTCAAGACAAATGTGTGTGAAAAGTTATAACTAATTGCGGATATGCATTCCAGTTATAACAAGAGTTGATGAAATGCATCAAAGTTTGTTACCAAAAGCTGTTATTTCAATTGATTAATTAACAAAATTGCAGGACTAGCGTGAGTCATGCTTCAAAATAATATTTTCTAGCATAATAGGTACTAAAAAAGAAGTTAAAAATGATAGAAAAAAAAAAAAACAAAGTCAATGAATTTTAGTTGTGTGCATGCTGTTAATTTCTCTATGCATTGGCCCGTTCCATGATACCATATATCTCAACAAAAACAAGAAAAAATTGTTGCAAATTCTCAAAGTATTTAAAATCAACTACAGTAAAATATTTATACTCAATTTACGTCTTAAAAATTCAGAAAACTCTTGAGATTTTTTTATATTTTACCCTTGATATTTTTAGTTTTTTTATTAATTAAGGTTCTCTCTATCCGGCCTCCTCCATCCTTTCTATATACCCACCGTTAAAATTTTAACCGAAGTTGTTACAAAAAGTTCACATGCATCAATGCATCAAGTTAGATACCAAAAGTTTGTTATCTATTTGGTGGTAATGCTTCAATATATAAATTTTTCTAGAAATTGATATGAATCAAAAGTAATTACAAAAAGATGTTAGTTGAACTCACCTATTAACAAATAGAACTATTCTTCGGTAAATGCTATTTTCTAGAAATTGATATGCATCAAATTTGTTATCAATATTATTTCAATTTCTCATTTAAGGTCATGCATATTTGAACCACAAAAATGTATACCAAATCATTTCACCGTGACTGATACGTCCTATCTCCGGAGAGTAGGCCGTATGGGAAAAAGGATTTCCGGGTTGATAAACTTTGAGCGGGACTCAACCTGTCTCGGGATGACAGGCCGAGGTGAAAATTGAGTTTGGAACTCGGAGAGGTTAGGAGATATTCGGACTCTAACCTATGCGATATCTCTTTTAGTAAAAATTTCGACCATTGTTCAATGGGTCTTCTTGTCTTATATAGGATGTCTATAACCGTTATGCCTTGCGGTTATGGGAGATTGGACGGTTATGTAAGCCGTAATAGCGGTTATCCCACACAAAAGCGGTGTATGCTGAGTTCGGGCTGAGCCCACATTAATGAGGCTTTACACGGCTTTGTTGGGCCTTGTTTTTATGGTCCATGGGCTTTCATATTAATTCCGGGTTGGCCTCTCAAGGAGGTTTGAATCTCATTTCTTTCATAGCCCGTGATGAGTTAGTTGAGGGCCTTGGGAACATGGTCCTATGAGTGACAAATATTCTCAGCATATTGATGGAGATCATTTTTTTGTACACCACAAATGATCCGAACCTTCTATTACTATATATATGTCCAAGTAATGCACCTTTTGGTGCTAGTTTTATGCAATGTTTTTACTAGCACACATACTTTTTACATGTACATGGTATTTTTCTAAGCATATTTGTTTAGTTTATATGAATTTTTAACTTGTACTGTAAACAATTATATGATGCACAATAAACAACTCCAGAATAAATTTGCAGAAAGTCTAAATCTAATATTTTTAAGAACTTTCACGATTCTACTTTCAAGTTCCTAAAAATAATAATTTTAGTATAGCAATTTGTAAGGGCAGATATACATAGGGTCAATTGGGTTCCATTTTTGTCATAAAAGCACAATTATCATGCGTAGATTGTACATTAATTTTTACGCATACTTTTATATGAATCCAAAATTAGCTCCCATATACTTTACAATATCGATTGATGATTTCCATTTATTTAAAATATATAATTTAAAAAATATTAATGATGTGTAATATGCAGACTCGTAATTAATTTTTTGAAAAGATATGTATGTTTTTTACCCATACATGCACTTATTAAATTCTCCATCTATTGTACATAATGTGTTTCCAACGCATGCATTATATTTGCATAGAGTTGATGTATTGTTTTGAATGGATACAAATTAACATTTTTTCATGAATTGAAAATAATTAAATATATCATTGATTTTTATTCTATTATTTGAATAAAATCTGAATTTATTTAAAAATATAATAGACACAGACAACGTACTGTCAATGCACTTGTAGTTGTACTTCTACACAGTAATAACTTTATGTTGATATATGAGCTTTTTAACTGTTATATATGTTTTGATTCACAATCCTCCAATAACTCGGATGATCAAAATTGTACAGGCGTGTTGTGTCCTTATATCTGACCCTTCTCTATACCTCCTATATATTTCCCTCGTTCCTTCAGTTGTCTTATGCTTAAGTTTCTTTAAACCTTATTGTGGAATTGTTAAATATATATATGGCATCAAAATGCATGTCTAACATCAAAATATACAATTATGGAGTTCAGGGTAGGGCACTTATTGTCTACTCAAGGCCCAAAAAAAGAAATTTGTCATACTTTTTCTTAAAAAAAATAGTACAACAAAATACACAATGATGTCCTATCCTAAAATTTGTCTCACTCAAATCTTATTTCATTGCTTCGCACTGTGCACATCATGCCCAACCCCAAGATCATTAATTGTCATTAAAAAACTTCTCCAATGCATTGATATGCTGATGTAATTAATAGTTTATTCTCTCTCTTTTTGATAACGCACTCTTAACTTCAATGAGAATACTTTTTCTTTTTATTTTCTTACATATTATTTCTTGATACATATACAATGTTACCACTTAGTACTTACCAACGGTTTCTTATTTCTATATATACATCTTACCTATTGATTCTCATCATCAGCCTCTTCTTCCAAAATACACAAAGTAAACATCAACATCGACCTCGCTATGGAACCCCCAGCAAACCCACATACTAGCAACATCCCCAGCTCAATCTGTGACAACATAGCATGCCAAGGAGGAAAATGCGTCCTCTCCTACACCAAGAACTTGCATGAGCCCCGGGCTTCAATGCTCAAGCTTTACTATTGCCATCATCATCTGCATCATAATCATGATTGTAGAGGTCATTTGTGGCATTATAGCAAACAGTCTTGCCATCTTAACCGATGCGGCACACCACCTGATTCTACATAAATTGGGCACAGCACAGCTTAGGAATCAAATAGCTCTTTAAACTATCAACATGCTTAATAGCAATAACACAGGAAACAATTTCCGAAGTGCCAATGTTACATATAAATGATCATTAAAGAATAATATTACATAAAGGTTGCATATAAAACCAATATAAATAAAATTAAGGTTTGAGGCAATAAGGATGTTAAAGTTAACATATAAACTAACATTTAAACTAAACATTAAGTTAACATACAATTTCCCCTTTTATTAATAATAGTTCCCTCTGTAATTTTATAAGGTAAATATTACATAATTTTTCAAATTGTTATGCTTTTTCATTAATTCTAAGGATCTTGATGGATTCGAACCATCATCCCCCTGAAAATTCAGGTACTCTCTCCAAATACTTTTGAGCTAAAGACCCATTTCAAAAGGTAGTCCCTTTTTTTAGATAGGTAGTCCCTTTTTTTAGCATATGTAATTATTCATTAAGGAGCCAAGACCACATTAATATTTCACAAAAAATTGCACAAAAAAAAAATTCCAATCCTAATATATGAAGATCATTCTAACCAACAACACAATGTCCACAATCAACAGATCACTGAAACCATAGATAATACTGTGTTCTCCACTGTTATCAATTCATACATATGCCTAAATTGTGAAAGCCTTTTGCCAAATTGTGAAAAAATCAAACATTTAAGAAAAACTTAATATCCAGTCAACAAGAAGTTTGTGCTGGATAAAATCAGATGACACCACTGCAAAAACCAAGTTAGCGAAAAAACATATAGACAATTTTTCAGGATGACAAAATTAAAAACAGAATTTCAATAGCTAAATAACCTGATATAAGTATATACCCTTCAATGAAGTATCAACATACAAACTAGAACTTACAGATGTCAGAAACACCACCCCTGTACATGTACCCAACAAATGATCAACCTTTCCAATATCATCAACAGGAATAAAAATATATGCAGTGGTAATGTTGCCCATCAATATCTAAAGAATTATGAAGTACAAATATTGTCAATCTTCTATCATCAAACAAAAAATGGATGACAATTGCAACAACTTAGCAAGTTTTCCTATGCTTCCCATAATTGCAAATAATTACAATAACTCAACAAACAAACTGTACATATAACTATCAAAACAAAAAATTATAAAAATCTCAAGTTCAATCAAATGGCGTAACAAATAATTTACTAATATGAACAAAGTGAATTATCATAATATTAATCAATGAGATAACTTCTCATTGTCACAAGAACTAGAATCACTTCAGACATGATAAAGATTTAAAAGAGAGGCATACAAATTAAAAGAAAATCATCTGATTATTACCAGACTTCTATTGCATGCATTGAGCTTTGAATAATTCAATTCAGACGCAACAAATTTACTAGATTCTTGAGAGGTATGCACATTAGTACATTACAAGGAAAACATACAGAGGTCCAACATTTTAAACATTGAAATTAATTTTTCCAGACTTCTTACTGCATGTACTGAGAGCTTCAAAGAAATCAATCTATTTAAGTTTCAACTGTTAAAATAGTCTATTCATCACTTTATTATACTCGATTTCAATTTAATTTGTCATTTGTTATAAATCATTCGCCTGAATGCAATGTGTTTATTTTGGTAACATGTAGTACTAAGGTACAATACCAGCTACTTATTAAACATCAATTTCATTAGATTAATTAAACAGAGTGAACTTTCAGATATACCTCGAATTAGTAGTTCACTAAGCTTCAATTGCAAGACTTCCATCATCAGCGCAAGTTACAGAGCAAGTTGTGGAGCAATCAGGTATTCTGTAGAGAAAATGCAAAGAGAAAGGGGGTGTAGAGAGAGAGACGCGCACACACACACAACAACAACAAGAGGGAGAACCTGGGGGTAAAAAAACTTCCCCATGCGATCTCCCTCAACAACAAAAATATCTTCTCTATTACTATGGTTGACCTGCCATGCGAGCGCACCCAACATGGCAAAGGCCTCTAGGTACAAAATATATACAAGATATCAGATCAAAAAGCTTACAACTGTAACAAAACACTTGTTACACACTTACCAAAACCTTCCACGTGATGAACCAAACATGATCTCAGACTCATCGATCTCAGCTGCCACTTGTCTGAGGGAATCAAGATATGATGAGATCCATCAGTCAACAAACTATGCATGAGATCATGGTCATCTCCCCATCCTCCACAATTACCTGTTATGGGCAATTGCTGGATCTCGCACAAGATCATGGTCTTCATGTCGAGGAAAGGGAGCTGACCATGATCTTATGGGAGATGAATCAAACGGCTTCGTTTCTTCAAACGAGTCATCCGTCAATCGAATAAACACCATGTTCGAAATAGCGAAATCGGAGCAAATAACAGTAGATCGATCGGACTTGATACCAGATCTGAAACTGATTTCGAAAGTCTCGCTGGAATTTTTCAGATCAGCGCCAGTTCTAACAATCAAACGCGCAGCAGCAGCTTAAAATAGATCTCCCTCTACACTAATTCCAGCCTCAGGAAACACTAATTTAGAATCGATTTGTTGTGCTTTCTTAGTTTTTAGGGAGAGGAGAAAAGAGAGGCGAGGCGTCTCTTGGTTTTCCTTGTATAGGTTTATGGATTTATAGCAACAAATTCTTGGTCGGTTTATATGCGTCTCTCGAATTTTAGTAAACCGCAAGTCAAGTCCGCATTCTCTGCATTAATATACTGTTTGAGTTTAGCTTCGGACCATCCGATCAGAAATTGGGCCTATTTGATCTATGACGGGCTCCTCTAAGATCGTGTTAACAAGAAACCAACGGATACGATCTAAACTCAAACGGTGCGTTAATGCAGAGAATATGAATTCTCTAAGTCGGTTTCGTCGACGGACTAGATTTATCCACGCGTCAGATTTTTATTGGAAGCGCCACGTGATATTTCTTCTTTATGCCCTTTTGTCCATATAAAGATTTTTTTTTTCTAATTCAAAATAAATTAAAAAAAGTATATAATAAGACAGGCTGTTTTGGCGTGGTTCGCGTAAATAGCAGGGTCGGTCTCATTTGCTAAAAAAATCATGACTTGCGTCATTATAAATGGAGAATTTCTTTGAACAACTTTTAAATGGGTTGACAGTGTAATTATTTACTTTTAAATGGGCTAGTCTGAATAATTGGTATGAGGATGCAATTTATTGGGTTTTGTAAATTACCGGGCGCTGTTGGATTTTGGGACACCAGAGATAGAGATGGGCCCAGAAGCCCAAAACCCAGATATCCGTTCAATGATAAGAGTACGCATATAATGGGGGTGTAATGTATGAGAACGGAGTAGGTCCGATGCCCATCGGACCTACTTTTAGGTTCAACGAGCATGATGACCGTCCAATCTAATTTACATTTGTATGCACGAAAATTGAAACATACGCGCACGAATATTAAAGCGCTCCGCACGAATCTTAAAGCAAATCGACGGTGATTAAACCCATCGAACCAGCATCGGACCTACTCTCAAGTGGTAACGTATATATATGAGACCAAATTTGGTTTGGTTTGCATAAAAAATGGTACGGATGATTTTAAAATTGATGCCGATCAAATATGTACGAAGCTTGACACAAAACGAACAGCTCTGATCAGAACAAGTTTCTCTTTTAATGCTTCTAAGTTTTACTATAACTTAAAGAATGAAACTATAATTCCGGTCAAGATAGATCATATTTGACACCTTCGATACATTTCAAACAATTATTTAACAAGAGGAGGGTTCAAATGCCTCTATTTTTTGTGCCTCCACCATGCCTCCATTTTTAAAAACTTTAATAACTCAAAATTTAAAACTTAAAAGTCAAAATAAAATCGTTGGATATGATCTACATCATTTTATCTATGTGCTCATAAAAAATTATCACATTTCAATTTTATTTTTATGTGAATCAATAAGTTGAAAAATCAACGTCTAGAAATTATCCACATTAGTACGTTTTTTACAAGCTCTTGATGACAACCAAAACAAAATTGAAATGTCATAATTTTTTACACGTGTATAGATAAAATGATGTAGATCATATCCAACGGTTTTATTTTGACTTTTAAGTTTTAAATTTTGAGTTATTAAAGTTTTTAAAAATGGAAGCATGGTGGAGGCATGAAAAATGGAGGCATTTGAACCCTCCTCATTTAACAAATATACTTCCTAGTGAAAAGTATAATTACTTGACTAATACATAATTTTAAGGCATTAATTAAGCTGAAAAGCTGCAAAGTTCCATTAAATTGGAAGTTTCAGAATCTGTATCCTCTCAGGTTACATAATACTTTTGTTCAGATTCGGATTGTCTGATCAGAATCCGGGTCAATTCAGTTCAAGGTGAACAACACGTGGCTATTCGTATGAATTCTAATTGAACGGTTAGGATCTAAACAGAAATTTTTTGTTACCTTAGTGATGTGAATTTGGAAGTTTCATCGAGTCCAAATCCAATTTGACTGTTTTTATGTAACATACTCATTTTGACTATTATATATGTTAGTACATACGGACTTAAAATTATAATGGTAAATGAGGCTATGGTATTATGCATAGCTTAATTGGTTTGTACCATGCATCGAGATCTTTATTTTTAATGTTTAAATGATTTATTAGAACCGTTTAACATAATCTTCATATTAAAATATACTTAGACATCAAATTTTATATTTTTTGAAACTTTTTATTAGTATTCTGTCACATAGGTAGAAAATCAATTGATCTAAAGATTACATACCATTATTAAATAGTGATTTTAAACATTTTAAAAATGCAAAAAAATCTTAACAATGTAGAATTTAGTCTGTAAATATATTTTAGATTCATATAAAAATCATATTGAACGTTTAAGAAAATACTTAATTATCAGTGAAAAAAAATGAAATAACGGTTAAGAAAATACCCACCCTGTCAACGTATAAGAATGTCAAACCACGGTAGACCCAACCCCCACCAGCGATCGAACGGTGCAGATTGGACATCGGCCTGAATGAAAAACCAACTGATGTCGTGGTTGTGTATGTAGTGGAGGCAGCGCTGACGTGTCAGTCTGACAGAGAGGAGGAAGCCACCAAGTCAGCACAGGCCAGTAAGCAACGCCTGGATATACAACGCGAGAGGAGGACATCGTCGGCCTATAGGCGACCATCAATGATCATAACCAACGGTGAATATGGTGATTTGGATTTGTCTTTTTATTTTATTTTTTTTCATTTTTTAGTAATGTTTCTTTAATTGGATGGAGTACCTAATGCGCTCTTGTTGCCATGAGGTAGATAATTAATGCGGATTAGTATTTGTAATACTTCATTCAATTTTATAGAAATGCAGTGCGATAAGATCAGTGTGGTTTTATACGGCCGCGCGCATATATGTATGCGGTTGAATTTCGCATAAAAATGCTTATGCAGTTTATATATATGGTCGCATATTATTACATTTTATTATTACCGCATCTTCCGTATATTTCTGTATATTTGTTTATATGATACTGCATATTACCGCATACTTGTTTATATATATATATATATATGAACTCTCATTTTAAAATTCATATATATAAGTCCACCCGAAAATCTGCATATACAGGTATATATTGCATATGCAATATATGGTGGTCTTATGTATATCGCATGAAAATCGCATTTAAAAACATTAGATAAGATAAATGAGAAGTATTATGCAGGTTTTTTTTAAGGCAAATTGAATGAAATTTGAAAGTAACTAATTCTCACGTTAAAAGTTTGTTTTGGTTTTATTTATTTGCTCCACAAAAATTCTCTATTTTTCTTTTCTCTCTATGCGGATATTTTATTGAGTAAAGATGTTGTCCCCCCCACCCCCCAGTCCCCTAAACGTCCCCCCAATTCTAACTAACTTTGTCAATCATTAAACCACCTTGAAAAACGTGTAAAATGTGTAAAAGATGAGTCCAGTTTTTTTCTTTAAATACTTGATATCTTAAGTATGAATACTTGATGAATTATATATAAATATTTGATATCTTAGGTATGAATAATTTCCATTTTGTATGAATACTTTCCATATTTTAATATTTGATACCTTGAAAAACGTGTAAAAGTATGTCATCATGGATCTCATTTGAAAGAGAAAATTGTGTAGAACACGTTCGTGGTTTTAGATTTACAAAATTCCTTATAGATCGTTCCAAAAATTGGTTAGATTGAACGGAGAAAAAAAAATCACCTTGAAAAATGTGTAAAAGATGAGTAGGTATTGTGTCCAGTTTTTTTTTATGTACTTGATATCTTAGGTATGAATACTTGATGAATTATATATGAATACTTGATATCTTAGGTATTCATACTTTCCATTTTGTATGTGAATTAATTTAATCAATGAACGGGGGACTGGTGGTGTGATCCACGTGACTTTTTGGTTGTGGTCCCCAATGCAGTCTGACAGTTACTGCCCCCGAAAAGTAATGGTCCCCAGTTTATATGTGAATTAATACTTGATATCTTAGGTATGAATACTTGATGAATTATATATGAATAATTCATATCTTAGGTATGAATACTTTCCATGTTGTTGAATGGGGGACTGACAGTTGTACTTTGACCGTTAGGGGGACTGACAGTTGTACTTTGACAGTTAGGGGGACGTTTAGGGGACTGAATGGGGGGACTGTTAGTCGATCCCTATTTTATTAAGCAAGGTTAAAAATAGTTATTTGATTCATCAATTCATATAATCATATTAATATCTTTGTATACATCATTTATAAATGTTGATTATACCACATTTTTAGTTATTATTACTAATTAGCAAAGTTTGTATTGGTATAAATTCTCTATGAAGTCCCTGCATTATGCCGGAATTATGAAACAACTTTCTATATTATAATCAAACTATCACTATCCTGTAAGTTGGGTATTCAATATCCTCTAAAGTAACTCAAAGTTTGAGTTCAGATCCGGATCGTCTGATCATTCCGGCCAAAGTTGATGATTTATGAAGCCCTTTTGAGATTCACGTCAAAACTGATCGGACGATGCGAATCCAAACTCAAAATTTTAGTTACTTTGAGGGATCCGAACTTGTAAATTGGAAGAAGTACTTGGACAAAGGAGTGTGGGTTGCTGTAATTTAATCTGAGCTGTTAACATTCCTTGATATTCATTCTAAAGTTTTAATCAGGTGACTCAAAATTAATAGCAAATTCAGTATGACATAATGTAGCCAATTTCATTCTCAAAATTTGTGAACTTATGTATAACTTTATATGTTGTTTAGAGTAGTATGTCATGGACACTGTAAAATTGACTTCATACTTAGCATAAAAAATTTATATGATTAATTGTAATTGTGTGTTGACTCACAATTTTAATATATTTCTAATGCACTATAGCTAGAGGTGTGCAAACGGTTAGTTCGATTGAAAACAAAGTAAAATAGCCAAACTAAACTCTTTTTGTTTTTAAAAATATAATTGAATCAACCGAATTAAAATTGTCAATCGAATAACAACCGAACTATTTAAACCGAATAAAATTTCAATTTGTTCATTTCAACCAAATAAGCGAGTAAATTTTGAAAAAGTCAAAACTCAGTACATACAACAATGCACTAGAATTTCATAAAAATAAATATCAAAATAACCTCACACACATCGTTTACTTTCATATAAAATATGTAGATGTTCTAAAATACTCAAACCAAAATGAAAGAAACGAAACGATGATTGAACTAAACAAAATATATATAAACCATACTTGAACCATTATAATTTGATTAGTTTGGTTTAATTGGTTTTAAAAAGTATAAACTGAACCAAACCATTTAAACCGAAATAATTTAAAATCCGACAAACCGATTTATTAAACCGAAACCAAAACATTTAAACTAAATTTTTTTTTTATCGGTTGAAAACAAACAAACCGAATTGTTTGAACGCCTCTAACTACAGCAAAATAAAACTATTTCTGGATATATTTGTATTATATATAAATCATAAGTTTTAGATCTCGCCAATTATTTTGATTATTTTTTTAATTCGGAATACGTAAGAGTTTGTCTTGGACTTCATTTCGAAAAAAAATAATTTGAAGAAAAATAATTTTTAAAATTAGTCAATTTTTATAGAATAGAATTTGTACTAAATAAAATCTTATCGAGAGCAGATAATTTTTTTCTTTAAAGATTTACGTCGTACTTTAAGCACATCAAATTTATTTAAAGTAAATAAAGAAATTATAATATAAAGCTATCTAATTAATGATAAATGGAAAAGAAAAACTAAATCAAACATGGTGAAGAAATTAGTTATGTCATTACTGATTTGATCACAGTACGTTACGTCACGTGTGTTGATCACATAACATAACTGTCATGTCGCATGATGTTTCTCTTTGATCGAAATAACACGCCACACAAACTGATTTAGTTACGTCACAATCACGTGATACGAGACATGACCAGATTTCTAACATTGTTTCTTTATTTAAATTTATTTGCAAATTGTTCACATTTTTAAGCATTTTTTTATAATTTTGTTCAATATACTAAAAAGTTCCAAAAAAATTAGTCAAATATCACTGTTACGCTATGTTACCCCGATACTTCATCTTAGGCCTCGTATCCGTATCGGATGCGTATCGGATACGGATACGCACCCGATACGGCTCTGATACGCCAGCTGGCGTATCAGAGTACGTGGCGTATCGTACCCTATTCGTTACGGTATCGGATACGGTTTTTAAGATCCGATACGGCAGGGATACGGACAGACGGGATACGTTTCAATTTTTTTAGGTTTTGAACTTTTAGCTTCTCTCCGATCTGGACGCGCAGCCAAAAAAATTAAAAAGTTAAAAACCCTCCGCTCTCTCTCTCGCGGCGCTCTATAAGCTTGCAATCCGCCCGGCGGCCAGCGCTCCCGTCCGTATCCCGGCACCATGCACTGCGAAATCCTTTGATGAAGAAATCCCAAATCAGTAATTTTCGCCTTTGATTACTGCGAAATCCTTTTTTTATTAGAAGAAATCCCAAATCAGTAATTTTCACCTCACCTTACCACGGAACCATGCACTGCGAAATCCTTTGATGAAGCTCTTTGATTCAACTATCTGACCAGATTCAAATGGTATATGATTCTTCATGTCCGTTATAATCGATTAAGTTATTCGATCTGCATTACCAGTAAATACCCAACTAAGCAAAAAAAAACAACCATTTCACTGAATTAAGCATGACAACAGTACACAGCGGTAAAGGTAATTTGAGGTCAACATCCAGACTACCAAGTGCGATAATTGCATATATTATTGTAATGTCTCTGTTCAATCTGCTGTATGTATTAGAAATAGAATGCTCTTTTTTATATTTTTTTATCACCTCTAAAACTGTTCCCTGCCTCTAATTTTATGTTGTTGGGTATTGTGGATCTAATTTTGTGTATGTTTTATGGATGTTATGTATTTTTTAGATGAATTATAAATTTGGGTGATGTGAGTAGTGTATACATATATCATGGCAAAATTATCAATTTTTTTTGTTACTTGTAAATTACAAGTAAAAAATTTGATATATATACAAGTGTTGAATTAATAATATAAGTGTAATTTTTTTAATTATTGTAATACAAGTATTGAATTAATAATATAATTAAAATAATAAAAATAATATATATAATAGCCGTATCGTATCCGTCATTTTTGAAAATTGCCGTATCGCCGTATCCGTATCGTATCCGTATCCATGCAACATAGCTGTTACGGTACGCTTAAATATTCGTGTGACAACACTATTTTGCACTATTTTAATCACATCGGTCAAATGATATAATAGATATAATAAATGATAATATAATTACAAAAATTGTAAGTTTAATTAAATATCAATGGTCAAAAATTGTAAGTTCAAATCAATGGTCACATATTAGGGTATGTTTGGTTGTAAAACAAAAATAGCTAAATTAAAAATAAATATTGTTTGTCTTATTAGAATAGTCAAATCTCAAAACATTTAAAAATAGGGTAAGTATATCTTCCCCCATCTATCCATCCCCCAACTAACTAACTACCTTTTCTAACTATAATTATAAATTCTAACTACTTATTGGCCCTACAAATAAATTACCCAATTTTCTCCCTTTATTTCTTTCCTCTTTCTCCCTCCCTCTTCCACCTCTCCCACCTCTCCCTCTCCACCTCCGCGTCCGCCTCCGCCCGCCTCTACCACCTCTCCCTCTGCGCCTCCGCCCGCCTCTCCCACCTCTCCCTCTCGGCCTCCGCCTTCCTCTCCCACCTCCGCCTCCGTCTCTCACCTCTGCTTCCCACCTCCGCCGCCTCTCTCTCCCACCTTCGCCTCCGCCGAATTAGATCCATCACTGTCGACCGCCGGATCAGATCTGTCATGTCTATGTTCCTCTTCCTCATGCAGTAGCGAGTTATTTGCAAAGAACAAAGCTTCATTAATGGTGAATTAGGCCAGTGCGTACTAAGTACTAAGAAATGACAGAAAAATAAATTTTGAAAAAATTAGAGGTGTATGAATGAATGCTTGATGTTTTAGAGATGAATACTTCAACGTTTATGGATGAATACTTAATATCTTAGATATAAATACTTTAACATATATGTATGAATACTTGATATCTTATGGATGAATATTATTGGGCTGCTCTTGTAAAATTAATCGAGGTATGCACATATGTTTGTAATACTCTTGGTACATTAACTATTTACACTTACACGACGATGATGAATACTTGCTCGATGAGAGATGAATACTTGTGACGAGGTATGAATACTTGTGCAACGGACAACTCGAAAGTATGTCATCATGGATCTCATTTGAAAGAGAAAATTGTGTAGAAGACGTTCGTGGTTTTAAATTTGCAAAATTCCTCACAGATCGTCAGAAATATTGGTTAGATTGAACGGAGAAAAAAAAACCCATCTCTAAAAACGTGTAAAAGATGAGTGATTGATGTGTCCAAATATGCTTCTATTGCAAAGATGAATACATTCATATAGATGGATGAATGCTAGTTGTGTTACAGATGAATATTTTTTTGCAAATTTCTAAAATGAGCTGAAGGTTATGCGGTCCCCCCCACTTAATTAATGCGCTGACGGTTATGCGGTCCCCCACTTAATAACGCGTTTTCTTTTGTCGGTTGTGTGGTCCCCCACTTAATAACGCGTAATGAATGTTGTAATGTATCCTAATATACTTCTATTGCAAAGGTGAATACCTGCGTATAGCTGGATGAATACTTGTTGTGTCACAGATGAATACTTTAACGCCAATTCATAAAATGAGCTGATGGTTATGCGGTCCCCCACTTAATAACGCGTTTTCTTTGTTTTTAACGCGTTTTCTTTTGTTTTTAGCGGAGACAGTTGTGGTCCCCTCTTTATTTTATGCCTTATCCGAAGTCGGGGGATGAAACGGGGGATTGTTCACGGGGGAAAGCTAGGCGGACCCTTAAAAATAATCTATTTTAATAAGATAAAAAAATTTAAATTCACTATTTTAGCTATTTTAACTTAACCAAATACCGAATAGGCTATTCCGAATGGCCTATTATTTCTTTAATAATACCAGAGAGCAAATAAAACTTTCCCTTAAACTCGGAAATAAATCTGTTGTTATTAGATCCCAACCATTCTTTTTTTTCTATGCGCTAATCTCAACGAAAAAAAATTTCATGCGTACATCTCAACGAAAGTCAACGGTTGGAATCAGAATAACAGGTTCCTGTTAGGAATAACAGCAGATTTATTTCCAAATCTGCTACTTCAATAAAAATGCTGACGGAGATGCCATGGCCCATGGCCCATGGCCCGTGGTCATCCCCTTTCTTTCTCCGACAAAAATCTCGACACTGCCACCACCTCTTCTCTCTAGTCTCTTCAATATTAGTATTGCCATCTCCCATTAAACCCCATTTCCTTTTAATACCAAGGCCATACTGAAGAATTCACTGTTGATGAAGATTGTACCGAGATAAAGAATCGTAAACCCTATCAATGTAGAAGTCAAGTCAGTTTAGACTGGAATTGATGCCGCAGAGGTTGTATGGGTTTAATTTGGGGATTATTGAAGTCGATTATTTACATCTAGAAGTTCAACGAGCTGATTGGTTTCAAGGATAGTGTTTTTAGAAAACGATGTGTTCCGGAGGTAAAAATGGTATGCTTTATCTTAAACCTTATCTGTACATCATATTTGTACCCATTGAGGATATTTTAAGTTTGAAGGTTTGCTAGACCCACCAATTTAGCAATCCTTTAGTAGTTTTATTGTTATAGTAAAATAGTCTTAGACCTATTGTTTGCAAGTTGCCATTGATTAGAGGTATCTAGAAAATATATATTTGTGAATCCGATTTTGTATATGATATTAACTCATTTATATAAAACAAACAAGAAAAAATAGTTTACTGAAAGCTGAATAACTAATACTTTAATGCTGAAGGAATAATGCTCAAGTTAAAATTTATATGTTCAAATGGTGGAAGAAAAGAACTCCGATGTTCAAGGAAAATTTTATATGTTCATGCTAAAATAGGAAAGGTGTAGGTTGGGATGCAGCCAAGCTAAGGCAGGAAAAAAGATTAGTATTTTTGGTACTCGTGTTTAAATTTTTAAATTGGAGATCGATGGATCCATTGGAAAAAATGAGTCATTCTCTGTGGTCAAAGAAGGGAATAATGCAGATTTACTGCTTCCTAAGTAAGAACTTTCCCCAAATGTGAAAATTAATTTGTTATTGTGACAGTTACACATCCTTTTCCTAAAATTACCATTGATGTCTACTTTTGGAAATAAAATATTTGTAAGGTGCTTAGATCAGGAAATAATTAATCTGAGCCATCCAAACTAGCTAGGGTTTTTCATAGGGTATGTCCGCCAGTTGTTTAGAGTTGCCCATTGATTTGAGCCGTCTTCCCTTCTAGAATTTGAAAAGGTACCTAGGCATTTGCTTGGAGCCGTTCTGATTATGCTTATTTGATCTGAACCATCAAACTTAGGGTTTTAGATTAATCTCTTAGGCAGTCACATAAGTACTATATAAGACCCAAGGGAGCCGGCATCTTTTTGTTCATCCATTCCCAAATCAAACAAGTATGAAAAATATTAGAGAAGGGAAGGCTTAAAATAAATCTCTCACCGCATTATATGAGTATTGCAAAATAGATGTGGCCATTGCGGTACTGAAAACTGAGACTGAGGTAAGTTTTCGCCAGTTTTATTATATCTTTAAAAGGTAGTGGAATCGTTTGCACAAAATTAAGTTGCGATAAAATTGATCAAAGTAGGTGATTTTTGGTGCACGTTCAAAATTCCTGTAATTTAAATTGTTTGTTTTGAATCTAATGTATTTTTATTTTCAGATGCCAAGTGGCAGTGCACCAAGGATTGCTGTTGTGCAAGATGCCGTGCTTACCAAAAGAGAAACAGAAAGGTACTCACTTGTTTAATTTTTTGGCAGACCACCTAAAGTTCTTTTCAAATGTTTGTGTTGAGTGTGTTGTTTGACAATTAAAATTTATGGGCATTTTGGAAGCCAAAAGTTGTTTCAGTTGAGTGGAGATTAAGGAAGCCAAAAATTGTTTCAATTTAGTGGAGATGAGGATTTGAGCAACATCCAGACTAGGGTTTTGGAGTGCTCCAGACTGGAGTTTTTTTTTTCATATGAGCTAGCCAAAATAGGGTTATAGGGTACCTTTATGGTTTGTCCGGAGCCATCCACATCAGGAGTTAGCCTGTTACATTAGGGTAGATTTTTTGAATTGTCAAAATAGGGTTTCTGTTCCATGTTTTCAGCTACCACCAGCTTGTAAACACTAACGATATAAATAGATAAAACAGAAGTATAATCATGCTAGGAATTTGCTTAACTGAAAATACATTTTGTTTAGCCCGAGTAGGTGGCCAAGCCGAAAAAGGTTTCACATTTGAGGGTTGATTGAGCTTCAGAATTAGTTACTTGAAGCTTAATTGTATGTTTGTTTAATTGAGTATGTTTGATCTCCCTATAAACTACTCACTGTGCCACCAGGATGATGTTATTCATTCACAAATATAAAAATTCTGTCCATTCTAAAACCGAGCAATGAATGTCTACTGTCCCAAGTGGTGAGGGGTTAGGTTGACAACCAGGAGGTCATAGTTTCACACCTGCATTTGCTAATATATGGAGCCCATGTTACTAGATAAGCCTGTGTGCAGATCCTGATCTGAGTGAAGCCATGCTGATATTTGTATCATGCTAAAACCTGGCCAAGCTGTGATTCTGGTATTGGAAGATAAGTTTTGGCCATATATTAGTTTAAGATCAAATGCACATTTCTGAGGCTTGGTGCAGAACATGTTGTTTTGAGGGCATTTAAATGATAATGTATGATGAAAATAATTGCACGCTTTTTGACTATTTTTACTGTAATTTTCAGATGCCAAGTGGCTGTGCATCAGGAATGCTATGGTGCAAGAGATGTGAATGACCTTTCATATTGGGTTTGTAGGGCTTGTGAGGAACCTCAGGTGAAGAGAAACTGCTGTCTATGCCCCATC
Source organism: Carex parvula (assembly GCA_025461045.1). Taxonomy (NCBI): domain Eukaryota; kingdom Viridiplantae; phylum Streptophyta; class Magnoliopsida; order Poales; family Cyperaceae; genus Carex; species Carex parvula. Next base: position 29,289 of record JAJGRW010001300.1, on the reverse strand, counting down.
AAAGGTACTTCAAAAAATAATAATTTATGTTCTTGTTAGATAAAGGCAATTTGAGTGATTGAAGTAGTCCATATGTTATCAACCTTTTGTATTAATAATCATTCATTCACAAGCTTAGGTATGAAATATGTGATTTCATAATAGTTTATTAAAACATAACAGGAGGTGCGCTTAAGAGAACTAATGTGGGTGATTTTTGGGTGCACGTGACATGCACATGGTTTCAGCCCAAAATGACTTTCCTTGATCCTGATGGCATGGAGCCTGATGTCGGGGTACTAAGTGTGCCTTTAGACTCTTTCAAGAAGGTTACTATTTTTTTAATTAACTACTTCATTCTTTCCATTTTTTTAATTTTATATTTTGTTGTTAATTTCCATTTTTGAGAGAGAGTGGTCATTATCCGGATATTGTGCTGGTTATACTGGTTATTGATATGTACCTCTCTGCCGTGAACATGAAGTTCCTTTTTTACAATTATATTGGAGATTCTTAATCTTTGGGTTATTGAGCTGATATATGGAGCACTGTGAGGGACACAAGAAAATAGAAACCCAATAAACCTATTGTGACCAGTACCATATAATCTCTATTCTTATATTTTTCTTATATGACAAACTGATATGTACTTGGGTTCTTGTTCGTAGAAATGTGTGATATGTGAGCAAGTCCATGGCGCGTGCACAAAATGTTGCAAAGTGTAACAGTTACTATCATGCGATGTGCGCATCAAGGGCTGGATATGCATGAAGGTATCTTAAGAATTTTGTTTAATTTTTAATTTAAAGTCACCAGTGTACAAGTAGTTGTTTGAGATTGGTATGGACTGTCAATACTTTATGGTACATTTGAATTTCAAAATGTTTGGATTGTTCATGAAAAAATGAACACGATTGATGTTCTCCTTTTTGTTCTTGCTTTGTTCAAATCACCTTTTCACATGGCTTATATTTTGGTGCAGTTACACACCTACATGAGCCATGGCAAGCAGATATCGCGCTTTGATTCTTACTGTCCTAATCATGTGTATTTTCTTTATATTGTTTTCCTTTTCATTGGTTTATTATCGCATTTTGCCAAGCACTTTTTGGGTTGACGTGTTTATTCGTCTGCAGAGATGTTAAGAGCAATGCATTGGTTCTGTGCACAGAAGAAATAGTTTTCTCAAGCATGAGATCCCAAAGAAATAATGCGAGGCCGAGCTGTTCAAGGCTTGTCAAGAGGGACACTGAGAACCAAAGCACAAGTTGTCCTGAGACGGATTAGCATCGACAAGTTCTGAGGAAGCTTGTGCCAGATGCCGTGTTTACCAAAAGACAAACAGAAAGGTAACTTTTGTTTTTTGTTCTTTTTGGCAGGCTTTTAGGAACTCTTTTCTAATGCTTGTGGTGAGAATGTGTTATTCTGCCATAAACAAAGTAGTTATGGGCACTTTAGAATCCAAAATTTGTTGGAGATGTGTGGAGGTTAGGATTTGAGATGGGGTACTGTCTGAGTTAGTTGTGCCATCTAAATCATGATTTATATGATCAGATTGGTGTTTCTTGGACATGATGCCTTCTTTTATTTGCCTTGAGCCCACCAGAGTTTCTTCATCTGAGCTTTTAGCTAAAATTGGGTTTTGGAGGGTGCCCTTATGAAAGTTAATTAATTTGTTCCAAATTTTATAAACATTTTGTGTTTATTTATTCTAGATAATTAGTATTGTTGTGAGTGAATTCAGTGCAGTGTTAGTGATGCTAGAGAGGCGCGCTATCAGGCGGAGAATGAAGATTGTTATGTGAGTTATACATTCTCTTGCTTCATTTTGGTTCTTTTCTTATTTTTAACTCCAATTTTGGTTGATATAGCATTTTTATTAAATTTTTCTGCAGTTCTTTAGAATCAGTGAGGAGTTTGTACTTGATGCTACCAGAAAAGGAACCATAGCGCGGCTCATCAATCACTCGGTATACTAATGCTCATACCTTCTGGTTTTCATCTAATATGTGTTTGAACTTGATACACAGTTCTCAATTATTTTAGTTCTTGACACTGGTAAAACTTGTAACTATATATTGTTACTCCGTGCAGTGTCAGCCTAACTGCTATGCAAGGATTGTGACATTGCATGAGACAAATTGAATAGTGTTCATAGCCAAATTAAGAGGACATTCCTGCTGGTCAAGAGTTGACGTATGTTCTTTAGAATTTCAACATGTGCCGTAATTTTTTAGTTTGCATAGCATCGAACTATTTCTCGATATTTTAATGACGTGTAATCCTTTTTTGTGCTTGCAGATTTGATTACAATTTCAACACTGATGAGTCTGATGAAAGTGGAGTCAAGTGCCTCTGCCAAGCGCCGAACTGCGGGGGATACATGGCGTGACTCTTTTAACTGTGTCTGCTATATCCCCTTTATCATGTGTGATTACTTGGTAGAGGGTTTTTAGATTTCAGTTGAATAAGACTTGTGCGTACAATTTTATGCATGTATTGTGATTTAGATTAGAAATGTTCTGTGCAATTGTCTCGTAAATTTACAGTTAACTTTCTTGAGTTCTTTGTATTTTCTTTTAATTTTTTCTTATATTTGATTGCATAGGTTAATGGTAGGATGCTGAAAAAGTTCGTGACGTATCATCTTTGTTAGATTCCACTAATTAACATATCAGATTTTCTACAAGAAGCATTGTCCTTCCTAAACCTCCATGTCATCTACACAGAATCCTGTTGATAAAGTAGAAACCATATGTTGTACAAGACCAATGGAAAAAATGACAGTATCACATATGTTTAAGATTATGGGGTACTCCTTAGATAAGGATATTGGCAAAGGGAATGTTATTCAGTCAACTATTTTCGCTGTTGCTGGGTATGATTGGAGTATCCAGTATTACCCGAATGGTTGCAATCAGGCAGAAGTTGATGACATATCGATATATCTTAACCTCAAAAGCAAATCAAAATCTGTAAAGGCACAAGCTAATTTTACTATCCTAGACCAAAGTGGATGTGCTTTGCCCTTAAGCAAATCGACCGGTATTAATAATTTTGAAAACTTGAATCTAGGTTGGGGCTTTAAATCATTCTGTAAAAGAGGAGAGTTCGAGTCAAATATCAAGGATGATTGTTTTGTAATTAAAAGTGTCGTTACAGTCTTTAAAGTTTTTCCGGTGGAACCAACTGCAAAAATTGTTGTTCCGCCTAGTAACATACCACAACAAGTCAGGCATCTTTTGGAGAATGGAAATGGAGCCGATGTGACATTTGAAGTGGATGGGCAAACGTTTGCTGCTCACAAGTGCATTCTCGCGGCGAGATCTCCAGTCTTTTTGGCACAATTTTTCAGGTCCCATGAAGGAAAATTAGACACGACAATTAAAATTGAAGAAATGGAAGCTCCAGTATTCAAAACTCTGCTTCATTTCATATATAATGATTCATTTCCTGAATTTGAAGAGACAAAGAAAGCGACGAGAAACATGACACTAAATTAATGGCTTAACATCTATTGGTTGCGGCCGATAGATATGGTTTGGAGAGATTAAAGATAATATGCGAGGAGATATTGTGTGGTAGTATTGACATTTGGAATGCAGTTTCCTTGTTGTCTTTAGCTGGGAGGCACAATTGCAATCATCTCAAACCAATATGCTTGAAGTTTATAGAATCTTCTGACAGTATTGGAGAGGTAGCAGCAGAAGAGTTTCACCATCTAGTTAAGAATGATCCGTTAATTTTGAAAGAACTACTTGGGAAACGAGGTTAAAAAAAGAAAGTGATAGTTACCTAGTTAGTAGTTATCTTCCCTTGCAGCTTTTAATTTTGTTTTTGTTGAATGTAATTGAATTCTAAAATAGTTGGAAGATTTAGTATTTATAAAAGTAATTGAATAATTTTGCATGTCTTATCTTTTATTGGAAGCGACTAGTTTTTTATAATTATACTGCGCTTTTGATTATAAAAGGTTGCTTGGTCATGTTTTTATACAATAGCATGTCCTCGGATTTAATCATTCTGTTTGCATATTCATTTTTTACCCTACAAAAAATATTAACGTGAGTTGTCCTTCTTTGAACTTTATTATGTATTTATTATGTTTGTTTAAAAATAAATAAAAAATTAAGCAGAGAGATTGAACATTGCCCATTTTAGAACTTCCAGTAGCACCAACAAGTCAATCCTATTACTCAATTACTTTAATAATAAAATGTGAACTTCTCACATGTCTCAGCCTCTCAGGTACCGACTGGAGTGTGCACTTTACTGAGTATTATCGCAAAGCACGCTTCCCTAATGATCATTATTATTACTGTTAACAGCTTTGACGAGACAGACTTGTTGACATATCGCATGTGGTTGAGTGGGTGTGCATGCACTTCGTCTACGTGCATGTGGTTGAGTGGTGTGAGAGTCTTCGCCAGAGGCTACCAAGTTATGAGGAAGAGCAAAACAAAAGGGGTTGCTTACCTAGTGCTCTAACCATGACTCGCGCGGTAAAATACCTAAAATCGAACATATTTTATTTTTCATAAGTTAAATGTTTTTTTAATTTTAGTCCATATTTTTTCATTTGCAGGTGTTGTGGTCTATGAGGGCATGTGCTCATGCTCAGGCATGATGCTAGTACCGTGGAGGATGCCGGTTTAGAGGGCCGACTAGTAGATATGCTGAGGAACGTCAACGAGAATGTTCACTAGAGTGAGATTAAGTCACACGAGAGTTCGGAGACTTTCAATTACTGGATGTACCATACCGCAGCCCCTACCAGAGCATGGTCACTGGCTGTACTATGAGTGGCTGTTAATTTTGGGACAATGAAATGTTTGAAAGAGTTGAAGGAAATACATTAGATATCCAATATATTAAGAATCGTTAGATGTTAACTAGATTAAAAAATAATTGTTAATTTAATTGACAAATTTAAAAGAGATGTATAATATATACGCTTGTTATTTTGAAGAAACTTTTGGATTATTTATTAGATTTGATGATTTAGGATCTAAAGTATGATTTAAATTGACTAAAAGTACAAATAAATGCACAAAATGTGTTGTAACTTGTAAAAATAATTTTGAGAAGGTAAAAAGAAATTGAATAATTATTTTGGTACCCGCAGTTGAGTACCCGCAGTTGATTCATTTCCAATTAACTTCCATAACGGTATAACTAACTTTGCCAATCATTAAACCACCTTGAAAAACGTGTAAAAGAGGAGTCCCCGTTTTTTCTTTTAAATACTTGATATCTTAAGTATAAATACTTGATGA
>JAJGRW010001300.1:0-17579 GCA_025461045.1 Carex parvula | reverse complement strand
AACTTAGAAGGGCTGAGAACCCACCCATCTCTTCCCTCAACAAAATTCTCCAAAATTGCATAAAGAAAACCATCAACCATAAAAAAAAATCCTCCAAAACCCTTCATCTCCTTTCTCTTTCCACCTTCAAGCATGCACCACAATCCAATAAAGAAACCAAGACGGTACCGGTGCTGGTATTGATGATAAGTTGATAACCAACTGATGGTAGATAGAAAGAGCCATGTGAAAGTTTGATGTCATCCACGCTGTGGTGTCATGAAGACACGTATTCACTACAAAAATAGACCACTATCTATGAGGATAAAAAGTGAATATTCTCGAGAGTACACCGACAAAAATGTGTTATAATTCTAAGTGGAGTATCCGCGAAGATACCATCGGCAAAAAGTATACTTTTACCCTTGCAGATAGCAACAAATTTTTACAATGGAGGTCACAGAGCGAGCCAATAGCACCCTTGATAAGATCTATCACACAGAGTGCCCCGCGCGCTTGTTATACTCTTGCCAAGGCTGTCTTGCATAACAGCATAAGAGATTAACAAACAAAAAAAAAAAAAAGCGGACTAGGCGACTAGCGGAGCTACTATTGGGCTGGGTTGGATCTTGTCCTATCTGGACAGAGTTCAATATGGATCCGCGAAGTGATCGGGCTATATATATAAGAGTGAGGCTATGGTGCTATCCATAGCCTCACTCTATATATAATATTGGATTGAGGCAGAGTGGCCTACGAGGAATCGGTGAGTCCACGTATTGGGTCCGAGAAGATCCAATTCGATGCGACATTTACAAAAGATGCGGTATCCGGATATCTTTTGAAATTATTATTTTTAAGGAATCGGTGAGTCCACATATAACATATTCGATGCTACTGCTCGTAAACTTTGTAGTCTTTGGTTGTTTGAAAAGAAATAATTTGATCAGATCAAAAAGGAGATTTTAGTTGTAGACGCATGCGTTTGCAGCTAAAACAATATATAAGGCTTTAAATGAAAACAAGATCAGGGAATTAATCAATTAATTATTTCATTAAAACACAAGCAATAAAGTAAGATACATTAATTTATTTATTTATTTCCACACGCAAAAAGGCAGAGGCAGAAGCAGAAACAGAGCACAGTTCAGTTCCAACATATAAAAAAAATAACACACACATCCATCTTACTTCACAATTGTGATGTTAATTAATTAGTTAGAGGGATGTGTATCGTTTGATGAGTTCTTCGACTGTGGTGTACTTGAATTGGGGATAAAGCTCCGTTGCCTCAACACCGAAAGAAGGCTCGATCTTGAAATTGGTTTGATCTCCCTTTATAAACACCGAGTAATGAAGCGATAGAATTATATTTACAGGATATGGCGATTCTGAAATTACAAAATCAGCATAAATACATATAATTAGATGTAAGCATTAATTAGCATGAAGACATAAATATTAATCAAATTGAAAAGCAAGAAAGACATTACCTTGGATCTGCTTCAAGAGCTGTTCTTCAGTCACATAAATGCGCTCCAATTTCTTTCCAGTTATCTTCTCATACAATGACACCAAATCGTTTTTGGTGATTGTATTTGCCGCAGGTCGAAGGTACAGACTCTTGTTCAAGGTACGCGGGTCATCTACCGCCTTGATCGTGTATGCTACCAATATCACCTTCATCGGCAAACACCGCCGGAGTATTTCCATCTCCTAGGATTATAACCTTATCTGTAGGCGGCGCAAGTTGGCACAAAGTCGGAAGAAAATATCCGGCGAAATAGGCACCTGCCACGTACGTGTATGGTATCCCCTCCGCCTCTATGGCACGTCGGATCGATGCCTTCAACGTATACATCGACTTGGCGGGTTCCACTGCGTGCACCAGGTCTGCATCATTGCCGAACTCCGATGGAATGAATCTCTGCATGTATATAGTTAGTCACATTGCTCAAAAACTACTAATTAATTATATATAGAAATATAGAATAGCTTAATTAGATCAAATAAATTGTGTACATTTTAACCTTGACATTGCCAGCTTCCTTAATTGCGGCGATGATGTTTGTTTGATCAGCTATCTGACGGGAGCCAACTGTCGATATGACAACATCGACGGCCTTGATTGCATTTACCAAACTCCCATGGTCATACAAGTCTCCCTGCTCACCAATTAATTTCAACACATGCATTCATATATATGTTAGCAATTTTCATTCTTTGCTTAAATTAGAAGGAGAAATAAGGTGAAATTAAAATATAATTTTAGAACCTTGACAAGAGTAACACCAGAATCCTTGAAGCTCTTCAGCAACTTGGCCTTGGCAGGATCAGCTGGTGCCAGGTCGCGAACCAGCGCAAATGTGGGGTGGCCCAATCGGGCACTGGCTGATACCACAAACTCTCCGATGTAGCCGGTACCGCCGATGATCAAGATTTTGGTCTTGTCAGATGCAGATGCCATGTTGAATGCAGTGAGAGAGGAACTAATTAATTTTTTTTTTTAGAACAGGAACTTAATTATTTAATTTTTTTAAGGGTAGATCAGATGAGTCAAGTCCTTTTATAAGAAATGGAATCTAACCATTTCAGGTAACGACATTGATCGACCTGTCAAGAGAGATTAATTAATTGAATGAACTGAATGTTGGTAATCGGTTGTTTGTTTGTATTAGACGGGGGGACGTGACTGAGTAAAATTAAGCGTCCCATTACAGCGCATGGTAGTGTCTAGTATGATCTAATTTAGAATTTTTATTTTTCTTATCTTATAGATTTTATGGATTTGAAAGAAGCAACAAAAAAAGTAATTTGCCAATCTAGACACCAAATCTTCTGCCTATCTAATTAAAGAATTTTAATGTGTTAATTTTCTCAACTGTAAATCACAACTTTCTGTTAATATAGAGATATTTTTATTTAATTAATTAATTATGTTCTCAGTCTCTTTGACCATCTCTTTCAGAGTTAATTAAACAAAAAAAAAAATTCTAACATAAAAACAGATGACAACAACAACAACAAAAAAAACATAAAAGAAGCACTCATACATAAAAAAATAAAATTGTATATTTAATCAAATCAAATCTTGTAATGGAAAAGAGTTTGTATATTTAACAATGTTTTAAATAGCGTTTATAGCGTCATAGCGGGAAGGCTACAAAAAAAGCTATAGTAAATAACATAGCTATAGCGGAAGCTATGCTACATAGCGTTTTTTTTTTTTTACAAAAATTATATTATATATTTGTACTAAATATCAACATTACCTAATGTCTCATAGAACAATAAATAACACCAAATTAATTAAGAAATTATAATATTCATATTGAACCGAACCAGTACAAAATCCAAATTGCGGTTCAAAATATCCATAGTAATATTATAAACTATCGATCTTTTTCTATTCAAAATATCTTAAGCATCATGATTCATGACATAATCTATTTTTTTTCTATTCAAATTTCAAAATAACCTAGACATCATTGATTTCGGTTTGGGCTTTTATTTAACTTTTTTGGGTCTTTATTTAAAGCCCATATAAATTGCCTAAAGAAGCCCATTATACATAGCGCGCGCTATTTGCGCTACACGCCACTACAGCATACACAACTATCAGCGACCGGCCAAATCGGTCGCTGATGGTATTTTCGCCGGTCGCTGATGGGTCTACCGGTCGCTGATGGGTCTACCGGTCGCTGATGACCGAAATCAGTAGCAGATGACCCGAACACAGTTGCTTCGTCGCTGATGACCACCCCGCTGAAGGCTCAGGCGCCGGTCGCTGATGACCTCTTTAGCGACCGATTAATTCTGTCGCTGATGCTTCGTGCTGACGTGGCGCAAGATCATCAGAGACCGATCGGCCGGTCTCTGATGGTCCAAAATCGGTCGCAGAAGGATGATTTTTTTTTGGTATTTTTTTTATTTTTCTTTTCCCTAATTGGTATTTTCTTTTTTGGTATTTTTAAAACGGTTATGCAAATGAGAAAAATTCCATAACAGAGTAATTTATAGGTTTTTTTAACTAAATAATTCAGTAATCCCATTTGATTTACAACACATCTTGGCATGATGTATGCTGTTTTGTAAAAGCAATGTCTTTAACATGCTTCTTTTTTTTCTTTTACAATCAGAAACCCTAAAAATTGAGTAACTAATCCTGAATCAAAAAAGAAGCAAAAGAACACAACAACTGGAGAGTATATTCCTACACTCTCAAAACCCTCAAGGAATTCATAATAAAGATACAGCAACAAAAAAATAATTTATAACTTCTCCAAAGTTTTGACTTGTTCCATTTTTGGAATTCTCATTTGCGTCGCAATCTATATCATGTATAACCTGGCAAATTGAGAAATCTTAGTCATCCTCTAAACAATTTATAACTTCTCTAAAAATCCCAAAAATACTCAATTTTTAGATAAAGTAAGAATGAGGCTAATTAGAATATTTTTGGAGATAAATATGGCAAGGAAGGATATATATGAACCTTAGCATGTATGGGAGAAAAGGCAAGACGAGGATTGGAAAATAACACTTATGCTTCAAATGTATCTCATTTTTCCTACACAAACAAAGAAAATAAAAATTACAATTACACTTGCAGTAATGTTATAATAATTGAACATAAATGACTAGATTACTAATACTTGATCAAACACATGCACATAAAGCAAAATGACAAAATTATACCAGAAAAATAACATAAAAGGGTGCATTATAGTCCTGATATTCATTTTCTATAAGACAAGGTTTCACCATGGTATACTTTTTGCTTTGTTTTTCTTCTACTATTGCTAGGTCGTAAATGTTTTCCTGCAAATGCACAAGGATCCCCTAAAACACCAATGAGAATTTTAAATTATTTACCAAATTTTACAAGCCAATGAAAAATAAAGTAGTGGTAACTTACAGACTAAAACAGGTACGGCAAGTGCAATTTTACCAACATCTTCATTTGCTTGCATAATCTTTTTTATCCTTGACTGTCAAATATAAACAGCAACATAATAATTTAACAACTGAAACTAGTACCTGCTACATCAGTAGCGCGATAGTTGCGAGAAATTGGTATATAAAAGAATTAGGAAAAAGAAAATATAACATCAAATTATGACCAGGGTCTAAGTATAATACAACCAATTGGTACAAATTGCACTGAAGTCTTTAAGTCCCGCAAAATTTTCCCAAATCATGCCGATCTGGAGCAGCAGTTTGCCCTAGGAATGATTTTTTTAGCTACCCCCGTCATTGCACATAGATAAACTAGTAGATTACAAATATTAAGGGAATGAAAACTAGCCAGAACCAGCGAAAGCAACAGCAAAGATAGCAAGCAAGAGAATCACACAACCATCACAAAACGACACAGTCCCAATAGAAGAGTCTCGCCGAGAAAATCAACAACTCGCGCGAGACAACAAGAAAAAGGCACCGAAAATGTGCATCAGCACCCTCAATCACAAAGAGGCAAAAGAAACCAGTACCAGTAATGGTACTGGTAAGGTCAGACCCAAACCCCAATTCGATCGAGTCAAGAAAAATCAACAATCTCGCACTCAATCGATCAACACCCCGAATTCATCACAAAAATTCATTGACACGCCGAGAAAATCAACAACTCGTGCGAGACAACCGATAAGTCAAAATATACGATAATGTCTCACTAAGCACACGATCAATAAATTAAAAAGGAGGGCTTGAACATTTACCGAGAAAGGCTCCGATTGCAAAAAGGGGCAGCAAAAAACGGCCGGCACCAAGGTGCTTGCCTCGCCTCCGGCCGTCAAGAAAAATCAGCAAGCAACACCACCAGAACAAGCACATTCGAGCACCAGTATAGCACAAGGAAGGCACCGGATCAACTTAAAATCGCAATGCTCAAACACACAACCGAATTTTTTTGGTTTCGGTTGTTATAGTAACAAGGCAAACAGAAAGAGCGAGAGAGAGAGATTTTTCTCAGCACATGAGCGAAGGGAAAGAGAGCGAAAAACCGAAATCGAGAGAGAGTGAGGGGTTTATAATACCCGAGAGAGAGAAAACCCTCAAATTCGAACCACGACCGCGCGGGAGAAAAAAGGCGATCGCCTCCGTTTCCTTCTCCCAGAAGGAAACAGCGAAAGAAGGCTCCAAAGGGGAAAAGGGGGCGGCCCCCAGTAGACAGAGAGGGGTGTGTTTTTGTTTCGCTAAAACCCTAAACCGCGGGAATCAGAGAGAGAAAAAAGGGTTTGGCGGATTTTTTTTAGAAATACCTTTCAGCAACCGGGCCAAAATCGGTCACGGAAAGGTAAGGCGCCAGTCGTTGAAGGGTTCGTCGCCAAAACATTAAATTTTTAATTTTTTTAATTTTTTTTTTTGGTCTTCAGCGACCGGCGACCCAACCGGTCTCTGTTGCCTGTCGCTGAAGCTCCTTTTTGTTGTAGTGCGCTATGCGCTATAGAGGACCGCTATTACCGTTATAGCGGCCGTAGCTCAATTAGCGCATTTTGATGCCATAGCTTAGCGTTTGGGAGTCCAAAAACGCTATAGCGGTGCTATTTAGAACACTGATATTTAATCAAATTAATTTATATTTTTCTTTCTTTGTACCCGTACCCAACGAATTGTGAAAATTTGTATATCAAATTAAAGCTTGACAAGCATACAAAAGCATTCATAGAATCAAAGATACGATAATTTTTTTTTTTTTTTTTTTTAAATGTGACTAATTGATGTACAAAGAATGTACAGGGAAGGTGCTCACCAGATTCGGTTCCAAAAGAATGAAGATGGAATGAATCGGGTATCTACACGGTTAGAGGAGGCTACAGTGCAATGAAAAATTTCCCAAGGATACATAACGGGGCTCATAAAATCTGGAAATTGCAACTTCCACCCAGGATAAAGGTATTCGAATGGTTGATGCTATTGAACAGATTGCTTACTATTGATAATCTAAACAAGCGGGGCTGGCCATTAGTAAACAGGTGTGTTCTTTGCAAAATACAGAGCGAATCAATCAAACCCATGTTGGATGATTGTTCTTTCTCTAGATCGGTATACTGTGAATTATTTACATGTATACCGGACAGGATGCCACTCCTCACCTCTGAGATCACCCCAACAGAGTTACTGACATGCCCAACAATATCGAAGCTTCAAAGAGGGAACAGTGCTGATAGCCCAATTTTGTATTTAGCGGGAGCGCTGCACTAGAACATTTACGAAAGCATGCAAAGACGCTCAGGAAATTAAGCAAGAAGTACTATGGCAACTACAATTCATCCCAGAAGGAACAACAGTCATCGGCGATAGAACAACATACAGTAGCACAGCACAATAAATTTTTCAGTTTTTTTTTTTTTTTTTTTGAAGGTCAGTGAGCATAGCTTGACCGACGATTTTCATTGATAAAAGAGGTTATTTACAAAGCCTAATTGCTAATTAATTACAAGGTTCACGTGCTGAAAATAGAATCGCTAATGTATCATAAATGCCTCTGCCAGTTGTTAATCTCCACTGTAGTTTGTCCCACCAGATGCGGGATAGTCATATGCGCGTTTGTGAACAGTCGCCTATTACGCTCACGCCATAAGGCCCAGCAACCCGATGCCCATACAACGTCCCAAAGTTTGCTTGCTGAACGATCCATTTGTTTCCTTAGTTTCCACCAAAGATCAATGATCCTGTGATAGTGTTGAACTGCCATTCCCAGATTAAGTCTAAATAGTAGTATTCTCCAGTATCCCATCGCAAAAGCGCATTTAAGCAGTAGGTGGTCCATTGTCTCGGCTGCCGTATCCGAGCAGAGATGGCACCCCAGGTTCACATTGCAACCTCTTTGTCGCAGTTCTTCCTGGGTGAGTAGGCTATCCTGGAAGATGATCCAAACAAAAACTCGAACCTTGTGCGGCACTTTGAGTTTCCAAATTGCCATGTTTGGCGGACTCCGCTCTCCTCTATCGTGTCTCATCCGATAAGCGGAGTTGGTGGAGAAGTTGCCATGTGTCGTCCACCGCCAGTGGATAATTGGTAGGAACTCGTCCGGCATGATTGACACCTTATAGAACGGTAGCCCTGTACAGATCGATTGGAGAAAGCCCGACAAGTTATGGTTTCCCAGAAGGTGAGATGTGTCAGAGATGCCGTAAAGCATGGACAAGGTCTGTGCCCAGAGCCCCCGTGAGTCTCTATCAATTTTCCATAACCACTTTGTGAGAAGTGCGTCGTTTTGTATCTCCAAATCCAGAATTCCCATGCCCCCGTTTATCTTTAATGCACACACCGTAGGCCAATTAACCAGGCAATTTATCCCTCTACATACCTCGTTTCCTTTCCACAAGAAAGAGCGACGCGCCTTATCGATTTGATTAATTACTCCTTTGGGTATCCTCATTGCCTGCATGTAGTGCAGCGGTAGGGCCGTCAGTACAGATTTGAGGAGAGTGACTCGGCCTCCATAGGAGAGGACAGATGAGGACCAGCTTGCCATTCTTGATCTGATGGAGTTTAACAATGGTTGGAAGTCTACCTTTCTCAACCGTTTGCATGTTAAGGGTAATCCCAGGTAGGTAATCGGCAGCTCTGTGGGGGTGCATCCAATAATGTTTTGTATTGTACCCGTGAGGTGGTCAGGTATTGAAATGGGTACAAAGGTGCTTTTCCGTCCGTTAATTTTTAGCCCTGCCATACGGCCGTATGTGTGGAGTATGCAAACGATGACCTTGAGTGTGAGTGGGTGTGCCTCCGCCACTATAATGGTGTCATCCGCATATTGAATTGGCCTCGGTGCAATTAGCATTGGCGGATGCATCCTCGGGATTGTGTTGTGAATGAACCAGGATAGGGAGTCCGTTACCAATATGAAGAGGAGCGGTGATAGCGGGTCACCTTGCCGGAGACCGCGCTTGTGTCTGAAGTAAGCAGTTGTTACGCCATTGACCTTAACCGTTGAGGTAGATGAGGTGTGGATGCTGAGAACGGCGGACAGCCACCTTGGTGGGAAGCCTCTCTCGACGAGTAGATTCATCAAGAAGCACCAATTTTTCGGTTTTCTTGTTTTCATATTTTTTTCTTAGTTAATTTCCTGTCTTAATTTCAGTTTTTATTTCATGTTTTTATTTCAACTTATTCCTAGCACTCAATATGTTTTGAGTGTTTTATTGTTTTTCCTCATGTAGTTACACCATTCATGTAATAGAACATATTATTTCAATTAAATATGGGCTAGATCCCTATTTTTAATCAAAAAATATTTCTCCAATGAAGATTTAATTAATTAGTAGTAACCTTTAGGGATTGGTAGGCAAATGTCCTGTAGTCTTTATCTAATATGAAATATGTGCAAACATCCATTAAGATGTTGTTTGGGTGTACTCATTTTTAAAATGTAAGTTATTATAATAAATTAGGATTCAAAACTAATAAATTATACAGAATAAAGAGAACTAACTTATGTGTTATTTGTAGAGATAGCAATGTACATGAGTTAATACCTGAAAAGAAGAAGAAGAAAAGCCAAATATAAGTGTATCATACATGTAATGTCGCTCGAATCAACATTTTCTAAATTTTGTTAAAATCAAATCACCAATGTACATGATTTAACCTGCCCGCTTACATGAATGAACCGGTCAATCGCCTCATAAACCACAATCCATACAACCAACCAAATCAACTGTACTAACACCAATGCCTCCAAAATCTCAATCCTGAAAAGCCCATAAGAATGCCTAGATGTTGGCTCCCAGCCTCAGGCCCAAAGAGCGAATACAAAGATCATATAACCTGCGACATCCTGAGAGGAGGTGAGCAGCATCAGTTATGATGGCAAGGCCGTTTGCCTTAATGCCACAAATTACCTCTACAATCATGAATATGATGCAGAGGATGATGGCAATGACGAGCTTTCGCATTGAAGCCCGCCGGTCGTTTCAAGTCCTTGGTGTAGGAGAGGACACATTTTCCTCCTTGGCATGCTATGCTTGTCGCCGGTTGGGCTGGGGACGTTGCTAATAGGTGGGATTGCTGGGGGTTCAGTAGCGAGGTCAATATTTAATTCTTGTATTTCGGAAAAAAGAGGCTGATACAGGAAAGTTTTGGTTTTCCATCTGGAGAGAAATGCAGGTTAATTATTGAAATAAGATGTTTAAGAATCAATAGGTAAGATATATATATAGAAGTAAGAAACCGTTGGTAACAATTATAGATGAACTAACATTTATAGGAAAATATAAAGTTATAGATGAACTAATTAATGCACATGCCTTCTGTGCTTTATAACTTTATGCTATCTAATTCAAATTTTATTATGCTTATTTTCCTGTACATGTTCGCTCATCTACAGAAATTCAGATTTTATTTTTCAGTTTTATTCTAGTCGCCCAAATATCATTGGTACGGCCCAATTAATTTTCTTTTGACAGCCCACAGAACCTCACCCAAAATTCATTTTTCCCTCTTTCCGGCGCGATTCCTTTTCTTCCCTCTTGTTTCCCTTCCGACAGTTCTTCCCGTGCGCGCCTAAATCCGCTAACCCTAACCCGCCTTCCCTCCCGCCTCCGCGCGTACCGCCGACCGCCCTTCCAGGCTCCGCCCCTGACGGTTCTCCGGCCTACACGACTCCGCCCCTGCTGCACTTTGCGATCTTTGCTTTCTCTTGACCAGGTAAGCTCTCGTTTGGTGATCAACAAGATATTTCTTAATCAATGATTTCGTAAGACGATTTGTGTACTGGGAAGGAACTGAACACGTATATTTAAGAAAAGGTTGGTCTGTACCTGTTTGTACTGGTACGCTTTTCATTATAAAAGCTGAACTGAATAATTGAGTTTTGGTGTAATTATGCTGAAATCTGGGGTAAAATTGAAAAATTGAGTTTTTGATGATTTAAGCTTGCATTTCACCTAAGCAGTTTGCTATGGTGATGGTACAGTGTGTGATATGATGATGATACCAGTGCATTGCCTAAATTTCTGAATTACACAAGTTATTTGATTTGTACCAGTATTTCAATCCCTAGGCATGTGACATATTCAATTTTGTGTTGCACGTAGTGGGTGTTAGCATTAACTACAATGAAATAGGTATATTTTGTAATGGACCTGATACCCAACTAGAAGCTAGTTCCATACAGAAGAAAACAGGTCCATTTAAAAAAAATACTGTTCTGCGTTGTACAACAAGACACTGTTAGCTAGATTCATACTCATATTGTATCTCAAAAAATATACACAGTTTCTCTCATCAAAACTTTGGTCAGTATTGAGTCGTAATTTCTCAATTCATAGAAACTAATTTTCTCAATTCATGAAAACGATTAAACATAATCAGTTATGTATAGAAAAAGAGAACTACTGATCAGAATTCTTTTACTTCGACAGAAGATTCTGATATATGCTAACCAATGGTATGTTTTACATCACAAAAGCAAAGTAACTGATTTCAGTTGTATGTGCTAGTCTGACAAGATCACAAAGCATGTATTCCAACACTTGTTAACTGGTTCCAGTTCAAGTCATTTCAACTTATTCAAAAGTGCAAAGTTTTATATAGCATGAAACTACAATTAGCATCATAGGTATTAGTTTTGGCATATAATTAGACATTAATTATCATCTTTAATTGAAAAACCCTTTTTGCAGATATAAGATGCCCAAGCGAAAGACAAAAATCTCTACCAAGCGAAAGAAAAAAATCTCTACCAATGGCGAGAGAAATTGGTCTGAACTTCCACAAGAAATTCTCCATCTCTTCTCCAAAAAGCTCCCTGATGTCTCTGATTTTATACGCTTCCGTGCTGTGTGCAAGAGGTGGCAGTTATCAGCCCCAATCACTGATCCTCCTCCACAACTCCCCTGGCTTCTAGAGCACCGCCTTCAAGAACACCATGAAAATGCCATTATTCGCTTCTACTGCCTCTCGTCTGATAAAGTTCATACTATCACTTGTCCATGTTCCCGTGGTGCTTGGCTCGAGGGCCCTGCATGTCGCTACTTACTTGCCTCTCATACAAGAAGTCCCGAGATGTATCTCCTTAATCCTCTTACAAATGATCTGATCGATGTCCCTTTTGTTAGTGTAGACGGTGGTCATCGCCCGGACTATATTGGTCCAGATCCAATTGAAGGCGGCGATATTGTGGTTATCCGGTCAGACAATAGGATGGCTTTTTGGCGACCTAAGGCTGACAATTGGGTCAATGTAAAAGGGGTCGGCCACAGTAATGCATATTATATGGGACAATACTTCAGCAATGACGAAGAAACTGGCTTTATGAATGTTATTGATTTTGCCACCAAAAAATTGGCTTATCAAGTCGCACCACCAGAGGACACAGACCCTTTTCTAGAGGGTAGCACAATTATAGTCGAGTCAGGAGGAAAGATCCTAAGGTTGTTCCGGCATTATACAAACGATGAGCAGTTGCACTTTGATATATACTGTCTTTATTTCGGTGATGGTGAAGGGAAACCTTGTTGGGTGAAAATCACTGATATCGGTGACCAAATGCTGTTTCTAGAATATAGTGGTGGGCTATCTTTCTGTGCGAGTAATTTTTCTGGATTCAAAGGGAATTGCATTTACTTCGTGACATACGAACGATATCTTTGTAGATACAACATAGGAGATGGTACACATGAGGTGTTGCCTTGCCCTTTTGATTTATTGGGGACTTGGTTTGTTCCAAGTCTGGTATAGCTCTCCGATATCAATTATGCATTAAGAGCCAAGTAAGTTTAAATGAGTTCTTATTTAGCTTTTTGTTTAATTTGTTAGAAATTTAGTTTAGTTGTTCTAATCTGCCTTCTTAACTCTTTTAGTGATTGGTACTTTTGCAAAGTTATTTTAGTATTACAAATTTATTACCTACTGATTGGTAATACCACAGCTTGGAACTTTACAAATCCATTGGTCGATCGTCACTGCTGCCAGTTGGGTTAATTTTATTCCCAGTCAGGGTTATTATATTAGGATTTATTTTGATTCCAATTAATACTCTAATATGGTGAAATTTGATATCTTGTAATCTTTCACTATGACCTTGATATTTTGTATGACCGGCTATGATAACCTTAAAAAAAAAAGGGTTGCATAGGAGACTTGCCATGTCCATTTTGTGGGCAGGTAGAGACAATAGACCATTTGATGCTTCAATGTAAATTTTGTGGAAGTGTTGGCTTATACTTTGCCTAAATTAAAAATAATATCATTTTTAATGATGATGGGTGCAGTTCGTTGGTGTGTTTGATTACACAGGAGTGAATTGATATTTTCAAGCACCACAAAAATTAAAAATAATAAGATTTTGATTTTCATGATAATGACAATGATTTCTTATTGAACAGGTAATACCAAGCAGGCTGTGTCAAGGATGATTTCAGAAGTGTTTTTTTTTTTAATCTAAAAGGAAATAGCAAGTTATTAGTTTGTATAAAATCAAATTCCTCTAATATAGTTGTAGCAGCAAATAAACAGTAACAAAATGTGGATGTTTAGCTAAGTAGATCAAAGAAGGGCTAAATTTTGAATATGATAGAAGCCCTAGTAGTTTCCAGTTGCTGATGATATTTGTGTTTGCGATTATATTTTGTGTATGAAGTAATATCGTAGGAGTTAAAAGAATAGGTAATATTTAAGGTCCTGGACAATCAATATCTTTAATTAAAACGGGCATATAATGTTTTTTTTCAAAAAAAAAAAAAAAAAATTGAATTATCTTCCTGACCATTAGATGAATTATTTTGTACAATTTGATATAAGATAAATGAAATATTATCCGATGAAATTAGCTAATTGTGATTTGCTTGTTGGTTTTGTTGCTTTTCTTTCCAGTTTTTGATACCGAGATGTATGAACTACGTTTGTTTTTAAAAAAATAAGAGGACAACTCTGCCTTTTACAACCCATACATGACAACAAATATATTGTCATAAGAAAAGAAAAAATGCATGTAATATGCATATATCATGGAATAATTACATCACAGAAAGCCATATTTATATTTGAAATACAATTACATAATTCAAATTTGATACAATTTAAAACTGAATAGCTACATCACATGTCATTATTTCCACTAGGGCAACAACAAATAAACCTGTACTTCAAATACAGATGTATTCATGAATCATCTTTCACAACTTATTTGCTTTGGCATCTCTTGCAAATTGGACACTTTACCAACGTATTTCCCACAATTACAGCAGTTTTGTTTCAAAAAACGACGAATTAAGAGAATCAGTCTTTGGTCTAGTGACAAAAACAATGCTCTCTGTGTTGGAGGTTGCGGGTTTGTAACCGGAAAGAGACAATTCTCTATAGATATTTAATAGTTGGGTGGCTTGACCTCCAACCTTTACTAATAAAAACGACGGATCAACTAGTTAGTGATAATCAATTCCGTTGTAAAGACATGTTAGGTTAAAAATCTGTTTCAAATCAGCAAATAAAATTTCATATGATATAAATAATGTTGAATATTAATTAAGCAAAAGCTCTATCCTTTGGGTTTACAAAAGGCAGATGAGACATACTTGTTGTTATGTTGATTAATTAACCCAAATTATATTAATTAATGAACTTTTGTAAGAATAGTTTTGAGCAACCAATTAAAATAAAATGGGAAATACGACACAACGAGTGAGCATATATATACCTGATCTTCAGATGATTGTTCAGCAAAAACAGATTATAATTAGAAATGAAATGCGATAAATTAGTAAAACTAACAAAAATAAAATAACGGCATTAGGTGATAATTACCAGTTTCTAATTAAACGCAAATCCAATTGGTGTCAAATTATAAAGCCCACAAGGCCTGTGCATTGTAAAGTATATTAGCCCATCTCAAAAGTTATTACTAAGTATAAATTAAAATTTCATGCTTGTAGTAGTTCAGGCAAAATTAGATCAAAAAGTATAACTATAAGTGAACTGACAACATGTGGCCTACATTTATTTGTTTATTAAATAAATTCAGATTTCATTCAAGTAACAGAATAAAAATTATTGATATTTTAAAATATTATCAATACATCAAAAAGGTGAATTTGGATTAATTCAAAACAATACTTCATCAACTTTATGCAAACATGATGCGTTGGAAACACATTATGTACAATAAATTGAGAATTTAATAAGTTTATGGGTGAAAAACATATATATCAGTTCAAAATATACACAGGGGGGCATATGCAGAAACTTTTTTAATGGAAATTAATTATGAGTCTGCATATTGCGCCTCATTAATATTCTTTAAATTATTAATTTAAATATATAGAAATTATTAATAGGAAGCTCCTATTATCCCTATAAAGTATTGGGGGGTGGCGCGGGGGCTAATTTTGGATTCATATAAATGTACAATCTGTGTAGGATAATTGTGCTTTTATGACTCAGATTATTATTTTCTATGAAAGAGAAAGTAGAATTGTGAAAATTCTTAAAAATTGGATCAAATCTTTCTGCAAATTTATAAAAAATATACAGAAGCAGATTGGGCAAATTTATAAGAAAAAAGCTGAATTGTGCTTTTCATAAGCACACAAAAATAATGTCCGCCTATACGCTGAATTTTTTTTTTTTTTTACTGAATGATTGGGTACACCATTTTTGGTTCGGATCATTTACTGAAGCAAGATCATATCAATTTAAATAACAGCTTCTGCTAACAAATTTTGATGCATATCAGCTCTAAAAAATATCATTATTTAATTAAGCATGGAGCATGCTGGTCCTGTAATTTTGTTAATAGAACAATTCAAATAACAATTTTGGTTACAACTTTGATGCATATTAACTTCTAGAAAATATTATTTTTTAAAGCATGGCCCATTGTCCTGCAATTTTGTTAATATAACTCATATTATAGTACATGTATCAGCTTGGGAGTTGGGACAAGTAAATTAATTGTTTATATATCCCTTAAAATTTCAAGTTTTGTATAGCTAGCCATCAGGAAGTTATTATTAGATATTTGCCCATTCAAAGTTTCAACCACAAATAGTTTAGGGATAATTGTTGGTATGCCCATTAAAACATTCAAAATTGCCAAAATCCCCATCAGAACAATGAAATATCTAATTTATTGATTTAATCTGAAAATATTGAATTTACTTCATAATTATAATTTTGCCTATTCAAACACAAGTATTTTATTTGGATATCTATTTCTCAATTGGATGAGTTTAAATTAAAGATTAATTTTAATTAAAAAGTTTAAAATGGCAATTATAACCCTGCAGGGAACAATAATATATTCTGATACTGTGGAGACCGAAGATTATTTGATTGGAGTACACCAATAGTAAATGTGATCTTCAACTTCTGAAATTTTCAATCAGCTTGAGATCTGTTATGGTGGTTCATATTATCATGGTAACAATATATATTGGAACGAACCAACAGTATTTAACTTTAAGGCCCCACATTGACCTCCTTTTTTTTGTTTTGAGGAAAAATAAAGGTCATGCCTATATTTAATTGATGATTGCAGTTACAAAGTTTGTATCCACGGTTTACAAGAGGAAAAATGCTCAAAACAGTTGAGCTTGAAAAGAAAATAAATAGAAAAATTAAGACAACAAAAATAAAAGAAAAGCATTTGAAAATTGGAATATTACAACAAGAGGTCTGGTTCTTCTCCTCTTCGTACCAGCGCGCGGTTTGGAATATTACAACAAGAGGTCTGGTTCTTCTCCTCTTCGTACCAGCGGTTCCTTGTACCAGTCCAGTACCTATGTTTTTTCCACCAACCACAACAGTTTGTTTTACCAGTTCGTGCTGCTGCTATGTTCCGTCCTGCAGCAGACCCCATCCCCCGGGTACCATACCGGTGTTTCCTGGTGCCCTCTGTCATGCTGTAAATTGCGCCTCTTTTCCAACCAGAGTGATTCGTCATACTCCTAATGTTAAAGCTGTTAAAATTGCTGGTATTGGAGTTTTCCACATTGATCCCACTTTTTATATATATTTTTTTTAATATAAAAGTGGGGGTACTAAAATTAAGTTCATTACAATGGTACCAATTAAATAAACAACTGTACCAAATTACATCAGTACGTAGTTTATCATCTACTAATTAAACTACCAACAGTAAATATTTTTTCAAACCTACTAAGACAAAACAAACAAAATAACATTTTACTAGCATAGGAAAGGTGTTCATATGGTTGCAATACATGTCATGGCCCTATGTGCACCTCATGTCTTGCAACAATATGGGGTCGATATCGTTGTTGTCTTCAATTACTTCAGGAGGGAAGGCTGATGCATGCAGGAGAGAGTTTTGGGTTTAAGGAGACTGGAGGGAGAAATGCAATAGAATTTTGCTTTGAGAAGGTGAGGGGGACGACTGGAGTCGAATCAATGTTGAAGGAAAAAGAACCAGAGATGTATATATAGAGGGGGCATAGATAAAAACAAACAATTTGGATTTGATCCAATGCTTTAGACTCCTTGTGCACAATTTCATAGCGAGTCAGATTATATAATGACACTAACACCCTCTACAACAGTACAAGTTAATTCTTTGTTTTTTTTTTTTTTGTTTTTGTTTTTTTTGCAACAGAACTGTCCTATGATTCCTACAACAGTACAAGTTAATTCTTTGT
>JAJGRW010001299.1:251832-500852 GCA_025461045.1 Carex parvula | reverse complement strand
TTCCCTAATACGGTACCGGGAAGATCTGAATTCCGAGTAGCGAGGATGGGATGATGATGATATCATACAAGTGTCAGGATGACGTCAGTGGTCTTTCCCTCTCTTCCACAAACTTCTGTTGGGGCCGCGCCAACTCAGTCTTGTCTGCGGCGGTTGAATTCATCAATTCATGGTCTCAATTCAAGATCTGTATGACATAATTACAATTTTTAAGACTTTTGATAATTACATTCTAATATGAACTTTCAATGTGCCAACAAAATTTAACCACACAACCTTAAGTTGAATGATCGGAGGAGCATCACTGGCTCAAAAGTATATGAAATTATATCCCCAAAGGGGCTTCCATAGTTCCATACTTAGGTTCTTTACAATAAAAGCATATGACAATTTTCCGAACTAGGCTATTAACTCAACCAAACACCGAATAGGCTTTTTGAATAGTATAATTTCAAAAATAGCTTATTCTCAATTCAACCAAACATATCCCAAATTCTTAGAAATAGCATATTCTAATAAGACAAAAAGTTTGAATTCACTATTCTAGCTATTCTAATCTAACCAAGCACCGAATAGGCTATTCCGAATAGTCTAATCTCAAGAATAACTTATTCTCAATCCAACCAAACATAACCTAACAGTTTACATTCTTCAAAATCAATTTTAATAGATAGGATACTTGGTGTAATTTTATTTTCATAAGCAAAGTGAAAATCAATTATATATATGAACTTTAGTTGTTTGTGCAATAATTTTTTTGTATATAAAATTATGCATATAAAAATGGAAAATGACAAAAACAAATCTTTATATATAGTAAATAGGTATTCAAATATATAATTTCTGAAAAGAAAATAAGCTATTTGATCCAAAATTAAAATAACACATAATTTTTTGAAAATTTTTTCACATTTTATCATTCAAATTTTAGTACGTTTGAGTAAGATTAACTTGTCAAAGATCATTATCATGGATTGGAAAATTTTGTCAAAATAGAAATTTACAAATACTTGTCTTAAATTAAAATTAAAGTGCCATCAATTGACCCAACAAAATCCATCCATTATGCTTACCTCTGATGTAATTAAATATGGAATTTCTAGATTTATTTTTGCAATAAGATTACTATAATCAGAGGCCGTTGTGACGAAAAATAGGCAAAATTCCCTATAAATTTAAATTTTTTATTTTTTACCCTTTTTAAATAAATTAATAGTTTTTATTTATTTTTTATAAAATAAAATTACACTACATTAAATTTTTTATTTTTACCCCTCCAATTTTATTTTATTTTTACATCCGTCTTTATATATTATATTGTTAAATATATGGTGGTAACTTTCCTTCTCTTATCTTTTGAACAAAATAAAATGAAAAAAATTCCCATCTGTTAGAATATTCAACACAGATTCTATACTGTACTGTACAGCAATAGCGACATCGTGTTAATCTAAAATTTGACATTAACAAACACTTGTTGCCAAATTTGACACGAGGGACATCTCGAACAAGGTCAATTTGGGTCCAATGCCCATCGGACTCAAAGTGAGTTCGATGGGTTTGATGCCCGTCTGATCTATTTTAAATTCGTGCCCGTAACTTTTATGTCTGTTTCGAAATTCGTGCACATTAATCTTAAAGCAGATCGGACGGTTCGAAACCCATCGGACCCAAATTTGAGTCCAATGGGCATCGGACCCAAGCTGACCTTTGTTGAGCCACTTTCACGACGCCTTTTTTATTTTGACATTGTTATAATTTTTTTTTCTATATATCTTTTTTTTATTTTAAGTTCCTGAACCACTTTCAGGACGCCGACTTAATTATATTTTACAAAAATATATTGATATTTTGTTTGTGTTTAAAGATATTGTTTTTTTATGGTTCCCACGCTCCGAAATAGGGTGTTTATGAGCTGAGTAGAGTTCGAGTTGAGGTAATTTGGAATTAACTAGTAAACTCATGAGCTGCTAGTTCAGTTTCGAATCAGAATTACTAATTCAGTTTCAACTATATTACATAGTTTATCAAATTAAAAATTATCAAAATAAAATCTAACAAAATAAATAGTACATAGTTTATCAAATAGTACCCAGTTTAAAACTGAACGTAATGAAACAATGACAAATATATAATTAAAATTACAAAGTTTACAATTTTTTGTTATTACTAAAGAGTAAAATTATAACAAAATATTATATAGTTATTATAAATTAATAATGGAGTCAACGAAATTAAGTCCGAACTGAGTTAAGCAACAACTTGAACTTCAACTCACGAAACAACGGACTTGACATCCGAAATTGATATCCAACAAGTCATAAGGAGTCATGAGTTATTTCTTAACACCACGACACAGAAATCCATTCTTATACAATGCATAGCAGCGCCACGTGTGGCAGTGACAAACACCTTTCTCTCTTTGGAAAAAGCACATAGTGATCAATATCAGTCCAAGGTTACGACAAAATTCAATTTGATGAGAGGAAAAAGGATAGTATGTCTGAAATAGCCGACAGTTTTATTATATCCAAAGTTAATTACAATTAATAAATATACTCAAATATTTAGATTTTTCAAAAAATATCTAAACCGGTCAAGAGCAAGATAATTAATCTAACACTGAAACTTCGATCCTTTTTGTGTAAATTATTTTGTTAAATTGCTTCTTTTTAATTTCTAATAGCATATTTATACTAAAATACACTATATACTTGAAAGTATGTTGGAATTACACTATATTACATTAATTACGCTAAATTATATTAAATTATGTTGAATTACGCTAAATTACACTAATTTCGCTAATTATAATGAAATACGGTAAATTCCACTAAACTATGCAAAATTACGCTAAATTAGACCGCTTTTGTGTCATCTTTCATAAATCATAAAAATCAGTAAAAAAATTCAAAAATCAGTAACAATTAGTATTTACAAGTTCATTATATAACTAATTTACTGAGCTACTAGATTGAATAATAGAATGAAAATCTTAATCGGAAACTTTAACTCAAGTTTGAGACATCTTCACTAGTTCTTTAGCAAATCTGAATGTTTGATATGTATGATATTACGGGCACTGACGCATGCGTATTTGTCGCAAACTTTCCGAAAAGTGGTCATTTGCTTGAAATCAGACACTCGAGCACTGTTGTAATGGATTGTGTTTTGAAGTTTTGTCGTCGTTTTTTCGCCTTCTCAGTAAAGATATCATCGATATTCATATGTAATTATCAAATTTACCATATTTTAGCGGTAATTAATGTAATATAGTATAATTCACATAATTTCAAATAATTTAGCTTATTTTACCATAAATAATGTCTAACTTATACATCAAAAGAAGTATCTAACAAAAAGAGTTCAGAATTTTCAGTGTTAGATTTTATTATCTTGTTATTCATAGTGTCTCTAACAAAAAATTAAAGATATTAAAATAGCACGTCTGATGCAGGTTTACTTTAATCTACCTTGATCCACATGGTTGGGACATATGAGAATCAAGAAATAAGTAATAATGAATAGAACATAAAGAAAAAAAAAAAGAAATATTGAACCAAGCGGTCGGGAAATCTACTTCAAAGTGAGTAGAAACTGCTTATCACAATATTTCATAGATGGTATGGACCATAGTAACAAAATACGTGAATTATACGCGTATAATTCGTTTTTTATACATAACCGCATCGAACTCCGTTTAATATGCGGACAAAATGTATAATACGTTTTATTCGCGAATAAAACGCGAAAAAAACGCCAAAATTGTTTTTATTTTTTTTTTTTTACATTTTTTTTGGGGTTTTTTTTTTTTTTTTTTTCTTTCCTTGTTGTACCGCATTATTCCCGAATTATACCAGAATCACGAATTTTTGACCTCATCGAACTGAACCCGAACTTTTAATTTGTCACTACTGGTACGGACTGCTTGCTTATCCATTATCCGACGAACCCGACGATGTCCTTCATCCAATAATGGGCATAAAGTTTCAATGCAAGGAAGACCATGACAGATGTCAACAACTCACTAACCGAGCCATCGTCAACACGAGGTGTTGGGCAGCCCGCACTACTTCAATGTCAAAAGATCAGTTTCAGGTGCAATTTGGATGGAAAGACCGATTGATTGGTGGGGACCAATAGGGAGGCTAAAGCAATTTTGGAGTAACAACGGAAGAACTAATGAAAAACTTCTCCCTCCCATAATATATATTACCTAAGAAGAGGAGGGATCAAGTTACAATAATTTTGAATTACAGCAAAGTTACCACAGCTATTTTTTACATTTTAAAATTTCAAATCGTCGATCCAACCGTTCAACATGATTTTTACAGTAGAATGTGCTTCCAGATCAAATTTTATATTTTTTTGAATTTTTTTACTATTTATTAAGATAGGTACAAAATTCAATGGTATGAATTTGACTAGTTTTTGTAAAATACTTAACTAGTATAAAAATTCAAAAAAATGTAAATTTGATCTGGAAGCATATTGTATTCTGGAGATCATGTTGAACGGTTTGGATCGATGATTTGGAATTTCAAAATGTAGAAAATGGTTGTGGTAATTTTATTGTAACTCAAAATTATTGGAACTTGATCCCTCCTCATTACCTAATATCGTCATGATATCAACTAATTTTATTCTTTTAACTAGCTGAGGTAGAATTTGCAAGTTTATAAATCCGGGTTCATTTTCCATCTCCATGGGAAAAAAAGGAAGATTCTAGCCGGTTTGGATATTTTTCGAAAAACTCAGGAGTTGTGAGTATATTTATTAATTTGTAATTAACTTTGGATATTATAAAAATGTCGGCTGAAATAGGCATCAACTACTTTTGAAAAACAAGCATAAATTGCGACAAATTGGAACCATAAATTCAATTCCATAAAAGAGACGGAATAGGTTTTCTTCAATTCCATAAAAGAGACGGAATCAGTGACTCGATCTTTTAAGCATATATACATGGCCTTAGAGAATTGAACCAATAATTCAGTTCATTTAAAAAAAATTAAAATATATTTCTAATATTTTTATAAATAAAAAATTCAGCATATGTTGATCTAGTCTTTGAATTAATGTACTGTTTGACCTTCTGTCTTTTAGGCAATTCCGAAATTTTTTTAGTTAGCAAAGCATAAAATCAAAATTAAATGAATACCACTTTTGATGATATTTTTCCAATCCTACCACCCACGCGGATCCAATTTGTACACCAAAATGGGTTGGTACGCGGATTGAGTTGGCGCACCAACTGGTGCTCTAACTGGGTTAGAGTACCAACTGTTTTGAAACTTTTACTGTTTTTCGGTGCGTTTCACCCCGTTTGAGCACTAATTTTGCATCAATTTTGATGCGCTAACCTAGTCCGCGCACCAACTCATTTTAGCGCATCAAAATTCTACAAACTTTTTGGATCGAGCTGAACCGAGCTGGCCCAAGCTAGACAGTATAAAATGCACACCAATTTATACAAATTCACAAATTGATGCCTAGCCGAGCTAGCTTGCGAGCTGACGAGCAAGCTAGGCCCCAGCTTGAACTCGTTAATTCTGGACCGAGCTAGTGGCGAGCTGGCTTGTTAACAGCTTGATCCAGTAACAAACAAACTGTTAGCAAGCGAGTCAGATGCGAGTCACGATTGAGCCACGAGCGACAAACTTTTTTGCCACACCTAATTGGATGTTTTGTCGTAGCACGGAACCACATATGATTTTAAATGTCTCTCCGCCACTCTCTATCTCTCTCTCTTTATTAATTTTTCAATAAACTTGACAAAGACGGTATTCTAAATGTTCTCTCCCACCAAATATTCAGCTTCGAGAAGAAATCATGATTATGATTGATTACGATGTGTTGAGAAAAAGAAAATAAACACTTTATTTTAAGTTATTTGATTAGAGAAATGAATATAGAAGCATATTTATATTGGAGGTCGTATTGAGAATTAAAAAACGAAATATTGGTTCACTAATTTCAACTTCATTTAACCCTATATTTTTCTTTTATGAAAACAATATTTTAAATATGATCAGCTTAGGTATGTAGTATTTGAACACAAAAATATAAAAACTATTTGAAGAAAAAAATGATTTAAAAATTAGACAATTTGTATAAATAAAAAATATAAATTCAACAATTAATATTTGAACACAAATAAATATCTTTTTCAAAACAATAAAATTATGTATAATAATAAAATCACAATACGTTGCATATGAATTTCTATAGAGAAATAAAAAATATTGTATTTTTATTTGTTTTAAATATTTTTTGCACCTTCAACACATCAAATACATACTTATTAAATAAAGAGGCGAGCAATAAATATATCAATATAAATAAGGAACTTCAAATAACAAATTCAAGCTGTTAAAACTGATTTACTTGATGAAAAGTGTTTTTTTTAATAAGCTGTTAGATTAATTGTTTCTAACAAAATATATCCAATATTGGCTACAAATTGTACTTTAAAATTTTAAATACCTTGCACCAACACAACCTTTTTACAGCCTAATTAAGTTCAACAAGTAGCTAGGTTCACCAAAAGTCATCCAACTTTGAGTTGTGCAATTTGACAAGTAAATTTTGATTTTAACTCAAGATGAGTCCACTGTTGTGTATTTTAGGAATCGAAATATAGGTCAATTATAAATCAAAATGAGTCCAGTCGTCCCATGCAGTTTATGTACTAAATTATTGGTTGTACTGAACTAGACTATTTAATATATGAGGAGGGATCCAGTTACAACATCTTACAATTATTCCTTTTTGCGATTTTCAAAGTCCAAACAATTGATCCAAACCATTCAACATAATATCTATAATAAAATGTACT
Source organism: Carex parvula (assembly GCA_025461045.1). Lineage (NCBI taxonomy): Eukaryota > Viridiplantae > Streptophyta > Magnoliopsida > Poales > Cyperaceae > Carex > Carex parvula. Next base: position 494,014 of record JAJGRW010001299.1, on the reverse strand, counting down.
TGGAGATCAAATTTTATATATTTTTTAATTTGTTTACTATTTATTAAGTATTTTACAAAACTGTTGTTTTTCAGTGGTCCAAAATTGTCTAAAAACATCACTTTTGTAAAATACTTAATAAATAGTAAAAAAAATTCAAAAAATGTAAAATTTATGAACAAAATAGGTTTTCTGTAATTGTATAATTTTGTTAAAAAGACCTTAACAAATTAATAACATATAATTAATTTTAATTGAAATGTTATATTATTTGCCTCATATAAAAAGCTTATAAGTGAAAACATATTCATAGTTTGTTCGGGTAAAGAAAAATTATTGCAAACAAAATCGAAAAATATGCAAAAAAAAATTTGGAGTTGGAACAAAGGAAATATTTTGATTGAAGTAAATTATATCCGATTGTTCAAATTTAAAATATTTGGTGTCTTGTATGTTGTTTCTAAATGTTGGTTCGACAAGATTAGACTCAATGTTATTTGAAAATTATAATGATGAGTAAAAGAAAATGAATAATAAAACACTGTAGTAAAGCTAACTGCTAAAATTAAAATTTTAATAAAAATAACAACACCACGATATATATTATATATTTTAAATTAATCTTGATTTTTGCCATTTTTCTTCTAAAATTAAATATAAATTTAAATTAGAAGTTAAATATTTTCTATAACACGTTAATATAAGTAAGAAGGCAATGTCACGCCCTCAATCCGGAGGTGCGACAATCTATTCGTGTCTATTTATCATTCAATATTCGTAACATAAGGCATGAATCTTTTTATGCATTGCCAATAACATCTATTATTTTTCCGACATTCCAATTTATTTACAATAATTATCTGACATTTACAGTGGATGATGCTAGAGAAATACTCTTTGCACCATGTCAGATAAAATAATCTCAAACTCCATACCTTTAGGTGGCACTGTTATCAATTATTATTCTAAAAGCGTTTCTAACAAACCTTTGACTCCCACAAGGAGAAACGGATGAGAAATAATAAATTATTTCTCAGTGCCAATTGCCACTCAGGTTATTTGATTCGAAGGAAATTCATATTCAGAATGAAATCTCTGCATGAGAAACTAACAGTTCATTTCATAAGGACGAATGTAAATGCTCAATAACAGTACCCAATTGAACAACAAAAATTACATAAATAAATCTGAACTCTAAGGATCTTATCAGAATAAATGGTTTGGGTCAAAATCTTTTAAACCATAAAGTCTGGTAACGTTTGGTTTCTTAACTTTACAATTTCTAGTCTATTAACACTAACGCTACCATAACATGTATACCATGTTAGGGCTTATACTGTTCTAACTATCCTGACAATTTATTAATGTAAACAATACAAAATTAATATCTCAATACTGTCATTATCGGAAAGAAAATCAATGATAAGATAGTTCTAACTATCCTGACAATTGGTTAACAGAAACATTACGAAATCAATATCACAATACTGTCATTATCGGCAATAAAATCATTGATAAGACAGTTACCACATTTCATTACTCTTACAGTCACAATTCATATTTATTCAATATCCCCTACCCAACCGGTACTGGGTTCAGTTGGGGCCATTCACCATATGCACATAAGGGTCCTGGAGTAAAGTCTAGTAGCTAGCTAGACTTTACGATATATTAATCATTTTTCTCCACTATATGGAGGTTCAAGGATTACAATATTCAATATTCAATTAATTCAATCACTGTGGGCTCAATCAATCATTTGCAATAAGAATCAATCAATCGATAAACAATATCAACATGACAGTCAGCAGTCTTACCTGTAATTCAGTTCCAATTGTATTGGGCTATGCATATGATGCAACAGTTCAATGAATGCAGTCAATTAAATATTCAAAATGCACAGCAAGTTACGATTTAATTTCTAGTCATTAATCTCAGACTAATCCAGTAACCCCGCACCTGATATCATAGGGCAATCAAGTGAGATTGCTAGTAGTCCATTCTTCCTGAATATTTTGTCTCATCAATCTTTCTCATAATTATGCCTACGTAAACAATAATATACACATTCTAATTAATACTCCTGTCATAGGGTACTGTAATATCATTTAAATTCTCACACATATAATTAGACACTTTTATAAGCCACCCCAATCCATTTTAAATTAATAGAACTATCTATTTCAGATAAAGATATTTTGATCAATTATTTAATTATTTTGTTAATCCTTTTTATTTCAATTTGGTTTCAATCCAAAGTCCATGTTCGGATTAAGTCCAATTAAGTTAAGTTAAATTCCAACAATTCAATCCAATAAATCCAAGTCCAAATCCAAGTCTCTTTTTATTTTCGGACAGAGCCTAAATGGACCAACCTATCTTATTCTAATTTCCCCTTTCATTACTTAAATTCCAAAAGCCCGAAGGCCCAGTCCAAAGGTCCGGTTAATTTATTTTCAACAAAGTCCGAAAACACAATTCAGATTTCACATTCAATATCCAATTAAATTTATGAATCAAGCCCAAAAGCCCACAATCCAAATTCTCATTTCTCTTCTAAATTTTCATCCGAATTTAAACATCTTCATTTTGCAATGTAATCCCTCTGACAAGAGGATTTTACCAAAACATTAGTTTAGTAGATTAACCTTTATATATTTATTTTCTTACAAATCTGTCCCTAGAAACCATAACAGGGGTAACCCACTGGTACCGAACAGTACCACGGTCCGGTCAGAACAACATCCACGTTCTCACAAGAATAACAAAGCACCGATACACTGCTATTCGGGGGTCGGTACCAAACTCGGGTTCAAACATGATAAGAAAATATAGCTTGGTTATTCAATTCTCAACGTTACCAAGCCATAGATCAGTAAGAGAGAAAAACTAGAACCGAAAAAGAAAAATTCCCATTAATTGTGCTAGATGCACCGAGGTATTGACGGAGCAAGAATCCAACAACCAAATCCTTATTTTTCAAATACAAGAGCGCTCTCTCTCTCTCTCTCTCTTCTCTCTCTGTTATCTTTCGAAGAAAGAAGAATAGCAAAACAAAAAGAAATGACTAGGCGGTAGGGAAAGAAGAAAAGAGATAGCCAGGGGATAAGGATGGGTGCGGGTCCCACATGTCCAATTAAAAATTCCTTCTTTTACATTAACCCATCAATTTTCTAATTTTGAAGAACAGCTATCAAGTCTCTATTATCCATTATATATTTACAAATTAAAATATATAATTATCTTAAATTATAATTCGCAAGAATTATAATCCCTTCAATTTTCTATTTCTGTTTTCATAAAACTTGAATATTTCAAAACTCTCTGTATTACTTCGGTCAGATATAATTCAGATGATTGGTTTACCATACTTAAATTTAAATTAACTTAATTATCTTGTTGGTCTGTTCATAAAATACCATTTATTCATTTATTGTTACATATTTATCTGAAAAACTATACTCATACATTTCATATTTTATTTTCCGTCATTAATTTCATATACGTGTTTTGCATAGTGTTACAGACAATATTAATTTAAACAATAAAATAGCTACGTTTACAAAAATAAATTAAAAATATACATAAGTTGCTAATGAGATTAAATTAAAACGACATAAATTAAACAAAGTTAAAAAAAAATATGCAAGAACTCTTGATATATAGTCTAATTGATTTTCTCTGGATTAGAGGCATGTTAGTACAAATTTTCAATTAGATGATAAAAGATAAACCGATCGATTGTTAACTTTTTTTTTCTATATATAAAAAATATTCACATAATTTAGAAGATACTTGAAATAAATCTTTTGAAAATTAATATCACTTTGTAAATGTATAATTACAACAATACATTGAGCAAAGCTAGAGTGTGACGTACTCATCAAGAGGGTTGGTAAACACAATTTCAAAAGTCTATCAAATTAGCTTCAAATGATGAATCCAAACAGTTGAAATCTATCTACTTCATAAATTATGCATGCAAATACAAATATTTTAAGTTAATTCCGAATAACTCCTATTCTTTGTGCATCCAAACATACCCTAATAAGATTAGGTTTTATTTGGTGAATCTCTTTCATTTGTATTTTGTAATAGGTTTCATTTCGAAACTGCTTTTTTAAGTTAATTATTTGTTCAAGATAAATTTAATTTTTATATGGAAAAAAGGGATATTCTCTCTTACATTGAAGAGAAACTAAATTGGGCTTTAATTTCATAAAAGGACCAATTTCAAGTTGCCTCAAATGACATTATGTTTGTAAGAAAGTAAGGTAAATTTTAATGTTTATTGTGCTTCACATGAATTTGATCCATTGGTCTAAATATGCCTAGTTATTTTTGGACCAGCAGCAATCTCTTAGATATATCTATACTAGTAGATTTAGATAGAATCATATCGCATTTACTAAGGGCCTGTTCGGTTGTTACTGTGTCCGTAGGAAAAAAAAATTCACCGACACGCACAGTATTTCGGCCATTCAAATTGAATCCAAACTCAAGGCCACTCATAATCATATATTTTCTAGGCGATGGTGTTTTGTGATTTTGATGGGTTTCATTGACACAAAAATATCATATATATAAAATTAAAACTAATTATATTTAAAATAAAAATTATAAATAAACATAAATCCAAAAAGTAATAACGCAATTAAAATTCTTAATATCAATATTCATGCAATACTATTCAATACAACCCAATACAACAAATTTAACTAGCAATAAGAAAAGATTCATGTACCAATACTATTAATAAAATAATGTCTAAACAAATTATTTTAAGCAATAAATATAACTAATTCAACTAATGGATATGTATAATTCATTTTGAAATTATACTGATTTAAAACCCAATTTAGTGATCTTCCAAAAACTTTATAAGATAGAACTCCGGAATAAGATTTTAACCGATATTTTTTTTTATAAGAGTCATAATTAAATAAAATATGACGAGTTATATTTTAAATTCAACATGTATCTAACAAATTCGTTATTTTCATATCATATTGGTCAAATCAGACTAATTGATTGATTATTTTTATTGAAAAAGGCCGAAGTCCAGTTTCATTGAACTGAAACAGTTTTAAGTTACAGAAATTGTGTAAGAGTTAATTAACAAATTCTAGCATAAGCAAAAAAGCAAAATCTCTAAATCAGAATCTCTTAAACAAAAAACTGTGTATAACTCCTGATATGATATCTAACAAAAGCAAAAACTGAACAACTAATATCTAAATTTATTCTACTCTAGCAATGCTTGGAACTTTTTTAGCCACTTTCGGTCTTGTACTCTAGTCGAGGAGTCTGAATCTGCTGCGATTCCAAGAGGGATTGCAGGATTCTGAAATTCCGAGATCAACGGTTCAAACTTTTCTGTGCGCGGATCTCGAAAACGGTCTCGGAAAAGTAAATTTTCATGCACACATCTCGAAAAAGATCAACAGTTGAGATCGGATCGCAGGGTCCTGTGATTCCCCGAGAATCACAGCAGATTTATTTTCCTAGTCGAGAACCATCTCATTCAAGATCCAACTTGCTGCCTCCTCTTGTGCCCTTGACTTTGATCTCTTGTTTCCTGTCAATATACAACCATAGAGATTATTAGTAAAATAACAAATTTTGTAGATTTAAGAGGGGTATTTTGGAAGCATATTTCGTTACGATGTTTCCATAATGTCTAATAAATAGCACTGAATACTAGTAAGAATGTAGTTTTCTATTTGAGGAAAGTGTAAGGGCAATATTAGTAATATTCTTAAAACAATTCTAACTTGAAAATAAGTGTTGATCACTCTCTCTCATCCAAAACAATATGGTCATAACAAACTTGATTAATACTCTCATTTTGGTCACAAAAGGGATATTTGGTATTTCCTATCCAATTCATTTTTACTAGATTATCTTTAGTGAGAATTCTTTTTTTAGAAGCCACATAAAAATTCGAATTTTAGGGGTATCGATAAGTCCCACCATAATAAGGGGTTGTTTGGTAAAATGCCTCTATATAGTTCAACATTTTATATAAAATTGAACCGTAAATACACTTGTGGAGTCTCATCTCCAAGCAATTTTATCTTGTGTGTGTGAGCGAAAGCTGTGTGACTAATAAAAAATAAAATGCGAGTCAAATCATCTCTCAATGTCCCTGTTAATGTTCTTCTAAAACGAAGAGCTTGCCCTGGAGTAGTTAACACTTCTGGAGTAGAGCTTAACTCAAAAATCTATTGGATTGGCTTCAAATAACACATCCAAACAGTTGAAACCGATCTACTTCACGAGTGGTGCATTTACATATCAAATTTATAATTTTTCGAACTAGTTTAGTATAAATTCAAACGGTTAAAAATTGATGAAAAATAAACTCATTAAAATTAACTTATAAATCATCTTGTTTCTCAAAAAACTTATAAATCATCTTTTTTTACCGCTTGACTTCATACTAAATTAGTTCAAAATTTTAAAATTTAACATGTAAACGCATCACTCATGAAGTAGATCGGTTTCAACGGTTTGAATGCATCGTTTGAAGCAATCCGATAAGTTTTTTGAGTAAGCTCACAAAGGAGCTTAATGAGCTTAAGAACACCTTAGTTCTACTCACACTTCTGTGAGGAGTATCTCTTATTAGTACATATATCATATAGGGTAGGATATGAAGTTGCTAAAGAACAATTGTTCATCCAAATATCTATCCAAAGCCGTACCATAGAATGAGAACCTAGTTGATATTGTATACTATATTGACCTAATGATTCTAATTATACAATACTTGTCCAAAAAGTGATATTAATCTATACTGTTTTCTAAGAGGATAAATGTGTTGTATAAGGGTTTTTCCATAAACTCTTGTATGTTGGATCCTTAAATTTTCACCATCATTTAAGTAACAATGATATATTCATTTGTTACAAAATCAATATACTTAAACCACCATACTCTTTGGTCATGCAAGCTAGAATTCAATTAGCTAATGAATATTTTTTTCTTACTTCTATCCATGCCTTGCCATAATAACCGACATCTAATCTTTACCGATATCTTTGATAACGGTACTTGATGCTTCATATAATTAGAAAAGGGCGTATAAAGGTACCGATGATAGCACTGAATTGATTAGTGTATGTATGTGGGAAATAAATCTGCTGCGATCCTTTGGGATCGCAAGGTCCCTACGATTTCAATCCCAACCGTTCATATATTTCGAAATTCGTGCACAAACATTGACTTCTCAAAAGAATTCTGAGTTTCATTGTTTAAATGATTGGAACTAGAATTACAGGACCTGTGATCCATTAGAATTGCAGCAGATTCGCTTCTATGTATGTGACCTCTAATTCTATCTGAGCCGTTCACTTACCAATGTTAACTCTAGATTCCGGATGGTTGTTCAGCCTAGAATATTCTAAACCATCGATCAAACTATGCAAATCGAGGAGACAAGTACCAGTGATCACCGTCCAATACGTACAATAAGAGAACGGAGTAGGTCTGATGCCCATCGGACCTACTTTTAGGTTCAACGAGCATCATGACCGTCTGATCTAATTTAAAATTTGTGTGCACGAAAATTAAAACAGACACACGAAATTTAAAGCATTCCGCACGAATCTTCAAACAAATCGACGGTGATTAAATCATCGAATGAAGTAGATCCGACCTACACTCAATAAAGAGGTGTATATAAGAAAAAAACAATAAAGACAATAAAGTAGTAAAGTGATAAGGAAAAATAACAAGCAGAGGAGCAAATTCTAGAGCCTCTAGAATCAGCGATTACCATTCCAGTGTATTCTATTCGGATATCAAAAATCCATAAATAAATGACCAAATCAAACCGCTTTGTACTAATTAGAAGATCGCCTTGCCCCAATTCCCGCACCAAAAGTCAAAGCAAGAGGAAAGAGAAGTACAAAAGGTCTAAAATTCAAAAGCTGACACCATGACAGACTCCCCAAGTGAACCAAACCGGACCCAAAACCCTCCTCCCTTGAAGCAACCGGGTTGGCAGAGTGGGGTGCACTACCCGAACCCGCCAGACCCGCAATCAGCTGCGGCATGGAGAAGCGGTGTAAAATACCCAAACCCTCCAGACCCGGTGAATCCGGACCCGCTAACTCTGCGGGACCAGTGGCTGTTTGCCATAAGGAATTACAGCAGATGGTACTCGCGTGCATGGGGAGCCGCAATTCTTGCTGGCGCAACGCTGTATTATGTGGGTTGGATACTGAAGGGTTCAGACCCGGTTCATTCGCATCCGGCACACAAGCAAGAGAACCCTGATCATGACATGGCTGACGTGACAAATAGGTGTGTGGTTTTTTTTCATGTTCAAACCAACTTATGATTGGTACTGCATTACTGGTATATAAGGCTGGTTAAGTACCACCAAGGCACCAACCAACCATAAGCTCAATTGTAGTTCCAAATGAGGAAATTTTAGAAAACTGTAACGGAGAACCATGATTACTGAAATCTTTTACTGTTAAGGGAGATATTGAATTCCAGGTGAACATAAAATGGGAAAGGCTATCCTTGTGCCAGCAATGACTTATTATGAACTAATAACCATTTTCCCATTCATCCAATTAATGTCAGCAAACTTTTTAGTTTTAGCCAAATCTTTGAAAGAAAATACCATCAGACCTACTAATTGTGCCAGGTTAAATTTGGCCAATAAATCATCCACAATGAATTAGCACTGAGATTAAACATTTCTTGTTTTCACATATCATATTATTGTTTGTTAGTTAATCTTTGGACTTGACTGATATCAGGTAATGGCTGATTTGGCAATACACCACTTCAGAAGCACAGATAAGTTGTAGCTGGTGAAATGTAATTAAAAGTTGTAAATATTAGTGACTCAAACCAAATAGGGAAGAAGATGCATCCAACAAAACTTTTATAAGTTCTGTTGTAAAATAACTGTAAGCAATTAGTTTTGTAACACTAGCTTGTTTGTAATTTGCAAAATAACTAGAAAGGTTGTTCATATTGGTTGGTCTCTAATAATTTAACTACAGTAATTGGGTTGTAATCTTTGAATGCTGACATATCTGGTTAATGGTTTATAGTTCTAGGGATGCATTTTCAATTTGTTCCGAAAGGATAATGATATGACATATATATTTGGAAACCCAATAACATATGCAAAATATTCAAATAACAAGCTCTCTATTAAAGAGAATACACAACAAAGATGTGTTGAATTAGATCGGGGACACCAGATGTGCGCGCGCTCATACAAACACAAATACACATAAGCACGCATGCATACGCGCATTACAACCACTCTTGAGACAGCCTAAAACTGAAATCCCAACTCTGAGCTATTGTTAGCATACCTACTTTATTATTCCTAACACAACAATGCATGCAATAATACATAACATTATTTGACAACCATCTCCATGATTATATCATTCCAAGCATCGATTGGGCCCGGCACACACCAGTGCAAGCAATCATACTGCACCTTTCTTTTTTTGTTCTTGTCAAATCTCGGGAATGTCCTATAAGACCCCACATGACCATCTGGCCTCATTAGTGACAGCTGGTACGTATCGAGCAATTTCAAGTAGTTCAACTTACCGGAGCTCTCCATCACCTTTCTTGCTTTCTCAAACTCACGCAATTCAACTTCACGCATTCCATGATCCACATCACTACCATTAAATTGACCTTCGTTATATGGTACAGTACGATTGCAGATGCCGCCATCAAACCATTGACCATTTTCAAAATGGGAAGGTGTCCAGGTACGAAAGATAACAACTGGAATATGTTCGCCGATTAAACTTGTAATATGTCGGAAAACAAGTTGAAGGGTTTTGCTGTACGCGAACTCATACCCTAATTCAGCATGGCTTTTATCGGGGCAATTGTGACAGCCAACTATAGAATTGTTCTCCCAATAAACTGCATATTTTAAAAACCATTGACCTCCTGATATAACTACATAATCAAATTTGGTGTATGTGGTGCTCCAGGATTGGTCGAGGATGTCAAAGTGAAGCTGGATGGGGGCATTAGAAACACCATTTTCATTTTCAAAAATTTCAGCATGGGCTAGAAATGGAGTCCAAATCAAAGAGACAGTTAGGTTATATTTTCGGAACAGCCACCTCCTCGATTTGAAGTCAGAGCTGTGGTACAGTTCTGGCTCTTCTGCCTGTATCATATGTAGATTAACACCAATTAATTATGGTATAGTATATAAAATGACAAACACAGTTATGGAATAAACCTGACTGCCAACCCCACAAAACCCCTTCCTTTATGATTTGTTTTGGAGGTGCGCTAAAAACCTTCCATTGTTTCAAAGGGTGCTAGTATTTGTAGAGAGGAAATTTATCTGTGTTTTATTCGTAAGGTAAATCAAAGGTAAGAGATGGATACATAATTTCCACGCATTATATTGGTATAGAGGAAATTTATCATTCTTTGAAGGGTACACATGAAACTTTTCGACCAATTGTTAATAGTTCGTGTACCATATAAAGAAGGCAAAGGAAATATTGGTGTACCTTAGAAAGAAGGCAAAGGAAAGATTGAACTTGGTTGCGAAGGATGGAGTCACCGATGAAAGCCCAAGTCTTGTCCCGCATGACATCCAAAAACAGGTACGAGTCAAATAGGGGTAAGTCACACTGGTATGGTTTCCATCCCCCAATGTAGGTACTCTTGTCGGGCCGCCATTCATCAAGCAATTTGATGATCTTCTATAAAATGGCAAGTGGAATTGGTGTAAGCAGGTCCCGACGATTTGGTATCCACATTCCATCGAATAGATTGCATTTCCCTGTATAATTAATAAAAGAAGAGGGTTAAAAAAGGAGCAATGTTCTAGCTTGATTAAAAAATGACAGGATAAATTCAATTTGTTTTGGTATTCTTTGTGGAATAATTGAAATCTGATAACTCTGTACTTTGGAAACAAAATAGATACTAGAAAGTAATTTCTAAAAATCTAGTATATAAGCTGCAGTGATTCTGGTAAAAAGCAATAATTTGTCCTGTGATTCACATGCTGGTCCAAATCAAAGTCAATAAATAAGACATGATAATTTTTCATGAGAAAACAAGAAAAAGAGCACTAGCCACTAGGTAACTCATAAGAAAACGACTCGAAAAGTTGCAAGCAAATCAAAACCACAATAACTGAGTACAATGAAAATCAGTACTTACTATTTTTTGTGAGTTCTTCTTTTGCATTTTCCCTTAGTTCAGAAGATCATAATAATTTAAAGCAAAAAATAGTAAAGTGTGAAGCAATAAATCTGAAAGATTAAGCGTGTTTCAATGCTAAATGTTATCTATATCTAAAAAAAGGATTCTCAGCACAACATATGCTAATCAAGTTACGTTGGAAAAGAAAAAAAAAAGCTAATCAAAACCATAAACCGGAAGGGATGTAGAGAGAAAAACTAATGGAATAGAATTGGAACAAACGTCACCCCAATTTAAGGAGTAACAGAAAATATGCTTTTTATGATTAAAGGAGGTTAAGAAAAGTCAGTTTCATTGATTTAACCTCCAATTAAAGACCCAATTAAACAAGTTCAGTTTATGAAGTTCCTATTGCCTATTTGCCTCCCTTTCCATCATTCCACTTCCCCTCTATCAAATTTTTTTTAAAAAAAAAAACACTAAATCCAGAATATTTAATAATTCTAACTCCACTTCTGAATAGTGCAGAAGTTATTGCTCAAAGTACTATTATTATTGTTACTGTTAATATTATATTTTTTGAAAATAAATTGTCCCAAGCCACCACCTGTTACATTAATAACTTGAGAGTACGTCCGATGGGTATCGGACCTACTTTGGTTCGATGGGTTTGATTTGCTTTAAATTTGTGCGGAACGCTTTTAAAATTTGTGCGCGTTCTGTTTCAATTTTCGTGCACACAATCTTAAATTAGATCGGACGGTCATCATGCTCGTTGAACCTAAAGTAGGTCCGATGGGCATCGGTCCTACTCCGTTCTCTACATTAATAAAAATAATCTTTTACAACCAACACACACACACACACACACCAAACTACAATACAACCCTCCAAACCCTACTTCCACATTCTACTCTATATCTCATCAATTAATTTAATGCTCGAATTTATCGGCACTAGAAAGAAATCAACAACCCAAAAGATTATTGTTGAATTATAGAAAACTGGAATACTTCAATTTTTTTAAAAGAAATAACCATGTCAGTCCTGTTATCCTTTTATGGACTGAACCAAACTAGCACTGCATGTGACGAGCTCATACTCAGACCTTTCAAAACCAAACAAATTTTCACACAAGGACAAAATTCTAGATTAGCATGTCATGGATTTTTACACTGAAGCCCTTCAGCTCGAAAATTTTCATTGGAAATTAGAGAAAACAAAGAATTCTGCTTGAAAACAACCAAAGAACAATCAGAACATACACACCCCCAATTCCAATTATTATGAAAATTTCTAAGAAGAAACAAAATTTTAAAAAAAAAAGTTTTCACCTTTATCTGTAGAATTCCGGTTGATTTCATTAGTAGATACCAATTGCTTCACACTGGAACCAGATGGATAGAAGAGAAGGCGATAAGAGACACCTATGAGAAGCAAACAAACAGTCACCTTGGCTAGCATGTTGTCTGTTTTGCGATGGAGAGAAGAAGGCCATGGTTGCCAAATCCAGCTCATGTGTTTCTTTTTATTCGTCATACTCCATTAATTTTTTTATTTGTGGAAACAGGGGTTTTTGAAGGAGACGAGAGGAGCAAAGGCCAAAGGGTATAGAGAGAAAGAAACGGTTGAAGCAGGTGAGAGAGTCGATGAGAGAATGAGCTTTTGTCGGTTTAAGTAATGAGATTTTGGTTTGTGCGGCCTATTTTATTGGGGATTGTAAAGGGGAGAGGTGGCAATCCTCTACAATGGTTTAGGTGGAATTATTATTTTATGGAAAGAATGTATTTCGGTGTTTTAATATTTGGTTCTCATGCGGTATTCGGAAGGCCACCGCATACTGCATATATGGTATGCGGCTGAATATGCGGATTCTTATTCGGATTTATATATGCAGATTTTTTATTAAATATTTAATCTCACAGTACTTAAATACAATAATGCAGCATGTAGAGAGGTTATAAAAGACTTCTGAGTGGGACGCTTGAAGAGAACACCTATCTGGCGGGTCTGAAACTCATTTAATGGGTTATGAATTTGGATCCGGAACTCTTTTAATGGGTTTTGAATATTTTGTAATTTTTTAAAGCATGAATTCAATATTCGATCCAAATAACTATTTTCTATTCAATCGGACACTGAATAAGAATATACGCCGTATATTCACCGAATATGACCGAATTTTAAAACACTAGTATTTAGAATCTTTTCTAACAACGATAAACAATTTTAAAAGTTTGTTGAAATTATAGAATTAAATAATCAATATTTTTATTATTTGATAGATTATAATCAAATTGAGGTAATTTGATAATTATTTCGTTATAAATAAAATTGGACAAAGCTAGCGTGTGTTATGCTTATTTCAAAATCTATCGGATTGGCTTCAACTAATGAATCTAAACTGATGAAACCGATATACTTCACGTGATGCGAGTGCATGCAAAATTTTAATTTTTTGAATTTATTTATTACAAAATCAAGCGGTCAAAAAATAATAAAAAATAAATGCATTAAAATAATTTATAAGATTTCATTTTTTTAATGCTTGACTTTATTATAAATAATTTTCAAATTTTTAAAATTTTATATGTACATGCATCACTTGCAAAGTAGATGGTTTCAACAGTTTGAATTCATCATTTTAAATTAACACAATAAATTTAAAGTTATGCTCGTCAAGCTCTCCTAATGAGCACAGCATGCGTGAGCTTACTCAATAAAATTATAATTATTAGAAGTTTCAAATTGTTCGATAGATGACTAGTTAATTTTAAACTATACAAAATTTGAATAATGATCTATCTAAATCATGGAAAATTAATGTATTTTTTTTATCTATTTATGTTCACGTGTTTTGTATTTGTTATTAAATAAGATTATTAGTAATATATCAATTGCAAATTTTATTTGTAGTTTATTTCATCAATTAACTTTTGACAAAAATGTCAATGCGTGTCTTGTTATAATGTAATTCGTTTGCATAGTGAAATTTCTAATGTACCCATACAAATTTATGATATAACAAATGTTCTTATAAAAAAAACATCATAACATTCAATACCCACATTAAAATTTAACTTTTCTTTATTATTGCCTTTTGTGTTTTTATCTTTTATTTAGTTATTTTGAAAATTGAATTGACAAATATACTCTTTAATTTAAATGAAGATATCCCTTCTAATCATCTTTCTCTGCTTCACGTCTAATATTTCCGCTTCTTTTATTCGAAGAGATCGCAAAATGACACTGATAATCATTCCATTATATATTTCAATAATTCTTTTTGGTTTTTGAAACATATACCAGGAGCGGATCTGGAATTTTCATCAGAGGGGAGCAAAAAAAATAATAAATCAGGTTTAAATAGCTAATCAGGTTCAAACTCATTAGCTAGTTGTGTACTTGATAAAAAAAATAATACTCTAACTTATCGTTCATTGCTTTGACTTCTAATTTTCAATGCTCTGAATTCTAATTCTAATTACCAATCAGAATTTAAGAAATTTATTTTGATTTTAACTTTAAATTTAACTCAAATTAGAAATTAAAATTCTAGAGGGGCAAAAAAAGTTTCTGAAAGAAGCAAAGTTGATCCGGACTTATCGATTCTCTCAAATTAAATTTCAAAATTCAGAAGAGAACAGTTGATCCCTCCTGGCTCCACTTGAGTCTGCCTTAATTGTAAGCATTCAAAGTACAAACTTCTAGCTGTAACAGACAAACAGTAATATATTGACGTTCAGAGTCATCAGCAAAATCAAAATAAAAAATATTCCTTATTGATAAAAAAAATTCAACACTACTCACCTAGTGTATTGAAATAACCCGGCCGGTTCAGGACCGGATCGGACAACCCGTGGTTCGGACTCGGACCGCTCCGGACCGTGCCCAAACCCGGACTAGACCAGACCTTGGCTAGAAATGGATCTAACAAGAATTTGGGTCACTAATTTTCACTAGAACCGTGTAAGACTTGACCGGACTTACCCGTGGAACAGTGTAAGACTTGACCGGACTTACCCGTGCCCAAACCCGGACGGCACTAGTCATCTTGCTTTCTCCCCATTAAGTTTTTCCTTCTTTACAAAAGATTAGTAACCTTTGCTTAAACTGTGCGTACAACAATTTATGTATGCTTTAACTTTGTCAAGTTACGCTGAGGGAGGAGGTGCTGCTCCCAATGTGATTCGCACAAATTTTGCAAGGTTTCTTCTTTTAAATATCCCTTTTATCTCTAGTTAGATAACTTGTGCAATCAAAGGCATAATTGCTTGCTGTGCATATATACTGAAGAATAATTTCAATATAACATTGCATTATTCATTTGTAATGATGAATTAATTACTTTATTTCAGTTCCAACAAAGAACTGTCTGATATTTTCTGGTGAACGTGACGATTGCAAGATGCGGGCTATGATGATGGAGATTTCTGCAAGAGAAAACGATCATAATGTTTTTCTATTTTGTTCTTCATTTTCAAATTCGTGTTGGCTTATCTGTCAAAATCCTAATTGAATTTACACCAAATGAGAACTTAGAGAGTCTAGGATGCCATACCATAAATCTAATTAACGCCTATGTTTAGTTTCTGGATGTTTGTTGAGCTGTGACTTTGTGTTCCATAAGAGTGCAAATAAACTGAAAGAAACCAAAAACCTGTAAACTGTTACTGCTGCCAGTACACCTAAGCCCTAATTAAACCCTGGTTTTTTACTTTTAGCTTCCTCGTAAGCTTACAGCATTGATAACCAACCAAGCAATGACCGAGTATATGATGGTAACTAACCCTTTTTCTTATGTTTGCAGTGTTGTTGGTTAATCTCAGCTTTTGTCATGATGGGGGTTTTTTGTTTGGGCAGTCAGAAAATAGAGGCTGAAGATTAATCCAGTCCAAGTAAGATTCTAGCTTTTCTCTACTGTAATTTGTAACTAATAGCAAGAGTAACCCAGTCCAAGTGAAATTTGTTTCCGAAAATGGACAACAACGCGTGTAAACTTCATTACCTTTGCTTCCAGTTCTTACCTGAAAATATGCATTATTATGAAGGTAGGCACAATGGTCATGACCTATCTAGTAGAAGTGCAGCTCTGATATGGATTCTATCAAATGCTCAACATTTTGAATTTAATTTGATTAGATATGGATTCTAGTACATTGGAGCACGAAGCACTTTTCATCTTGTCTGCTAAAGAGTAAGAATACACTGGTTATGGGCTTGGATATGGGTGCTAGGTTCCTTTAATACCAATCAGTGTTGTAAATAACGGTATGCGCTCGTCGGACGGACAGGGTATTGCCAAGCGATTAATCGGGAATAATCGGCTGATTAATCGGGAAAATCAGTGACGGTTTGGTCACTGCCAACGACTAATCGGATGATTAATCGGTCTAAACGGACGTTTTTTACAACACTGATACCAACTACCAACTGGAATAGTGAATAGCAGATATCACATTCTTTTACTGGAACAGATGTGCCAGACATAAAAAAAACAGTGTGGAAAAGAACGAAAGCTCTCTTTTACTTATGGAAGCGGGAGACCCTTTCGCCCGATGAAAAGAGTTGTCCATTTTACCCTCTAATATACTCTCTCACATTGAACATATATACTTTATCTTTGCTCCCTCAGCTGGATAACTGACACAAGAAATTGGCTTCTCTCAGACCTTTTATGTGGCCTCTGATGAGCTCCAGCAGCTGACCTAGCCTGACAAAATCTCCTCTCTTGATCTATCTTTGATCACCTAATTCGACCATTTTCTCACCTTGTTTCTTTCTGTCTCCATCAGACTTGGTAATGCATATCCTAACCAACCTATTTTTTTTTTTTTTAATGTTGAAGGGTGATTAGTGACCAAATTTTAGAAACAGAAGTCCTATAGCAATTTACAAACGTCAAGTGAAATAAAATTAAAAAAAAGATTATATCAATAAATATCATGACCAATTGTAGAGCCTATTTGAAATCAACAATTGCACAGCTTCTAGTTCTACTCTTCAAGAAATCTTCCTATCGGTGTGGTTTTACTTGAGAAAATTCTTTAATTTTCGTACCTTAGTGAACGGCCAACCATCTCCAAAGAATCCCATTGTCGGAGTTTTTAGTGTTTGCAAGATCATTCTATTACTACACCAAGTTTTAATTGTGTTTTTATGTGAAAATGTGATGTACAAATTGAATTGGAAAGGGAATGAGATGAAAGAAAAATTCCAAAATAGGTGGTAGGTCGTTTCAAACTCTGTTTTGGCAGAGGCAGCAAGAGGGTTTGTTGGAATGTCATTTGAGAGCCAACTTATCTCTTCATGAGAGGTTGGCTCATAAGTTAGAGCCAAGCAAAAAAAAATATAATATAATATCCCTTTAAAATTAAAATAGATTTTGAGAAAGGGGCTTAGCATAAGCATTATAACATCCAGGGGTGGAACTAGAAAATTGAGATAGGGGGCTGGATAAATAAGTGTTATGTGATTTTATTTTATGAGGGAGGCTAATAGTATTTTTTTGTAAAAATTTAACTTTTTAAATGGCAAAACTGAAAAGTTCCAATTTATCAGGGGTGCCCTTCCTAAATTGATAACATCCCTAAAAAATTTAGAACAGCAGAAAGACTATGAAATTTGGATATCTTGACAAAACCATGCTCAATTTAGTAGCACAGTTTAGTGTATTTAAATAAGCTCTTTTTATATCTTTTCCAAGATTCTTAAATTTTAATGGGCTATTTGAAGAGGAGCTTTTGCTTTTGCATGCAATCCCTAACCCTATATTCTTAAATTAACTGTATCTATATCAGAGACCTGTGGAAAAGGTGGCACTACAACAGTAAAAACATTTAAAAACAAAAACGAGAGTTTATACAATGCTTTACATGTATTGATTGAAGCTCAGTTTTGAGCCAGTAATTAATAAGTGGCATAAGTGGTACCAGTGGCGTAGCCAGAATTTGAGTCAGGGATGGGCAGAACAATTCAACAATAAATACGAAATTTTCAACAAATTCAACAATTCATCCAATGATATGATAAGTCCAATAATTCACCAAGAAATATGAATTTTCAATAAATTCAAAAATTCAACAATTCATCTATAGGAAAATTAATAAGAATTGGGCAGTTGGTGCAATGGGCTTTGGTGGGCTAAACCAGGAGGAGGCAATTAATAAATCAGAGGTAGGCATAAGGTTAGAATCAGTATAATCGCTAATTATATTTCAATTTCCAGGGGTAGGCAACTGCCTACTCCTGGAATGAATTGGCTCCGCCTCTGAGTGGTACATCTTTTCTTTTTTTCCTTTTAGATAGGATACAGTTTCATTCTGGAACAGTACAACATTCTTATGCATGTTTAGCATCTCGATATGTACTACAATTATTGTATGGTGACTTGCATGTTTTATAAAAGGAAAACTCAAACTTAAACATCAGAAGACCTACCTGAGGATGCAAAGTTCTGCAATTTTCTAATTTTCAGGAGGAAAATGACAATTTTTGAACTTCAGGTACCAAGATGAGGAATTAATGTAACTTTAAGGATTGTAAATGCAGTGTACTCAAGAACATTTTGTAGTTCCATGACGGATGGAGAAGCACGTGTTGGAAAATGCTGATCTTAATCAGACACCCTATCCTGAGCAATTGTCGAAGACATGTATTGCATGGGTATCATGGGTATCCTGAGATAAACCGTTACAGGTTTCTTTTCTCTATTTGTTTTCCTTTCCATAAGAATTTTTGTTGCTTTCTGATTGATTTATGTATGCTTGAAAATTTTCGTTTTTGTTATTTATTACATACCTATTGAGATCCAGTAGCACTTTTAGAGTTCCGGTTGAGAAAATTGGCCAAGCATTCAAAACAAAAATAAGAGCCAAGTAGATTGGTTAATATATTGATAATGACTTTAATCTGTTGATATATATCTTACAATTGAAGAAGCGTATGATCTTAAAGAATTCAATTACTCTTATGCATTATATTTCTCTTTAAGGCTACATAACTGTAATTTAGTACAAAGTTAAACGGTAAAAAAATGATGAAAAATGAATGCATTAAAATAACTTATAAGACTTCATTTTTTTTACCGCTTGACTTTATACTAATAAATTAAAAAAATTTCAAAATTTTGCATGCACACGACATAACTCGTAAAGTAGATCAGTTTCAATGATTTGGATTTGTTGTTTGAAGTCAATCCGATAGATTTTGAAATTATGTTCACCAAAACCTCTTGGTGAGCATAGCACATGCTTAGTTTTGTTCAAAAAATTACAATTGTTAGATCGATTTTAAATTGTGCGATAGATAACTAGTTAATATTTAAATTATACAAAATTTGAATAATAATCTAAATCATGGAAAATTAATGTACTTTTTTATATTTATGTTCACATGTTTTGTATTTGCTATTATTAGTAAATATCAATTGCGAATTTTATTTGTAGTTCATTTCATCAGCAAGGATGTTATTTTTTTACAAAAATGTCAATGCGGTGTCTTGTAATTCATTTGAATAGTATACATAAAGCATAGTACTTTAATAATGTTGCATTTGACATTCGACACAGCTTGATACACTAAGTTTGCAAATTGTAATATGTGAAATAATTGTAGACTTATAGCATACTTTAAATCAAGATTTCAAATAGCGATTATAGCGTTATAGCTTTTAAGGTTTGAAAAAGCTATATCGCAGCTATAGCGCGACCACAGCTAATTATTTAGAATTATCATAAAAGAAAAGCAGTTAATAACATTATAACTTTTGAGGTCCAAAAACACTATAGTGCAACTATTGCATAGCTACTTAGCTACTTAGAACCTTACTTTAAATTCATTACATGTGAGCTAGGTTCTTATATGGAGCATTCAATTTTCGTGAAGTTGCATAACGGACTTACTTTTATATGTAGGATTTTTATTATATATATATAACATAAAGTTTTCCTATCAATATAGAGTATGAGATTTCAATGAGCACATACGGTTCCCACTGTGAATGAATGACGTACAAATTAGTTGGTAATAATTTATGCAAAAATTTCTTCCCAAAAAAATCAAATGAAACAAAAAAATTGTGGATAGTACTCCAACATAATCACTTGTTTTGTAACTATATAAAAGTTAGTAAAACATTATAATTCTTAATTTGACATTATTCATGAGTCCGGCTACTATAACACTAGTTCATTTCAAACTAAATAACACCACATCTTAAACCATTAGATCTACTTTAATATTCATGCAAAACACTAGTGTCATTCCAGCGCTATCTTGTGCACGAATATTAAAGTAGATCTAATGATTTAAGATGTGATGTTATTTAGTTTGAAATGACACTAGTGTTATAGTAGCCGGACTCATTATTCATGCTTAAAAAGCAAGGTCCTGTTATTTTATCTAAAGTCATTCCAAATTATATAAATTAAAAAAAAACTTTTAAATTGTATACTAGTTTGATTGTAATGTCAGGGTATGTAATCATAAGCATTCATAAGTTTGGATTATCTAATCAGGGTATGTAATCCCTATACTGGATAAAATATGAGCAATTTACTTGGAGCGAGCGAAATCATTATCCAAATATCTTATTTCAGTTTGGTTAGGATTGAAGTTTTTTTTGTATCTTTAAAATTCATTAGATCAGGTTATTTTCAGGTTTATGCTAGTCCTTTCCAATTTTAATTTGTATTGGCGAAAACAACACAGCGGTGCTCTTTATCACAATACACAAAATACCTAGGATCACATATTTATATAGAGGTATAAAAATGCTCGCTAGCCTACCTTCAACTTGTTTGGGACTAAAGGCTTGGTTATTGTTGTATAGAAAAAGTAACTTAACCTACAAAACAACACTAGATAATGACAATGACAAAATCAGTATTATGACAAAATTTGGGTCAAATTTAAAATTTACAAAACTGATAGTAAACTAGAAACTAAATGAAGCGACCCAGTAACACAAACAAGACCCGGCTCATCTCTTTTTTCTCTTACCTGAATCAACTTAGAAGCAAGTGCAATTCGATCTTTAATGGGTGCATTTGAGCAAACAGCAAACACCAGCCGACTCCTATCCGGTACTTCTTCTAGCTCAGGACTAATCACACCGAGGTCAAAGACATCAATTCCAATATCTTGTGCAGCCTTGATCCATATTTCCTTTAAATCTATGGCCGAGATTGCACGTGATTTTCCTCCAGCAATGTTCACTTCAGTTAACAAGACTACACCTGGTTTTGCTGAGAATTTAAAAGAGGAATAAAACACAAAGAGGTCAGAATCAGATTCTTCTTCTTTTTCTTCAAAGCCTTAATTCCCAAACAAGTTGGGGGTAGGCTAGAAATGAAACAAGTTGAGGTCAGAATCAGATAATATCACAAAAAAAAAATAATTCAAATTTAAGTGTATGCTTGTGCTGTTCCTGGACATTCTCCAACATTAGTGTGCTTGCATACATTAATTTGAAGTGACATTTTCACAAGTACTGCAGCAAAAGGCTAACTTAGTGAATAATCTTGAACTATCATAGCCCAAAATAACTTCGAGTACTAACATAATGGTCCCACACAAGTCATAAAATATACCAATTATCCCTACCTTTCTTCTTATAGGCTTCCAAGAAAAGCAGTACCCTTTCCACAGAGATTATCTTTTACCCCAGTGAGAAGGAAAAGGGAATTGTAGCCTTTAAAGTTAAACACTAGGAAAAGAGGGGCACATGTGAAATTGTTTGCATTTTAGATGGACATAAGAGATATTTCTTGTATTGAAGAGTTCCAGGGGTACAAATTATATTATTGTTGTTTTGCAGGGTGATAAATGACATGGATTCTATACTCGAATACCATTCCTCTTTTAGGTTCTTTTTTAAGAACAATATAATTTCAGAGGTCAAATTTAAAGAACTAATTGTACCTGAAAGAAGCTGCTTAGCAAATGAAAAGTGATCTTTATCACTAGCCATGGCTACTACAAGAGCTAATGGACGGTCCTGATGCACTGCCTCAATCACCTCGGATAAGCCCTTAGCAGATGCTTCCGTATGAGCTGGCCCGCATTTTCAAGCAACATGTAAAAGCTGACTTTAGCAACAATTTGAAATATAGAGGAAGTTTTCTCAAATTATCATGCAAAATTTGAAGTTAACATGCAAGTGAAACCCTTCGAAATGATATAACCATCCTGTCTACCGCAAAACAACAATAAGATATTTTATATGGTAACCTTCCTCTCCTGGAGGATTTTTAAATGCCCAAAATAACCCTCTTCTCACTAAATAATGTAAAGGAAATGCAAAAATCTGGAGGGAAGACTATAACAGATATATTCAAAATTTCCAAACTTTGTAGTAACTTTCTCATTTAGCAGTGCAATACAAAAAATTTCTATAATTTTCTGGAGGGCAGATTGTACAAGTAAAAACACCAAAAAGATCCCTATCAAGATAAATAACTACTGCTTAATTCACAAAAAATAAAAGAAGTGAAAAAATGGATAAGGACCTCCATCAATTAGTAAGGAAACATTGTCTACTCCAATAGCCGAGGCTTCTCTTTTCATCAGAAATTGCATTCTCCCTTGTAAACGGGTTTGTTCTAAGCCTGCCCGAATGGACTCTTTTGAAACTGCCAAACCTTGTACATTTGCAGCAAAATAAAATTAGAAGCAATTCAACATAATGAAATCTGTGGAGGCATGTGATTATTACTACCTTGGTTATGAAGACAAAGTGCTGCACAGGTGGCCATCACAGCATTTCTAAGCTGGTGGCTTCCAAGCATTTGAAGTTTCAAATCCCGCAAGTCGATTTCCTGAAAAATACTTCGTATCTCAGCTACATCAATGCTGGAGATAATGATTATTCTGGACTTTAGACACCAAAACAAATCACATGGAAAGGGCACTTGCGTAAATTTGCTCTACATTAGAGATAATTATTTTGCACAAAAAGAAAGGAAACTACCATGTGATTCTCTATTTCCATGTGTATGTCACATATTTGTACAGGTATTTCATATTCAATTCGATATTGTTTTAGGCTGGAACTAATACATGGATGAAATGTTGAGAGCACTGGAGAGTGCAATAGACGCGCTCTTTCCCGAATAATGCCCTCAACATCTGGTTCGAGTGGTCCACCAATAACTACCTGTAATTGAAATGAAATCAACACAGTGGCACAAATACTGGAGAAATTTTGCATTGCCATTTGTTAAAATGAAAGTCGGAACTGTAATTAAAAAAGACAAATGATAAAATTACAGAACTGGACGGTCTTCTTTGATAATTCCCGATTTTGCCATTGCTATGCTTTGGAGGGAACCACCCAAGGCCTCCAGATGTTCCTTTCCTATTGAGGTTATGATAGATAAAGCCAACTCTGAGCTGCGTATCACATTTGTTGCATCCCTTGCTCCTCCCAACCCTGCCTGTCACCAAAATAAAAGAAAAGAACAACGCAACAAATTAAACTAAAGGTAGTGTTTGGTTGAGGCCTAAACTATGAAAAAAGGGGTTTAGGCCTCGGTTATTCTACCAAATGCGGATTAATTAGGTCAGCCTGACTAGGCGTAACTATATAATTATGCCTCTAAATTTAAACCACCTCTCTCCAAGTGGCTTAAGAGTTAGTCCTCCTACAGCTCCACGGTCGACGACTATCCAATTTTTTTCCTCGCTTCTTTCGTCGATACTATTTCTTAAAAGCTTAGGCCATGACATAACTTGTGACCTCAACTAAACATGAATAGCTTAGGCCGGCCTAAGTTGGACTTAGGCCTCCAAAGTTTAGGCCTCAGAACTTTAATAACATTGATCAAATTTAGTTCATAAAGATTAAGTACTTACTTCTATGACCGCAATATCAACCATCACATGAGAGAAAACATGAAAAGCAAGTGCTGTGAACACCTACATAAACAAATTATTTGGAGTTTTAGACCATAACAAAAAGTGCGGCAAGAAAATGTATGACCAAAATTAAGATCTTAGGTGCCACAATCTAGTAACATGTTACAGGTCAGGTATAATCCAATCAGTAGACAAAATATTGAAGGCATCAGATTTGTTTAAAAATATTTGCCTAAGCTACCTCAAAATGGGAAAGGGCTCCATTTTCAGAAGCTACTGAATCATCAATTTTACCCTTGACTTGTTGAAAAAGATTGCTTAACAGATCAGCTGGGATAGGTTTGCCTTCTTTTCCAATTGAAATGCGCTCCCTAATTGTCATTATGTGCGGGCTGCATGAGAAGGTTATAAGTTATAACTGTAAATTCATTAAAAGTTAGGTTACTAGGTTATTTGAAAGAAAAGGCATAGATTGTACCTAGTATAGGTACCGACTTTGTAGCCCTTCCTTCCGTAAAATATTAGAAATAAATGCAGCAACTGAACCTTTTCCCTTTGTTCCAGCAATATGGATAGACTGTAAATATAACACCACAACACATGAAGATGCTCTACACACATATTTAACTCTAAGTCACAGTGCAAATTATCAGGTGATGGCATAAATGAAAAATGCAATGTTGCTCGAAGGCTTCAACTATGAGCAACTGGTCTCAATACAGTACCAAGATAGGTGTTTTCAGTTACCTTACAACTTGTGACTTGTACCAGTACATGTTGGAGATGGGATAAAACCCAACTAATATTTAAATCTTAAAAAAAAAAAAAAATGACAACGTGAAGAAAGTATGTGTTCCTTTCTCAATTCATGCCGTCCTTCTCACAACATATATTTTAAAGGCACACAAGTATTTTGTAGGAATGCTAAGGAGGGGTTTAATGATACAGTGGAACTATACAATTGAAACGAACAGTAATTTACCAACAAGAAACATTAACTTTATTAATTGTTAATTAATTTATTATAATTTATTATCATCTAGTTATGGTCGACAGTTAAGTTACTCACACAAGATGTTTGTAGAAATGCCCAATAGACAAACATCACGGTACATCAGTACTTGGCATGCGACAACTGGATAGTGAAGCAATCACTGACCTTGAAACGCGTATGGGGGTCGCCGAGACGGCTGAGCAGCCGCCTCATCCGGCCGAGATCGAAGCCGTCGTCAGACTCAGTACCGGCTCCTCTGGGCACACCGATTCTCTCATAGTTCTTCAGCCCCTCCAAGTACTCCACCAACTCCGCCATCTCAGCCCCGTGGTCTCCGCCTCCCACCATAGCTGAGAACAGTCGAGGTAACCTCAGGGGTGCAAAGAGAGCTCTGTTTCTGGTGCGGTTGAAGCCGGAATGGAGATAGAATGGGCGCAAGAGGTTGGGAGGATAGAGCATGGCGGAGGAAAGGTGGAACTGGAGAAAAAGTAGAAAAGGTGTTCAAGCTCAAATTTGAGGGAGTAAAAATGATTTTCACATTTACGGACTAAACGGTAGTTTCAAGGGGCGAATTTTCGAGTCCGCATCGTCTGCATCAACTCAAAAGAGCGAATTAATGCATCTCGGCCGTGTGATTTTAAACAGTTAATCCGGTCCCGCCTATAAAGCATGAGATAAATATATAAATTATTCTTGTTAACATATGATATGAGCTGGAGAGGGGTCCGGATTCAATTTTTGGGTTTTACATCGGGATCGCCCGATTCGAATTCATCACTCAGAATTGTCTCGAGATTTGAATCTGTCGTCGGGATGTGTGTGCTCCACTTCAGTATGGATTGTCGCGGATTCGAATCGGACGGTCCCAATCTAAAACCCAAAAATTGAGTTACTTCACTAGATCGGAATTCGCTGGAGAGGTGGTGCTAGTATTGTGAAAATAGTATGTAGTTGGTGGATGAAAAGGGCTGATAAAAAGAATTCGTAGCTCGTGAATTGATCGGGGTCAGCTCATGACTCACTCGATGCCAGTTTGATTGTTATTGCGAGCTGTTAACGAGCCAGCTCGTTATTAGCTCGATTTAGATTAAACGAGTTTGAGTTGGACCTAGCTCGCTTGCAAACTAGCGAGCTTGTTAAATAGATTTTACGATTTGATATGATTCGTTGGATGAAAGGTTAGGGTTTATGATTTGTTGTTTTTTATTCAATATTTATGTATTTTTGTCAGTATACTAATTTCTATGTTTGATGCTTTGTTTGATGGACTTGTTTCATTCTATTAATTGCACTTGAAAATGGATATATGTTACTTTGTTTGATGAGCTTCATTATCTTTTTTTTTTTTAATTTATATGATAGTAGCCCAAATAAATCCCAACAAGCTAAACGAGCCAACTTGGTCTGATTATGAATTAAGATTCTAATTCGACCCCTTAATCTCAGCTCACTCGACAATCAACTCACTTAGCTGCTGTGGTAAGCAGATCACGAGCTAGGCCCGGCTCGTTGCTACCCTATATGAGGAGAGTAGCTTGGATCCGATGCCCATTGGACTCAAATTTGGGTCCGATGGGTTTCAGAACCGTTCGATTTGCTTTAAGATTCGTGCGCACGAATTTTAAAACAGACGCTAATGCGGGTGCGAATCTTAAAGGAGATCGGACGGTCATCAAACCCATCGAACTTATTTTAAGTGCGATGGGCATCGGACCCAAATTGACCTCCTACATGAGACACTGCCAAGCAACAAATCATTGTGGTGGCCGATTAATCAGATTTTTATCATCATATTGGTGTTCATACAAATATACAGGTATCCATGATTCAAATAAAAAAAATTGCATAATTTATGTCCAAATATAAGTAGAATATTGCTAAATTCAAGTATGTAAAGGATTCTGAATTTTCGTAAATAATCATAATTAATTATGAAATTAAATTCTTAAATATTTTATCACAATTATTAAAAAAAAATTGAAACACACAAGTATTTTTTGTGTCTATCTATTTTTTTTTAACATAAATGAATACTATTTTCCTTCAAATTTATAGATTGTGCGAAATCATCTAATATTCGTCTGATTTACTTCTCAAGGCATTCTGCCAACTGGTTATTATTCCTATTTCCTTAAAATTGAAGTAAACTTATCTGATAGCTCACATTATTAACATAATCCATAGGATACTTTCAATAAGAGCTAAGTAACACTTATATGCCGAAATCTCTAAAAATAGCATAATCTGAAAAAAAAAAAAAATAACCACGAAATCTGAGTACTTTAAGATCTACCACGGCCGCAGAATATCGATGCGGCCTCAGCTAGAGGGTCCGCACCGGTGTTCTACGGTCTCAGATATTCCCTTTTTTTTGTTTAATCAAACTTTGAGATATCTGTGGGTCCAGCGAATTCCAATTGGTTTGAAAAATGGAGCATAGTTAAACTTTGAGATATCTGAGATGGGGCACAAATACCAACACAAAATCCCATTTTTTATTAAAAAAAATGGGGCCACAGAACACCGGTGTAGACTCCTGGCTGGGGCAGCAGAATGCCTGTGCGGTCTCCAGTATTTGAGGTCACACCGGTGTTCTGCGGCCAATCTGAAAATACTCAGATTTCGTAGTTTTTTGGTTTTTCTTTTTGTTGAGAAAATAGCAACTTTAAAAATTACGGACTTATATGATATAATATCATGCAAAACTTCTTCCTCTCTCCTCTCTTTCAACATGAAATTTTTTCCCTGATACCAATTTCTAAATAACATTGTTCGATAATTTCTTGATATTAAAAATTCAAGTGCACATATGCTAAATCGTGTCATACTACTGGCAAAAAAAAATCGTGTCATACAAAAATCATATGTTTTATATCTTCATAAGAAAAATTAATCAATCAAAATATTTTTAATACACACATATCTGATTTTTTTAAATACCCTCAAAAAATAAAAAAATAACAAAAATACCCCGGATTTTAAAATTTTCGAAAAATGCCCCCGAACACCACACTGTGGGGCGGTCGTCTATGAGAGTCGACTGCCCCACAATGTGGCGGTTCTTTTTTTTTTTACTAAAAATTGAGGAGTAATTAAGTAGTGAAATTGTTCATGAATTAGTTTTTTTAATGATTGATATCAAATTGATAATATAAAACCCTGACTAAATGACATAACAAAACATAAATATTGTATTAGTTCAATTAAAAAAAATGAGGAACATTTTTCTTTCAGACGAATGTATATGAATGCTCCAACAATTATACACGGTTTTATTGTATGATCCGTGTGTGACAAAAGAAATATAACATTTTCCCCGTGTGTTGAATGAATATGAATGATTATTTTCTGTATGCTGTGATGTTGAATATTTATTAAATTATGATGTGTAATTAATTGTATGTTTAATAGCTAGCAAATATGGGTGCTAGCCTATTATAAGTTTGAAAAAAATACACGGTTCTAAATAACAATCCATGTACGGTGTCTAAAATAATATACGAATGCTTTGTAGAAACCGTGTATATAGCCCTTCTTATTGTACACGGTTACTTGGACTGTGTAGAAATAAACATTATCAGCGCCTTTTTTTACAAGTTCTGACACGGTTGAATTTTATTAACCGTGTATGATAGTTCTATATAGACACGGTTCGGTAACCGTGTACAAAGTACCCCTATTCATACAAAAAAATCACTGATACGGTCGTGTAAGCGTGTGATATTAGCTTTTCGACCCTGTATGGTCGTGTTTTCTGTACTAGTGTGGCATTGTACTTAAGCTGAGGTGGATAGTCTTTAACCCTAATATATCCACGGTTCAGAATAAATCAAAATATAATTAATGATCTAAAATCAGTTCGTTAACAGTTCAAACCGGAATGAACCAAGCAAAGTCAAGCTTATATATTTATTTCGAAGATGTATAACCTACCATAAAGATTCTCGTTACAATTTCACAAAAAGTGGAACAAGAATTGTTGCCAATTGCCATGCACATAATAAATGGTTCCCTTGATTTGGTGGAATAAATGATCCAATTTAGGCAATACAAGTCAGTGTTGTAAAAAACGGTCTAGTCGGCCGATTAAACGGCCGATTAATCGGAAACGGCGGCCTAACCGTCACGAACACTCTTAACGGAGGCCTGTTAGCGGATGAGAACGATTAATCGGCCGTTTTTTCCGATTAATCGGCCGTTTTCCGATTAATCGGACATTTTTTCCGTTTAATCGGTATGGGCCATAATCCATAATCTCATCTATCGGCCCAAATTATCTATATTAGCCCAATCTGAATAAAATAATAAAATAAAATCATAAATATCTCAGAGACTCTGGAACTTTCTATAAGACCTAACCCTTGCCCTTCCCGCCAAATCAATTTAGCTAGAATTTCTCTTTAATTTTAATTCAATCGTCCCGTCCCTTGCTCTTCTCTCTTTATCTCTTGTAGTGTGAATTGTGAAATCAAGCAACTAGAGAGTGGACTGGAGACCGAGACATGCATTCAATTTGAAGCAAGACAATTAATTGAAGCTTACTCTCCGATACAAAGTGAGCTCTTAATCTATTCTATAGTTCTAATTTATTTTATAATAATCTCTAGTTTCAAATTCTTCTCTGTCACTAATTTCATTTTATAATATTCTTTGCCTTGACTTTTATTATTTGAAATCGTTTTCATTGATAAGAAAAACTTTTATTTTATTGCAAAATTGTAACTTTAGTTCAAGCTCTCAACTACATGCCATGACAGTATAAATTTAAATTAATCTCATAATTATTTGACATATATTTTGTTGTTATAGAGATGTCTAGTTCAAGCTCCAAATCAGTCGATTCAGGGGAATTCCTTCATGTCCCTGAAAACTCAACAGACCCGACTTGGAAATACATCAGACTTACTAAGAAGGATTGTACTCAATCAGTGATGTGCATGTTGTGTTCAAAAAAATGGAAAACAGGTGTCTCTCGCATGAAGAAGCATTTGGCAGGTATAAAAGGTGACATTCAACCTTGTCCAAAAGCCACTCCTGAGATAATGAGAGAGTTTCAAGAGCTCTTAGAAAGTGCAATAAAGAAGAAGGAAGACAGAATTAAACAAGAAGATGAATTCCGGTCAAAGATCAATATAATGGGAGAAGAATTTGATAATGATGAAGAGGATGTGGTAGAAGTTGGAAAGAAACCACGATTAAAAGGACCAATTGACAAGTATGCTGTGGTAGGTTTGTCGGTTTCAGAAAATAGAAAGGGAAATATGGAACAACAAACCATTAAAGATTCTATCTCTAAAGAACACAGAAATCGGGTGAATGACTATTTAGCATTTTGGACATACAAGTGCAGCATTCCATTTAATGCCCTTACTGATCCAGCTTTTAAATCTTTTTGTGAGGCACTTGGTCAATATGGTCCCGGCTACAAGCCTCCCACCATGTACGAGTACAGAGAGCCGTTGTTAAAGAGACAAGTTGAGAAGACTAATGAAAATTTAAAGGTTCATCGTGATTGGTGGAAGAAAATGGGATGTACTATCATGACAGATTCATGGACAGATCGAAGAGGCAGAAGCTTGATGAATTTATGTGTTAATAGTGAGTTGGGTACTTGTTTTCTCAGAGTTGTTAATGGCTCTGCTGATACTCATAGTGCAGAGTACATATTTCAATTTGTTGAGAGCGGGATTAAAGATGTCGGGGTGGAGAATGTTTTGCATGTAGTAACTGATAATGCCTCAGCTAACCTAGCTGCTGGTCGGTTGTTGATGAAGAAATATCCTTGCATTTATTGGACTTCATGTGCTGCTCATTGCATTGACTTGATGCTAGAGCGGATTTCCAAGGAACCTCGCATTAAGAGTGTGTTGGAAAAGGCTAAAAAGGTCACTTCTTTTATCTACAACCATCACAAAACACTTGATTTAATGCGGTCGTACACTGAGAATAAAGAAATTGTGAGACCCGGGGTGACGAGGTTTGCTACATCTTTCCTCACCTTAAGCAGTTTCCACAAGTTGAAGTCAAAGTTAAAGCGCATGTTTGTAGGCAGCAGGTACATTTAAGTTTTCTATTTTTTTATTTTTATTTTATTTTAATAGTTCCTTATATAATGTATGGCTCTAAAATAGGTACAATCAGCTCAAGATTTCAAAAACTCCGGAGGGAAAAAGAGTTGCCTCAATTGTTATCTCTGATGAAAGGTTTTGGACTGACCTAGAGTTGGCCATTGGTATTTTCCTCCCATTGGTCAAGCTTCTTCGACTTGTTGATGGAGAGAAAAGGCCAGCTACAGGATTTATTTATGGCGGTTTATTGGATGCAAAGAGTGAGCTAATCGAATGCCTTAAAAACAATCTCGAACTCTGTATTTCCGTGGTTAATGCAATCGATTACTACATCGATGGTAAGTTAGATAGCGAGCTTCACCTAGTGGCATATTACCTCAATCCATTCTATTTTTATAGGGATAAAGCTAGCATAGTGGGGTCAGAAAAGATTTCTGGTAGTGTTCTTAAGTTTATTGAGCGGTTTTATCCGAACGAAGAAATTCAAGACAAAATCACAAGAGAGGAGATGTTAGCCTACTCAGAGGCTTCTGGAACTTTTGGCAATTCAGGAGCCAAGAGACAGAGAGAAAAAATTGATGAAACCTTTAATCCTGGTACTTGTCCATCTATTTAAATTATTTCATTCTTTTTTGTTATGTTTAAATTATATTTCTTAAAAGCAATAGTGATTGTTGAATTATCTTTGATAGCTCATTGGTGGAATGTTTGGGGATCTAAAGCACCATATTTGCAAGGATTAGCAGTCAAAGTCCTCAATCTGACTTGTAGCTCTTCAGGATGTGAAAGAAACTGGAGTGCTTTTGAATGGGTAAATTTTTTTATGGTCTTTCAAACTTTGATTACTGTATATGGCATTTCTAATATACTAAAGAAATTGAATTTACATTTTCTTTATGCTGCTTATGTTTAGACCCAATCAAAGAAAAGAAGCAAGCTGGACGTACAAAGACTCAATGACATCATATTTGTGCAATTCAACTCTCGAATGAAGAAGAAAGATGATCCGATAAAGAAATCTGATCCAATTATGGAAACATGTGAAGATGGTGATGCTCCTAATGCAATAGAGTGGCTTGAAGGTAGTAGTTCGGTGCTAGAAAATGAGGAAAACATGGAAGCTTTTGGTTATACTTCTGAAATATCAACTCGAGAAGCAAAAATATCTCATAAGAATGTAAGTAATAAATCCTCTCAACGTGCTAAGAGATCTTATGGAGGTTCATCCAGCCGTGGTACCAAATCTGCATTACCTCCAATTGATGAGAATAATGATGAGATTGTGGAATCGGATAAGGAGTTCCTTGCCTCTGATGATTCAGAGACTGAAGAGTCCGAACATGACATTGCCCTTGATGACATCTGAAAGTAATTAGTTGTTATTGACCATTTTGTGTATGCTTCTTCTGAATGGCATTTTGTAGTTCTAAATTTGTGTATGCTGCTTCTAACTAAACATGCTATCTTTTGTTTTATATGAATTATGTGTATGCTGCTTCTAATTAAACATGTTATCTTCTATTTTATATGAATTATGGACATCTTCTGAATGGTAATTTCATTAATTTAATAACGAAGTTTCTGGTGTATATGATAAATTTCATGAGTTAAATAAATTATGATATATATACATAAATTTAATAAAAACGTTAAATTGTCCGTATAATTCCGATTAATCGTCCGTATACCGATTAATCACTTGACGGTACCCCCTCCGTCCGACGACCGAATACCGTTATTTACAACACTGATACAAGTTGGCCTAAACATGTGGTTTAGGTTCTCTGTACATGTTTCGTCATATGTACAGGTGTTTGCTGGACCCGTATCCTCCCAGGTACCTGACTCAAGAGAATTGACACGGATGGCCCAGATTTACTCTCAGCCGGTGCCCACTCGGGATGACATAGGGGGTCAGTATTATTTATGCTTTGAGATTCGTGCTAAGTGACTCAACACAATTTTAGACAGTCCGATTCAATTCTATTGAGTCAGGTGACCTGAGAGGATACGAGTTCGGTGTTTGCTAGCGCTCTTGTATTTAAAAGTATCTTTGATTGTCTAACAAAAGTTATTTTCGAACTTGTATGTGCTCGTCAGATAGATATAATATTTTCAAATAATTAATTAGAAATAATCGAGAATAAACAGTTATAATTGAAAATAATTGGCCAATTAGTTGAAAAAATTCGTGACGATTGATCACCGGCAATAACTAATCGGCCTATTAATCAGTCTAACAGCCGTTTTTTACAACACTGGTATATATATATATATATATATATGGACAGTGCTACGGTGCTATGCATAGCATAGAGGCCTCCGTGCTACGGCTCAATTTTTGAGTTTTCAAAATTCTAACGGTCGATCCGAACCGTTCAACATGATCTCCACATGAATATGTACTTGCAAACCAAATTTTACATTTTTTAGAATTTTTTTACTATTTATTAAACCACTTTGAAAAAACAGTAATTTGTACACAACAGTAAAGTCTTCTAGACCATTGGATTAGCAATTTTCAAAGTAGCTTAATAAATAGTAAAAAAATTCTAAAAAATGTAAAATTTGGTTTGCAAGTACATATTCATATGGAGATCATGTTGAATGGTCCGGATCGACCGTTAGAATTTTGAAAACTCAAAAATTGAGCCGTAGCACGGAGGGGCTCTATGCTACGCGTAGCATATTAGCCAAATTCTATATATATTCTCCATATATATTGGATATATTTATCTGTAAAATAAAGTACATTAATGCATGGTGTATGACTTATATGGTTGTTAGGTATATATGCTTGCATATTAATTATTGAATTTCAAGTAATTTATCCTTTGAGTTAATTTTGATGGATAAGTTATGTACTGTCAGTTGGTGCCCGTTCCAATCATTGTACAGTGGAAATATCCTTTTCCTAATTTATTGGATTTAAATGGACCGTGTCGTGCCGTATCGGACACGGGATGTGTCAAGAATGTGGTCAATCGTATTTTGAGAAATTCTGTTTGGATGCATGTGTCGGGTGGAATCCATATCCTCGACGGTACCGTAAAAGATTCCCTTTTACAATTAGCTATTTGCGGTTTGAGATTAACTCTCAGCCGGTTTGGGATTCGGACTGACTGAGGCGGAAGAATTATTGAGCTATGATTCGAGTGATTTTTTGTAAATCCATTTCAAAGTCGAATTTTCCTTTTTTGAATATGGAATATTCCATATTCAAAAAAGGAAAAACGGGTAGGTTATATTCTTGATCTTGGTTACTAATATATAAATCGCTGTATGAACATAAAAGAAAAAAACGAATCAAAGAATCATAATTGTATTTGTCTAATTAATAGCTTTCATAGAATTTGTATACTCTGAGGAAGCCCTCGAAAAAATCATCTATATCCGTTTCTTCTGAAAAATCAAAAACGGTTTCAAAAAGACTTAGGGCCTCTGCATCGACCAAATCACGGACCGTCCTCATTGAGTAAAGGAGTGCGCCCACTCTCTGGCCGAAGAAAAATTCAACGGTCAATCTCTCATACGGACACTCTCGTCTTTTGGATTTTAAAAAAGAGAGCTTTTTCTCAAAACTAACAGATACCTGTAACCACATCCGAATATCTTCGTTCATACGAGTCTCCTTTATTCATTAGAAAATAAGATAAAATGAGTTCTAATATACGATATAAGATCGTTTATTATCAGAACTCAGACGGGATAAAATCCCATATTATCGGTTGGCTTTAGCTTACCCAATTTCTTAAGTATCGAGGTCAGAATAAATACAATAATTTTGAGATTCGTGCCAAGTTAAAAATAACGGTCCAGATCAAGTAACTGTAAAAGATTCTCTTTTACGGTACCGTCGGTGATATGAATTCGTGTCGGGTGTTGTATTGTGGCAAAAGTAAGAAAACGTGCCCTATAGAATATGCTACAATTTTTTTAATTTTTTAGTCCAGTTGGCATGATACATGACATGTTATTGATGTGTTTTTGTACCCATGGGTGCTATGCAGACACGTGGGTACACAGTGATATTTTTTATTTCCTATTTAAAATTATGAATTAACTAAGTATAACCGGGGGCGGACCCAGAATGTTTCCGGAGTTGGACGTTTAATTCGTAATTCGAGTTAAATTTAGAATTAAAATTGAAATAAATATATTGAATTTTTGATTGGTAATTAGAATTATAAGTCAGTGCATCAGAAATTACAAGTCAAAGTATTGGAAAGTACAAGTTAAAGTATTGTTTTTTATCGAGTACCCAATTGGTTAATGGATTTAAATCTGATTCGATATTTTTTTGTCCCTCCTGACGAAAATCCTGAATCCGCCCCTGAGCATAACCTTGAATGAAAACTAGTAGCTCAAGAGATTTTGGATTCCAAGTTCTAATTAATAGAATATAATTAGAGATTAATGAGCCAAATATTTCTCTTGAAAAACATTAATGGTCTTTTTTTTCTTATTCAAGTACTCTTTTTCATAATCACACTATATAAAAGTTTTAGTGATATTATTTTTTCTCATTGAGGCATTCATAGAATTTTCTATGATTTTTTAAATTTGACCGGTTCTTTTGCATTATAATATGAAGAGCAACTATTTTCTTATTTTTGCTCTCTCCAATCAGACAATGATCAATATTGGTAAAAATATAGACTTTGCATTTTTTTTTAAAATGTAATTTTTTCTTAATTAGATGTGTAGAGACCTTTGTTTATTTTTATTTTTAAATTAACTGATTCTTCCGGACTGTATATGCTTAACAAATTTTATTTTATTAACATGAATATTAAATTACATGAAGAGTAGAAAAAATATAACTACTGAGTACATAATTTATTTTAACGATTGTTTAAACATTGTTAAGTTAGACATCTAATTTCAACTCTGTCCTCACATAGTTCATAATTCATACAAATTCTAGTATTTTACCTTATTTTTGTTTGAATTTGCTCTGCTGTATATATTAACATGAATATTAAATTATGTTCGAAATTCGGATCAATATTTTTACATAATGATTAGTCCTTCGAGATATGCCTGTCCACCAAATGCATATGCAGCATATCAATATATATATATATATTTTTACAGCATCGGCCATAACCAAAGATGTGTATCACGTTTTAGATCAAACTATATTAAAAGGGAAATAAATCTGCTGTTATTCCGATTCCAACTGTTGATCTTTGTTGAAATTTGAGTATGAAAAACTTTTTTTTTGAGACTCGTGTATGAAATTTTTTGAACGGTTGAGATAGAAATAATAGTGTACTGAGATTCCTTTGGAATAACAGCAGATTTATATCCATATTAAAAGATCCTCATCTGATTTGATTATTCGTTTGTTTTTCAGACTGGACAAAACTAACGGATTGAGATCTGCTGCAATCTGAATATTGAGCACAGTAAATCCAGCCGTCCAACTTTTTAGTGCACACATCTCAAAACAGCTGATTTTTCTGTGCACGTATCTCGAAACAATTCGACAGCTGAATTTAAAAAAACAGAAATTACATAATACTGTTCAAGATCGCAGCAGATTCTCATCCAAAACTAACATGATAAAGATAAAGAGAGCTATCTTTTTCATAATTTGAATAAGAGCAGATAGGGGCCCACCTTGAATAGCACACAGGTCGACATGTTACCCCATAAACATATCCCAAGATTTCCTAGGACATTACGGCCATGTGCTCATTGGTAGCAAAATTTGTCATGTCGTTGCAACTGCTAGCAACAAATTAAGTATCAACACAACTTCATTGTCATCACTGAACAACAATCTTCATGCATGGTTACAAAATAAATCATAGCACATATATATATACACACAGAAAGGTTTGTCACGAGCGACTCTCTCATTTTGTCGTTGTCTCTCGTTTCTCTGGCAAATGGGGTTAATATATATGTCCATATTGAAATTCCACAAGAGCGCAAGTGTTCTCTTCCCTCTAGACATCTCTCGTGGTGTGCTGTTTAAAAAGTTGCAGGAACCAGAAACTGTGCACGCCACAATTTTACCAAATGCTTTTATCATCAATTAATTGTGCTAAAATCAGGATTCTTTTCTCAAGTAGTAGACACCTACGAATAATTGCATTAATTATGAATGCTCCCTTAAAGTTATTTAGCACAAGTTACATACCATGGTTCTATTACTATTCCAAAGATAATCTTAAACTCAACTAAGATAAACATCTACACCAAACAACT
The DNA here is from genome assembly GCA_025461045.1 of Carex parvula. Lineage (NCBI taxonomy): Eukaryota > Viridiplantae > Streptophyta > Magnoliopsida > Poales > Cyperaceae > Carex > Carex parvula. The sequence goes on along the minus strand of JAJGRW010001299.1, from coordinate 456,724 downwards.
TAAAAAAAAGAAAAAAGAAAAAAAGGACTACATATCTACCATACACATTGATCATAAAACACATTTTGGGGCCATATTAATTAAAGAACTTCTTAATCAGAGAGCTAGATATCTACCACACACATTGATTATAATTAATCATAGGCCATGCTAGAAAACCTCTTAATCACATGCCCATTCAATATCTCCAGCACAACTTTGTTTGCGGGGCCCACACACCGTGGCGTTTTAAACTGTCCCACTGATGTGCCTCTCGACAAGTAATGGTACAGAACTTTCCTGAAGGTTCCCCTCTCTACTACACGCAATTCTAACGGCCCGATAGTTCCTGTTTTCCTTGACCCGACATATCCGGCATCGATAAAGGTGCGGTCCATGCAATCGCAACAATTTTGTAGGACCTCATCTTTTGCATCGGTGTTTAATTCCCAGAATATCACATAGTGGCCTGGGTCAGATGCCATGTCAGCATGGCTGGTGAAGTCCAGCAAGTCAAGCTTTTTCTCAGCTGAGAGGAGCTTGGTCGCTTCGTCAACTGCCAGCTGGAGATCCTTTTCAGTGTTCTTGTCGATATTTATGCTGAGAATTAAGTTCCCTCGGCATATGAACTTGAGCCTTGGGGTTGAGTTGTAAAACCCCTCCACTCGTACCACGTCACCCAATCGGTACCGGTACAGACCTAATAATTATATTGGAAAATGTAATTTATTAGTCTGACCATGATGTCTCAATAATTGAAATTGACAAACAAGATATATAACTGTACTTTTTTTTAATCATCTCGAAAGAGTTATTAATCACAAAAATAACATCTTTTGGACAAAAAATAAAAATCAAAGAAGGTGATAACACTGATAAGTGATATATAAGATTGTACCAGGGGGGCTTGATGTTGACTTGTTATATTGAGCTACAATTGTATGTCTTCATATTTTTTAGGAAATAGAGAGAAAGTGACATACAATATATACAAGGCTTTAAAAAAACAAAGGCAGACAATGATACTGGCACAAAGTTTTTTTAATTTGCTGATGGTGATTCTTCTCCCGTGTGAACCCATGCTACTTTTTACCTGGTCATGTTCAAAAGCCGTCGTCTTTTGATGACTACAAGAGATAACTATACTCACAAGTTATTAACTACTACTATTATTAAGTCCTTATACCATATCTCAATAAATATCTTTTATTTAATTTCCAACAGATCTTAAGTGATATCATAAATCAGTATTCAGTACCATCAACAGATCTTAAGTAATTAACAGTATTTAACATGACCTACCTACAAATTATTAAATTACTTGTATTAAAATACGTGTATATACAACCAAATTTGACCTGATTTGCATCTTTGATTTTCAACCTAACCATAATTCCAAAAGACAAACCAAACCACCCGTGGATTAAAAAAATTTGTTTTTAATTTTGTCTTACTTGGCCAGAACATGGATGTATCATGTATGTGTCTTCAAATCAAGATGTAACAATAATTTAGTATGCCATGTAATACTAGATGGAAAAGCCATGTAAGCAATGAAGTAAGTTTGGAAATATGAAACTGTCAATTTGATTGTATATGCTTTAATTCACTTGGTAATAAAAATACAACTTATCATGATTACTAAGCTGTTCAAGATGTATAAGAAATGAAGACTTTACCGGAGGTAGTAGGAAAAGTTTTATGAAAGAAAAAGAATTGATAAATGGTAGGCACAATAAATTTGTCTTTACAAATAAAATGCTTAATTAGTATATATGGCGCATTAAATAGCTAATAAATAATATTTTAAAACCAAAAGTCCTATGATTTGCAAGTCTTATTAATTTCCAAATGCAATAAAATATAAAATAATACAAATAATCAAGACTGATGAAGTCATGATTGATTTTCATGCCCCAAGTTTTAGAAAAAGCAACCTGAAGTTCACCAAATTAATTTCCAAATGCAATAAAATATAAAATAATACAAATAATCATAAGTAATGATTGATTTTCATGCCCCAAGTTTTAGAAAAAGCAACCTGAAGTTCACCAAGAAGGTATAGTCAATAATCAATATATAGGCAACAAGGATTTGTGTTTTGGTTTTAGTCAATCAGTCCCAACAACTGCACAAAACAAAAAGCAGAAACAACTGCCAATCTTTTGAAAATGACACAATTTAAATATTAAAAAATTCAGGTCTCAATAGTCCTCTAGGATTATGCCTAATTTTTGAAGTAATTAAAAATATCGTAAATAGTACTAAATCATGCTCACATCAGAGAAGGCCACTCAATATGGCATAATGGTAAATAAGCTAAATAAAGCAAGAGATGAAGAAGTTACATACCAGCAAAAGTGGTCATGACAATCTCATATTCCTCCCCAACTTGCACCTCAGTGAGACCAATAGGCTCTGACAAAGCACAATTTCCACTTCCTCTCAGAGGGATAAACTCAAAAAATCCAATATCGGGAAGCACCACAAAATTAGCAGAGTCTGGTGGTGTTAACGGGTCGACATTCGCTGCGATCCACCCTTCCGATGATCCGTACTCTGCACAAACCAATGGCAACCGGCCCGCATAGTGTCCCAATTTTCGCGTGTAGTGTTCCATCGAACCAGTCATTATACCATACACATATTTCGCATTCGTCCAGAGCTCCGGTATGACACCGTACCAGTTACTCAGCCCCTCGCACTTGCGGTATATCGAGTCAGCCAATTCTGGGTCAGGCCTCAGAATAGCCGAGACTGCATTTCTTATACTTGGATTAGTTATTCTACTCGACAAAACTCCTGTTTTTATATCCCTGCACAGTTCCTCCCAGTCTTTTTCAAAGGATTGAAATGCAACGACTAAGCTGTGTGCAAAAGTGGCAGAGACGAATTGGACCTGATCAGCATATAGGAGGCCGCACAGAAGGTGACAGTAGAGGGACTGCTGAAAATCAGAGCCAAATATGACCTCATCAGGACTGGTGCACTGCGATTGGATGTCGCGCATGGTGGATTTAAACTGGTGGGACCGGTAGACGTTTGTCGTGGCAGTAGTGGCTGTTTAGACCACCTTTTGTTTTGAATTGCTTGCTCCCATATATGAATTGAAGTGCCTTTCCATTCTCTACTGGGAATTCTCTGTCAAATTTGGGAGTTTAGTGCTCAAGTACTTTTTATACATTCATTTTTAAGGAAAAAAATTGTTTTTAAAAGCAGTAATCTAGGTACCTGTTCCTAAAAGCATAAGAAATGCGGTATATTTGCATGGTGTTGTGTACCAGTTCTTCATTGAAAACTACATACTTGGGCTTCCCTTGAGTAGTCCCAGAACTAATCAGAAAGAATAAAAATTAATTAATAAGTTAGTGATGGTAAGAAGACAATTCAACATGTACCCCAGCAAAAAGTCAAAGTTTAATGCATAACCATGAAAATGGTACTATTAGATGCACAATCCAATAAAAATTATAACATGATGCAACAGCCTACAAAATAAGACCATTTCTATACCCCTATTTTGTTTTTAAAAAAAATGATGCAAATAGTCTTCCTTCACTATTTATCTCCATGTAATCAAAAAAGAAAAGAGAGGCAATTCTCAAATCATGGACATGTATATGTGACATTTACCATATGCTTTCAATTTTCAATTGGGACATCAATTATTTGCTAGGGCATGCATGATATTTGGCATTTCTCTAGGCCCATGTATGACAGTGAATTGTACCTAAGAGATATGGATGTAACTGGTTTTCCTGTAAGTATAGGTGCAGTATCTCCATCTATAATCCTCTGTATGTACGGTTCAAGATCATGGTGTGTAACTAATGGCACGCAAGCTCTGAAGCTCTCTATGTCAGTTCGGCCTCCAAGACCCAGTCCTTGCAAATACTCGGTATCTCCATTTTCTTCTAGAATCATCTTTAGCGTGTCTCTCTGAACTCTGCTCGCATTTCTTGTCACCTCGTCAAACTCTTGTATAACTCTCTCCATGTTGAAATTTCCTTTCTTTTCAAGCATTTTCAGTTGCAGGTGACTGTGTTTACAGCAATTAGTCGTTTCCACCTGCAATACTTGACAAAAATGAAATTTATTTATTATTACAACCAATATCGACATAAAGAAGGAGAAGGACATAAAAAAAAAAAAAGGAAAGAAAGAAAGAGTAGTTGAGACGGTCGGTTGCTTTCGAGTTTGAATTTTCAAATGCAAAAAAACAAACTATAAAAACAATGCAATGAATCTTGGGGAAGAAGCAGAGAAGCAAATCAAAGGACGAAACAGAGAATATTCTCCTTCACAGAAGCAAACAGCGGCATTTAATCATATTAATTTTAAAAAACCAATCCGAAAAAACTACAATCACAAATTAAAAGATAAGATTCAAAGTTTGGATCCTTCTCAAATATTATTAATTTCAAGCAAATAAAAACAAGATGCTTGAGGCGATTTTAAATGCAGTTCTACGAATTAATCGACAAATAAATCAACAATTAATGCGAGATACCGAATGTCAGAATCTCAACTTGCGAGAGTTCCGCAGAGAACAAATTTCAGATGAAGAATTGAAGGAAACTCACTGGTAACATGTAAATGGAGGAGGAAACGGAGATCTCCAGTCTAGACTTATGAGAGCCTCTACGATTTCTTCGAACTGGGCATGGTCCTGACTCCTGAGGTAGTGGCGGGATTGAAAGTGTTCTTCGAAAGAGAGATGAGAGAGAGAGAGAGAGAGAGAACAACTAACAAGCAACAACCGACAGAGACTCCTGCAAGTGAGGCCCAACAGTCGAGCTCCTGTCTGGTTTTAGTGAGAGAAAGAGAGATCGTGTGTGTGATCGTGTCCGATTAAGAAGAAGACAGAGAAAGACGAGCTTGGTAGCTTTGTATTTATATGTCAGGAGTGGCAGAAAGAGATGAGGATAAAATAGGAACTTTTCTCCAGTTCTTTCATCACTGGAGATGATAGTATAGTTCTTATTTAGAACAAATAACAATGCTATAGAAATAAGACTAGAATTAGGATTTAACTTCAAAATCTAGCACAAAATGATGTTATATAACGAACGCAAACTGTTGAAATTATATATTTGTTTTTTTGTGTTTATATGTCAAATTTATAAATTTTCGTTTTAATTTAGTATAAATTATAAAATCAACCATTTAAAAAAAGATTTAAAAGTTAATTTTAATGTGTTTATTTTTTTCAAAATTTTTAACAGCTAGATTTTATACTAAATTAATTCAAAAATTTATAAATTTGATATGTAAACACATTACTCATGAAGTAATCATTCAACGATTTGAATTCGTCATTCAAATCAATTCGATAAATTTTTTTTTTTTTTCACAAAGGACTTGGTGAGCTAACAACACCCTAGTTTTTCTCTAAAAATATTTATGTCAAATTATGATTTTGATTATTCATTTTTTTTTACAGACATTGATATTAAATAAAAATAAATTATTTCAGTACTTAGAGAATAAACTATATATAGTGTTTACAAGAATAAAATAGACCTTAGCCGTTGATCATAGATTTTTAAAAATAGATACCTTGACAGCCACTGTCAAGATCTTTAAAAATAGACAAAGCACTTATTTGTTATTTTTTATTATCATTAACTAGACCATGCATTTTGAAAATCCATCATCTTGTAATTAGAAAGAATTATAAATAATAAATTAATTCTAATTTACATTCTAAATTTGTGAAGTACTAAAATAACTTGACGGTCACTGTCAAGATCTCAAAAAATATCTTTAAAAATAGACAAAGAACTTATTTGTTATTTTTTATTATCATTAACTAGATCAGTGTTTTAATATTCGGTTCTCATACGGTATTCGGAAGGCCACCGCGGTATCATATACGGTATGCGGCCGAATATGCAGATTCTTATTCGGATTTATATATGCGGATTTTTTATTAAATATTTAATCTCACAGTACTTAAATACAATAAGGCAGCATGTAGAGATGTTATAAAAGACTTCTGAGTGAGACGCTTGAAGAGAACACCTACCTGACGGGTCTGAAACTCATTTAATGGATTATGAATTCTAGTCCGGAACTCTTTTAATGGGTTTTAAATGTTTTTTAATTTTTTTAAAGCCTGGATTCAATATTCGGTCTAATAGCTATTTTCTATTTGGTCGGACACTGAATAGGAATATACGGCCGTATATTTACCGAATATAACCGAATTTTAAAACACTGAACTAGACCATACATTTTAAAAATCCATCATCTTATAATTAGAAAGAATTAAAAATAATAAATTAATTCTAATTTACAGTCTAAATTTGTGAAGTATTTATCCGCCAATAAATGTAACACCATGAATTCTGTCATGTTGATCGGCCAATTAATTGGATTTTGCATCCAATAATCGGTTTTGTGACGAGTCTGTCTTCACAGTCGGTTAACTATTCGGATTCTTAAAATGTCCTTTGAATACAAATATGTGGAACATTTTGTTCACAAATTTTGATTCGTCCATCTTGACGATTTTTTGTACAACGGTGATTGGATGATAATAATAGGGTAAATTTCGCTAGAGGTTACTAAATTTTGTCATTTGTCATGAATTAGTCACTCAAGTTTGATTTGTACATTTTTAGTCAGTCAACTTTGTTATTTGTTCCAATTAAGTCACTCTATACTTTTTCGTCCAAAATACTAACGAAATATGCTCATTATGTTAGTATTTTGAACGGAATATGCTCACTATGTTAGTATTTTGGATGGAATGAGTATATTCCTTTAATATTTTTGACGGAATGGGAATATTCCGTTAACATTTTGGACGGGAAAGTATAGAGTGACTTGATTGGAACAAATGACAAAGTTGAGTGACAAAATAAACAAATCAAACTTGAGTGACCAATTCGTAATAAATGATAAACTTTAGTGACCTCCAACGAAATGTACCCACAATAATAAGTAATAATAACTCTGTAGGAGCAACCACTATTCCGAATAGATCTAACATTCAGTTGAATTTTGTTGTCAAAGAGGTGAGGTTATGCTACTATTCAAAGTGCACGGTTCGTATTATGAATTAATATTATTATTTTTAAAATTCAAATAGTCGATAAGAACTGTTTAACATGATTTTTATGTGAAAGTGTACATGCAAACTAAATTTTATATTTTTTAAAATCTTTTTACTATTTTTTAGATAGATAGAAAATAATTACTTTTGAATGGTTTAAAATCTTTAGATTAAGTGATTTTCTACTTTTTTATAAAAATAGTAAAAAGAATCTAAAAAATCTAAAATTTAATATGCAAATATATTTTTTTGTATAGACATCATGTTGAACAGTTAAAATTGTTTGAATTTTAAAAATAAAAATATTAATTATATTCCGATTTCAGCCCCTGGCTCAAATTGACTACACCATTGTGCATAGTACATAGTATATATTGTAGCTTCACTCCAACCCAAATACAAATTTCTTATTTTGAAGAGTGTTGGAATATCATTTTCATGTTAATTAAATGAAAGGTTGGATTATCGAAAGGCAAGATCAGAGAAATGACAATCTTTCGAGTTCATTTCATTTTTAATCACAAACCATGCACATTAAGCATTATCCAAAATTCAGAATTATATATATAGAGTGTGGCTAAATTGTTGTTGGCAGCATTTTGGCTGAAATGCTACCGGGGCTATATTTGATTATGTGATGTTCAGACAACAAATTCAAACCGTTAGATGTTCAATCTATATTAAAATCTACTTGGAAACCAAATTTTATATTTTTTTGAATTTTTTTACTATTTATTAAGCTGGTTTGAAAACCGCTGTTTTCAGTAAATTTCTGCAGCATTGAAAATAGCGGTTTTCAAACCAGCTTAATAAATAGTAAAAAAATTCAAAAAAATATAAAATTTGGTTTCCAAGTAGATTTTAATATAGATTGAACATCTAACGGTTTGAATTTGTTGTTTGAACATCACATAATCAAATATAGCCCCGGCAACACTTGGCTGAAATGCTGCCAGCAGCAATTTAGCCACACTCTATATATATATATATATGCTTAAATTACTCTTCTGTCGTACTCTTTCAATTATCACTTTTCTAACAAATTCTATGTATTACCAAACGAACATTTAATTTAGTGAATTACACACACGTTCGGACTGCTTAAATTAGTGCATAGGCAGTTTTTCTTTTTAATGTTGTCACATGCGGAGGGGTCCGGATCCCCCAAAGTAACCCAACTTTTGGGTTTTCGATCAGGACCGTCTGATTTGATTATGTCGCTCGAGATCGTTTCGGAATTCGAATCCGTCGTCGGAATGTGTGCACTCCACTGCGGAATGGATAGTTTCGGATCCGAATCGGACGGTTCCGAATTCCATGCTGAGAGCATCACAAAGGATTTTAAGTTTTTTCTTCAGTTGCCAAGTGTCCAACAACAAAGTATCTACAACACATTCTTTTGATATTCTACAAAAAAAATTCCCAAATTTTTATTATTAAAATCAATCAAATTAAAAAATAACATCATTTTTCTAGAATTTTCAAAAATAACATTTCCGGAACTAGTTTTTTTAGTGGTAGGAATCCAACAAAAAAAAACTAATTTCGCTGAATAATCCAGCGAAAATAGACAAAAAAAAAACTAATTTCACTTCCATTTCCATTTCATCAATTATAACACTGTTGATCGCAGTGTATTCTAAAAGAAACTCAGCTTTGGTAATGAATATGAATTATCTGAAATGATTTAGTATAATCCCAAGTCTCTTTTAGGATTTTTTTTTCATAGGAAAGTAAAACGTGTATGCTGCTTGAGGTAGAGATTACACAAGAGAAAAACAAAACAGGACTTAGACTTGTATGAAACTCTAATGTAAACTTTCTTTCTTTTTCTTCTTTTTCTCATTCTTACTATGTCTCTTTCTTTGTGTGTACTTCTTGACACTCCACATTAATGGACTCTGAAAGTTAAACCTTCACATTTCTCATTAAAAATCTAAGACGTTATGAAAGATACAAGTTTATGTCTATTCTCAATTAAATCGCCTTTTGACAATGAACAATCAAAAGAGAATGATACTTGTCAATCATGTGTATCTAGAGTGAGAAAAATGGTAAGACAGAGCCCCGCTCCGTTACGGAACAGCACGGAATAGCATAGTACGTGAGTCGATTACGTGTCATGATTCGTATGTTCCGTGCCGTGATCATTCGCGTGTCGTGACTATCTTAAAAAATTTGACACGGCATGGCACGACACGCGAAAGATATAATCACGGCACGGCACAACACGTGGTCATGCGAGTCACGTGTAATTAGTACCGTCAGATCTTTACTAAATGGTGAATCTTGAATAAACTAACCTAAATTATAATCAATGGTCACGCGAGTCACGTTTAGTCACAGCACGTTTGAACACGGCGTGACTCCCGTAGCGTGACCATTCACGTGCCATGACCATTCTTAACATTTTGGTCACGGTTCGATACGTGAAAAATTAACTTGATCAAGGCACAACACAGCACAAAACCAAAATCACGGCATGTTAATCACGGCACGGCACATTTTTTCTACTCTATGTGTATCACACGTGTCAATGTAATAGTCAAATGTTTAAATAGCGTTTATCGCGTCATAGCGGAACGGCTGAAAAAACGGCGCTATGGCCATATAGCGTAGCGTCATAGCTTTTTTAGTCCGAAAACGCTATAGCGGCGCTATTTAGAACATTGGTAATAGTCAATTGGCTAAACATTTATTCTCAGAATGTGACATCCTAAAAATTGCAGGGTCCGGACTCATTAAAGTAGCTTAAAATTTGTGTTTGGATTCGGACCGTTCGACAAAATCCGGACAAATCTAGTCTCAGGTAAAAAACACGGGTCCTTTAATACACGTGCATATTGTGATCCAATGGTCTAGATCCAAACACAAATTTTGAGTTACGTTAGAGATCCGAATTCAAAATTAATTGCATGGGTTTGATATTGACAATTTTATCCACAAATTTTGATTAGTCGATCTTGACGATTTTTTGTACAACAATGATTGGATGATAATAATAAAAAGGAATAATAAATCCATAGGAGGAGCAACAATATTCCGAATAGAAATAATATTCGAAGTTTGTTGTCGAAGAGTTATGCTACTACTTATAATGCACAGTCCGCATTATGGATTAATATATATATTTTTAATTTAAATAGTTAATCTGAACTGTTAAACATAATTTTCATGTGAAAGTGTACATGCAGACTAAATTTTATATTCATGTGAAAGTGTACATACAGAATGTCTGAGATACGTACCGCAGTACGTTTGAGCAGAGAGGCAGAGGTTGACAGGGAATATGGGAGGGATTACCTGACAGAGTTAACAGGGGACGACCGGCATCGCGATGGTCCCCCTCTGGATAGCCTTCGCCGCTGACTATAGGTTTTTATGGTTGTTTTAGTTAGATTGTTTTGTAATATTTATATTTGGTATACTATGTGTGGTATTTTATGTGTGAATTAGATTATGGTATTTTTATGGTAGTATTTATATTTTTTTTAATCTCTTTTATTTAGCAAATTATACTAAATAAACTAAATTATGTTAAAATAAACTAAATTATGCTAATTATGCTAAATTATACTAAAATAAATTGATTTTGTTCGAATAGATAAACAATAAAACAACAATAACAAAATGCTAAGTCTACAATATAAAAATCTAACAATCTAAACATAAAATACTACAAATCGGAACATAAAAATATTACAATCCGGTCTAACATAAAATACTACGAAGCATATTCTCATATGAGAAAGACTATGACTTACGAGTAGTGGAACTTTCTCCCGTCGTCTCCGAAGGCCTGCAGCAACACGCAACACACTCCCACATTTGAAAACGATAATTGTTTACCAGATCTACATTCTTTTCGATACATTCGAGGTGAACGGCTATGCCACATAGATGACCAAATGTATCGAAAATAATGTAGATATTGGGGGCACACTTCACAATCAGGTGGAGGGTCGATATCGCCGAAGTTCTCGTCAATAACGTTTCTAATAGTCGGATCATCTGTGGTCATGTATTCTTCAACACCTTTGAATGGAAGAAAATGAGATAAACGTCACTTCAAGCAGGCTTCACCCGTCCAAAAAATTTTAGCGAGGGATATGCGAGCATTGCGTGCGGTTTCACTTCCTCCTTTTCAAAGTTTGAATTTGAGTGTCATGGTAAGATCTAAGGTTTGTTAGATAATTTATATTAATTCTAAATATTTTCTAAACACTTTTAAAAAAAATAAAAATACCTGAAAATCACCTCCGCAATCGTTCTTTTCGCCTAAAAATAAACGTTGCAGATTTGTGGAAAAACTTTAATAAAATTTCATGACAAAATTAGTAGAACAAAAATGGCAGAGCGAAATCTGCAATCTATTATATAATATTGTTTGGTGTTTTGCACATTGGCCCTTAGGTTATGTAGTAGTAGTTATACATCCTAGGTAGTCTATTGGTCAAAGAAGGTGCTCGTGTGTACAACAAAAGACTGGATCCGTTTTAGTCTTTTTTTTTTCTGTTATTTAAACAAAATGCATCCTGATTCATGCATGATTACAGTTGACATCGTGAGTAACGCTAACTTCTTTCTGGTTTCATTTTTTTTTAAATATGTAAATGCACAAAATAGATAAAAAAATACTCTAAAATTACATAAAATAATAAATTTTAACGAAATTTTACGGACTTCAAGCGATTTCGTTAGGATCCGAAAATGATCGTTTACAACAATATACATAATTTTACAAACTTTTGCGAAATATGATAATTATAAAAAATCAAGTTTTTTCATCAAAATTAGGAATGTTAAAACTCCAAAATATTTTTTGTACTTTTTGTTAGATTTCTTCTGCTAGCTTTTTTTTAAAATACATTTTTGTCTTCTCGATTAAAAAAATCCTCATCAACTTACTCTGCATTAGGGTGGCAAAAAAGCTTGGGACTCGACGTGACTTACATCTGACTCGCTCGCTAACAGCTCATTTGTTACTGGATCGAGCTGTTAACGAGCTAGTTCGTTAGTGGCTTGGTCCAGATTAAACGAGTTCGATCTGGGGCCTCACTCGCTAGCTCCGCTAGGTATGATTTGTGAATTTGTAAATTTGTGTGCATTTCATACTGTCCAGCTCGGTCTAAAAAATTTGTAAAATTTATTTTCTTCTTAAAACAAGGTCCAGCGAGATCCAGTGAGCCAACTCACCAGCTCGATCCAAATCACAAACTAACTCATGACGATTACAATCTGAGATTTCAGCTCGGACCCCTAATCTCATCTCGGTAACTCGCTCAATTGCTAAACGAACATCCGTACATAACTACAACTCAACATCCGTACATAACTATCAATTGAAAATATGAAACAGAAAAAAATGAAACAGACCTTTTTCTAGAGATAATTTGAATTTGTGCAAGTGAAATATAGTATTATTATTAGGTGGTTCAGTGGAAAATAGGGTTAATTAATTATTCATTATTCACACGGTAACGTGCGTTAGTGTGTGAAAATAACAAAATTCATAGATATTGACTTATAAAAAAGTACAGTTTAATTATTTCAGTCGGTATGAAGTACAATAACACTGTTTGAGAAATTGGACAGCGCAAGGAAAAATAAAATAAATAAAAAAAGAAATCCGAGATTAACGCATAGGAAGTACCGTGATTGGTTGAACGGCTTGAAACAAGTGCAAACGCCATAGGAATTAGGAAGTACCGTGCATGATTTATTGAATGAGACCAAGTCAGATTTAATTATTCATTGTTATGCTTTCCCAAATAAGAAAATTAGAAAAGGTGGGATTCCATTCCAACCAACAACTGTTGCAACGCCAGTTGATTCAACTTAATCAAAATTTATTTAATTTTAGTTTTACAACTGCTCTATTTATGAAAAAAGGTTTTAATCATTCTTTTCTTCGTCACAATAATACTTAAAAAAAAAGACTTGCTCATTTTATTACTGAAACATAATAATTACAAGCATCAGTTGTTCTTAAGCTCACTAAGCTCCTTTGTGAGCATAACTCAAAAATTTATCGGATTGACTTCAAACCGACAACTGTTGCAACGCCAGTTGATTCAACTTAATCAAAATTTATTTAATTTTAGTTTTACAACTGCTCTATTTATGAAAAAAGGTTTTAATCATTCTTTTCTTCGTCACAATAATACTTTTTTAAAAAAAAAAAGGCTAATTGCTCATTTCATTACTGAAACATAATAATTACAAGCATCAGTTGAACCAAAGAATTACCCTCTGGTCCTTGCTGTTTCTCAAAAGAAGATAAGAGTACAACAAAACATCTAAGCAATTCACGGATAATTCAAATTCTAGTTTAAGGCTAAATTCCAGAAGTAAGTTAAATTTGGAAGTACTAAGCCACTTAGTATAGGACTGAGGTCAATTCTAATTACAAAAATTGGTAAGTGTCTTTCATTCATCACTGGTAGCAGCTTCAGATGGTAGTTGGTAGAGCGCCACTTCCATGCCAGGAGGAATGATATTCAGAGATATAGCATCTTCAATCACTGACATCTATCCTTCTGCAACTTCTTTAGCTTTTTTCTTCACATTACTATCCAGTGGATTTAATTAGTAAAATAAGAGACCTAACAGATTTTGATGAGCAATTATTAAAATACGGTTCATTCCTATGCTTCCATAATTTCTACAAAAAATACTAAACACTATCAGTAATCATGTTCTTTCATTAGTAGGTAGTTGTTGAGAATATTGAAAGGTATCATCCTAGATATTCAAGTAATGCATAATATTTTGGTTTTTACCTAACCAGAACCACACATTTCGTCACAACAATATTATCTTTTCTCTTATTATTATTTTTTAAGTTTTGCAGAGACAATGAAGTTATGAAAGAAACTCAAACTCTTAACCTTTAAAAATATTTCTTATAATTTTTTTCTAACCAACTATACTCGGCCCATCTCAATATCTTTTTTTCTCTCTTCACATCAAAATGCTAATTCCTTTTCTTTTTCTTCTTCGCAAAGAAATCTTCTTTTCTCTCTTCACATCAATGGCATGTCTTTCTCTCTTTTCATGCATTAGTAGTTAATATCTCGTTCGTTTCATTTTTCTTTCCTGTTTATCCAAAATTCATGTCGTGTCGCTTATTAAAAATATGTAACCTTCAAAATTCACGAATTTCGAAGTTGCAAAACGAAAAAAAATTATTCGGAAAGGCTGAAATCTAAGAGACAATTACAATTGCAAAAATTATTACTTTCAGAATATTAAAAAAAAAGTTCTAACATCTTTTGAGCAGCTCTCTAAACATCTAATTAAGTAATCATGCAAACTCCTAAATTTTCGGATAAATATGAAGAAATGAAAATATATTATAAAGTTAACATCGAATGACAAACCGAGTGGTAAGTGTCTTAGTTACAACGCACTAGTAATGCACTGCTATATTTCTTGCTTAACGATTTTTAAATTCAATGCAGGTTTGATCAAATTCTTTTGGTATTCATTCAATATTTCTAAAAATATTTCGGCGACAATATCTCCGCCAATTGCAACAATAGTAAAAGCGTGATTAATCTTAATCTATATATATAGAGTAAGGCTACGGTGCTTTGCAAAGTAAACCACCCCGTTTACTTCGGGCTACTTTTTAGATTTTGAAAATCCAAACAACCGATCCGAACCGTTCAAAATGTTCTAAACATTGAAATGTGCTTGGAGACCAAATTTTAAATTTTTTGGAATTTTTTTACTATTTATTAAGCCACTTTGAAAATAGCTGATCCGACGGCAAATAGTAAAAAACAGTAAAATTTTCTGGACCACCGGATCAGAAACTTTCAAAGTGGCTTAATAAATAGTAAAAAAATTTAAAAAAATGTAAAATTTGGTCTCCAAGCACATTTCAATGTTTAGAACATGTTGAACGGTTCGGATCGGTTGTTTGGATTTTCAAAATCCAAAAAGTACCCCAAAGTAAACGGGGGTGGTTTACTTTGCAAAGCACCGTAGCCTTACTCTATATATATATATAGAGTATGGCTAATGTGCTTCCTCTAGAACTTCGGCCTCGTGCTTGCGGGGATATATCTTAATGTTTGATGTTCAAACAACAAATTCAAACCGTTAGATGTTCAATCTATATTAAAATGTACTTGGAGACCAAATTTTACATTTTTTGGAATTTTTTTACTATTTATTAAGCCACTTTGAAAATTTCAGATCCGGGTGAACAGTAAAAACAGTCTGGACCATATGATCTGGAATTTTCAAAGTGGCTTAATAAATAGTAAAAAAAGTTCCAAAAATGTATTGGTCTCCAAGTACATTTTAATATAGATTCAACATTTAACGGTTTGAATTTGTTGTTTGAACATCAAACACTAAGATATGACCCCGGAAGCACGGGGCCGAAGTTCTAGAGGAAGCACATTAGCCATACTCTCTCTCTCTCTCTCTATATATATATCCATTTATATTTCTAATTAAATAATACATTTATTATTTAATAAATATCATTTACAGGAGCTTAATGAGCCAAAGAAACAAGCAATGAACACAACTAATTTGCATTATTGTTGTGTTGAACTGTTTTACACAGTTATTGATATGCAATTGCAGGAGCTTAATGACAGATTCACATAAACTAGTACCGAGCTACTTATTTGCATGTCATGCTTAGATCCGAATAACTCTTTTTCATCATTTAACAAAGATAGATTTGTTCAATTAGCTCAATTCTATGCCTCTGATTTCAACCAACATGAACTTGCTGTCCTAGATGGTCAATTGGAGAATTACCGCATGGATATGAGAAATAATGATGATTTTTTAGAGTTAAAGGGCTTATTGAACTTTCTCAAAAAAATTGTGGAAAGAGAAAGCACAATGTTTATTCATTAGTTTACAAATTAGTGAAATTAACATTGATATTACTGGTGGCTATGGCTAGTGTTGAAAGGATATTTTCGGCAATGAATTATGTGAAAAACCGAGTAAGAAATTCAATGGAAGTTCACTTACGTTAAGAAAGAGTTATTTGATGAGGATGATAAACGAATTATGCAATGATATCAAAATATGAAAACCCGTAGAACAATGCTCTCTCCATTGACTTAATTTTGTAACATTAATATATTTCTTGTTTTTTAATATGTAAAAGAATATTTGTTAAAAAAATTTGACTTAGTTAAAAAAATTTATTTTCATTTATATTATCTTAACTTCTTATTTATTTTAATTAATTATGTAATTTTATATTATATTAAATTTTTTTTAATTATATATGTTCATCTACTTCTAACAAAATTACTAACTTCGCCACTGATAACATATAATCACTGATTATTGAAACATGAAAAATTAAATGAAAGAAATATTTCAGATACACAGTGTAAACCAATATATCCATGGGGACCATGATACGAGGTCCAAGTCTATGTCAACGGTATTGCAACTAGTTGCATTGATGGATGCGGATTAATGCTCAACTAGCATTATGTGATTTATGTCGGCCTCTTTCGTTGGGTACTCCCCCCCCCCCCTTGCTATAGGATGATATGTGAATTCAGATTCAGTGCAATACCTGACCGAGTAGAATGAGATTTAACTCCGAAAATTTTGAAGTTAGTACAGTTTAAAAAAAATAAACCAAAAAACTATTGCTTTTAGGAAATTTGAAATCTATCACGGCTGCAGAATAATTTTGCGGACTCAAATGCTGGAGACCGCACAGGCGTTTTGCTGCCCCATTTTTTTTTTGGTGTTTTATTTATTTAAAAGAGGCACCACGAGGGGATGCGTGCCTTGTATGAGATATCTCAAAGTTTTTTGGTTTTTTAATATTTTTTTGTTCTAGGAATACGTGCCCCCTTTATGAGATATCTCAAAGTTTGAAAAAAAAATAATATATGGGGCCGCAAAACGCCTGTGCGGTCTCCAGCATTTGAGTCCGCAAAATCATTCTGCGGCCGTAGTAGATTTCAAATTTTTAAAAAATAATGGTTTGTTGGTTTATTTTTTTTTAAACAATGGTAGTTTTAAAAATTTCGGAATTTAACCATCAGTTTTAATCTGACATGAATTTTAAAACAGATTCTCTATATCTAAACAGACACTAAATTTCAATTACTCAGCTAATGATACAGATTAATGATATGTTGTATATTGAAAATTAGTCTTTGTGTAGGAGTGTTAATATATTTTTTTTTTATTTTCTTCCTATCCGGTTCGATTTGATGTAGGTCAAAAATAATTTATTTAATCCGATACGTACATATTAATTGAGGATTCAAATATCTTCATTTTTTGTAGCTCCATTATGATTGAATTTTTTAATTTTCTAATAGTAAAAATTATAAAATTTATATACTAAAATAAAACTACTAGATGTGACTTGTATTATTTTCTCTACATGCACATAAAAATTATTACTTTTCGATTTTATTTTTATATGAATTAATAAGTTGAAAAATCAACGTCCAGTAATTATCTACATCAATATATTTTCACAAGCTCTGCATATTTTCTTTATATGAGTTTACAGAAAATGATATAGATCATACCTCAGTTTTATTTTAACATTTAAATTTTAAATTTTATATGAATTGGAATCCTAGCTCCTCATTTTGATTACGTATTAATTACTTATTTTTTATTTATTTATACGATTTAATATCATTAAATCGATTAACATATAATTTATCTTAATTAGAATGTAATAAATCTCAAAGGAATAAATTTAAACTTAGATGGTTCGGTCCGATTCAAACAGATATTAAATTTCATTTAATAAGTTTTGAGTCTTATCAAATAGAGTTGGTACTGCCTACAGCCTACGGGCTTCTTTGTCAAAAAAAAAAAAAAAAAAAAAAAATTAAGAGTTGGTACGATCGAGTCAAGTAAAAAATTAATATCCCTATATCTCAATCACTATTTTATTTTTATGATTATCTCTAGGAAGACTTTCCCTTTTTTTATTGTTCTAAATTTTTTCTTATTATTTTAAAGAGTGTCTTTTGTGTGGCACGTAGTAGAAACATCTAAGAACTTATTTTTGCTTTGATACTACTCTTGAGGATTTTTCTATTTATTCATTCTTTTTTTTTTTGCTTTAATAAACTATAATCACTAGACTACAAGCAAATAAGTGACATTTATAAAGGGAGCCAGACTATATAATATGTTTTTTAAAAAGAAATTAACTAAATTTTAGTACACATAACTAAAATTTTAAAATCATAAGAGTGGCTTAGCCACTCTTTGAATGACTTTAGATCCGCCTCTAATAGTGGCCATAGACCACAACATCTCGATACAGAAATTTTCTTTAACAACTGACATAATAATTATCAAAATAAAATAATTAAATGTAAATATGTATTTTCTATGATTTAGGGATACAATGTATCAAATTAGGCCTAGTTTGAAAACCAATTTGAAAAAAATAGAACAATGAAGTTTTATTATTTAGTCTCAATCAGAACAACTGAACTTGACTAATTAGCAAGTTTGTTCATTGTGTTTCTCCAATTTAGAATTATGACTTATGAGAACTGAATCGAAAGTATTTCCAAGACTCGGTGTACAGAACGAACACTGCACCAACCGTCATTTTCTAGTAGTTGGCGACAAAAGAGAGCAAGTCGTGAACTCTGAAGTTGGGAGCATGAGCATCGACCACAACAAATTCTGAAAAGTATATTAATAATAAGGAAATTCAAAGAATTTTTTCATTTGAACTACTTGATTGTATTAAAAAATGTTGGTTGGCAGAATTTTTTTCATTACAACAACAAGTCAAGTCAGACAAAAAATTTTAGTCTATATATAATTCACAGTGCAAGTAAACTGCAAACTAACTCAGCTCAATTCAAATTAAATTTAGACTTGACTCAACTTGTTCAGATGTAGCTAAGATAGACTTGTACCTGCCCGACTCGACTCGTCGACAGTCCTACTCAACAGTCGGTATATATTTGACCTGACAGCACTAGAGTTATGTTTGGTTGTGGGTTAAAGTTATGATGACATAAGTTGCATATTTTAAGTTATGACGGCATAAGATATTCTTGTTTGGTTGTGAGTTAAAGCTAAATTTAAATAGATGAGTTAATTTAGAGACGCGATATAAGTTATGCAACCTAAATAAGTGGGTTAATTTATGACGGCATAAGTGATTTCTTACATTATACTATTTCATCACACTTTATCCATATTTGACAGCATAAGTGTAAAACAAAATACTTATTCCATGACTTATGCCACAACCAAATATGGTCTAAAATAATAAGGATTCTTGCATGGTCTTATCCATAGTAACAATATACGCAAGAAATTCGCGAATAATTCGCATTTTATTCGTTTTTTTGACGTTTCCGAACCGAACTCCGAATAAAATGCAAAAAAAACGTATAATATATTTTATTCGTGAATAAAACGCAAATCACAAATTATTCGCGAGAAAAACGCGAAAAAAAATGCAAATTTGTTTATTTATTTATTTTTTATTTTTTTGATGGTTTTTTTTGAATTTTGTTTAGTTTTTGCTTTTTATTGTATCAAATTATTTCCGAATTATACTGAATTATACCTGAATCCAAATTATTTGTTTGTCACATGGGCTTATTCTCTTATTGTACCTGGATTGTACGGAGGTGACAAATTTTGTGAGCATCGGATCCTTTGGTGGGACCCATTATGTGAGTTCCAAATTTCCAATCCTTGGGCTGGGTAAAAGAGATATGGAGTCACCTCCTCTCCGAAATTTTTATTAATAGAAAATAAAATAAATTAATATCGACATTGAAGAACGATTTGGTAGAATTTCGAAATGTAACAAAGACGTTATGGTACGTAACGTTTATGAAACATTATGGACCATAACGGCCAGATTAAGAACGCAGCTTAATCACTGAAAAGGAAAATCACGGGCCCTTATGGTCCAGAACGGCCAGGGAGGCGAACGAAAAAAAGTAAATGCTGGCCGTTAGAACCATGACGGCTGGAAGAAAAAATAAATAATTTCATACCATTCGGAACCATAACGGTCAGATTTTATTTTTGAAACACCTAAGTATCCCGTCTCTCTCAGCCATTGGTTCAAACATTAATAAACATTTACGATACTTCTGCACTTTTAGAAAATATCTCTCCAGCAAGAGCTCCTCCTGTCTAGTCCTTCAAGATTTTCCCTTTTTCTCTCCTCTCTGACAAAGACACAAACTCGCGAGACCTGGCCAAGTCGGCCTTCTAGAAGTGCACGCACAAAGAAATAAATAACAAAGAAAGGATCTTGAACTCGCGTATGAAAGTGAAGAGGTCGCTTGGCCGTCATGGTTCCGAATAGCCTCATTTTATTTTATTTTATCTGCTCTCTCTGGCCGTTATGGTTCCGAACAGTCAGTATTTATTTATTTATATCTTTCGCATCCTTGGCTGTTCTGGACCATAACGGCCGGTGATTTTCCTTTTCGGTGATTAAGCTGCGTTCTTAATCTGACCGTCATAACGTCTTTGTTACATTTTGAAATTCTACCAAATCGTTATTCAATGTCGATATTAATTTATTTTGTTTTCTATTAATAAAAATTTCGGCACCTCCTCTCTCCCACTGGCCCACTACACTGCTTCACCATGAGTTCACCGAGCATCGGATCCTTTGGAGGGACCCATTATGTGAGTTCCAATCCTTGGGCTGGGTAAAATAGATATGGGGTCACCTCCTCTCCTCCACTGGCCCACTACACTGCTTCACCATGAGTTCACCTACAGACTACAGTTGCTCACACTTGCTTCACGGAATTGCGGTCCCACAGCCATTTGGACTGCCTAATTAATAGTGTACAGTGTTCTTAAGTTTATCAAGTTGTTTTGGTGAATTTAACACTAAAATATATTGAATTAATTTTTTAATGGTAGATTTAAATTATTGAAATAGATAAACTTTACAAGTGATATATTTACATATCGAATTTATAAATTTTCATACTAATTTAATATAAAGTTAATTGGTCAAAAAACGTCAAAAAATAAATGTATTAAAATTAACTTATAAACTTTATTTTTACCACTTTATTTTATACTAAATTAATTTAAAAAATTATAAATTTGACATCTAATTGTGTCACTCGTGAAGTAGATCAATTTTAATGTTTTGGATTTTTTATTTGAAATCATTCCGATAGATTTTGAAACTAAGCTTACCAATTATTTGATGAGCTTAGAACATCCTAGTTCTGTACTATTATTATATATAAAAGACCGTGCACATTTGAAAAAAAAAACAGATTTTATTTTTATTATTACATTATTAAGTATATAAAATTAATACGAGATTGGTTATAGTTATAGTTTTATATATATCAAAGTTTAAACAGTCGATCTGAACCACTCAACGTGATTTTCATGTGAAAATGTACTTGAAGATCAAATTTTATTTTTTTATTTTTTATAAATTTGTTTACTATTTTTTAAATAAATATGAAATTACCTGATCCAAAGATTCCAAACCATCAGAAAATGGTGATTTTTTTACCTATCCAAAAAAATAATTTAAAATATAAAATTTGATATCCAAGTACAATTTAATATAGAGATCATGTTGAGCGTTACAGATCGATTATTTGAACTTTGAAAACGAAAAGATGAATTTGTAGCACAAAGTGATATGTAATATGCATATCACCATGTATAACTTCACTCAATTAATAATATACTTTTAATATTAGCGGTTTAAGAAAACTCTTTTTTTTTTTTTTTAAACAACAATTGTGGGACCACTTTTCACCATTGAGGTACATGGGAGATTTTGGGAAATATATGAGCTTAGAGTGAAAAAACGTGTTGTGTCGTAACTAATACGTTGTGATTTTGATCTCGTGCCATATCGTATCGTGACTAAGTTAATTTTTCACGTGCCGTGTTGTACCATGATCATAATATCAAGGGACGGTTACGGCACGCAAATGATCACACCCGTGAGTCACGCCGTGTCCAAACGTGATGTGACCAAACGTGACTCGTGTGACCATTTTATCATAATTTAAGTTAGTTTATTTAAGATTCACCATTTGATCACGATCTAACGGTCCTAATTACACATGACTCGCGTGACCACGTGGCGTGTCATGCCAAATTTTCAAAAGATAGTCATGATGGGTGTAAATTGTGATCAGGCTAATAAAATTTATTACCCGGTTTGCTATAGAGTCAGATTACAAGCGCATAATCATATCAAGTTGTATAAACGAGTGTCGATCCACAAGGAATAAGATTTAAGGTCTTGAGCGATTATTAAATCACAATCTTTCGAAAAATTAGACAAAATTTGAAATCAAAAGAGTTGTTATTTTTTATCAATGTATTTGCGAAAATTAAAAGTAAGTAAAATAAAGATAGATATGTGAATTTATAGGGTTTTGGCACAGCGTTGTTACTTCAATCTGCTTTGATTTTTACCTTATTTGATGTTAATTTTCAGTTGTTGTATGAGGGTTTTTCTAATCCAATTTAGTGATTACCACTTTCGCCTATCAACCACCCTACTAATCAAGAGACCCGTTAAGGCTTGTCTTAATTTGTGCAAGGAGATCTGTGACTAGCCCAAAAAAATTCAGACTTCACTTATTGGGTACGTCGTCCTACTATCTTGGTCATGTTGGGTGTCCCCATGGTAAGTAATTGTATTACATGACTAAGATAGTAGGGCAACAACTCCATGCACCAGCGACGCTCATGGTCCACCATACTCATTGTGCATAAACATAATTTCTAGCGCTCCACGTGAGAATCGAACCCATATTCTTTGATATCAGCGATAGACGCCTTAACCATTACACTAGCTGAAATTTGTTGTTAGAATCTACTAACTTTTGTATTTAACGTATATCCAAAAATTTTGATATTTAATTTATATAATACAAGACGTATCGTATTCGTATTCTTGATTTTTAAATTACCGTAATTGCTGTATCCGATACAATAACTGTACCTGTATCCATGCAACATAGCTTTGGAGTTGTTGAATACTAAGCTATGGACTATGGTCTAGGTATAAGGTTGGTCCTTTAAATGGGATGGAGCCTTGTTCAACGGATCATGTCAACTTTTTTGCCTATTCTGTCTTGTCTTAATTATGTGTTGATTTGAAAGACAAAGAAGTTTTACTTGGAGTGGGATAGTAATCATAGGGGGCCACATAACTGTTCCCAATTCGTTTGTATATTCTTTACTTGCATTAAGAATATTTTATTATTTTTTGCATCCAGTCCTGTCACCCCCCTATGTTTTTATCTCTAGCAAAATATTTATAGAAATTATAAAAATAGTAATTATATCTTACTGAAAATATGTTTATGCCTTGTGTTATCAATAATAATAATCTAAATATTACAAGTGCCTATACATACCTAACAAAATTAAAGAATTCTCATGTACTTTGTATAAATATTTATGAAATTCACAACAAAAACATAAAGCATTAATTTAGATACTTACAGACAGTCATTTAAAAATAATTGTAGTTCTTAAGTAAAACTGAACATCTTTACAATTATAATTTCATTCAAAATTCAATTTTTATAAAATTTGATACTTCAATAAATAATATTGTAAAAGTGTTTACACAAAATATTTCATAAAAAATTGGGGTCGATTGATTCTACTATATTTTAATTTAAACTAATTTGTATCATATGCTTTGGCATGTATATTATTAACAAATGTGAAGTGAATTCAAGATTAACACCCTTATCTGTCCAAAATTATTAAATAAAAAAATAGAATTATGATATACTGCATTTAGTGTTTTATTTTCCTTTTTTTTTTTCCCTTCAGGAGCTTGATATATAAAATAACATTTTTTTCCAATAATTATTTCCTCTAACAGTAAACAACAAAACTTATACGAATCAAAATATCACTATTAAATTTCAGTGTTATTTGTCTTTCTATAAAAGAAAAAAATTAAGAACTTTTCTTGTAAACTATACAGAGCTGACAATATAAAACCCAAATAAAATATTTTTAAGCTGAAATCATAGGATAAATCCTTCTTGAACAATCATAATCTACATCTTTTGTGTACATTACCTCAACCAAAAGACCCACTTTCCAATAAATTTTAGTACCAATGGCAATGCAATTGCATTCATATTGTCAAAAAGGTAAGTTGACAATATACTCTACTTTGGTTTTAAATATCAAACAGGATTCATAACACCAACAAACAATCCAACTAATTGGATGACACAAGAACAACTAATTGGATGACACAAGAATAGTAAGAATATAGACTATTTTAGAATAGAAGCTATTCGGAATAGCAATGTGCAATCAAATAATATTTTTGCTATTCAGAATAGCTAAAATAGCTGCTATTCTTTATTCCTTGTAAATGTTGGAATAACGACTATTCCGAAATGTGAAATGAGAGAAAAAAATGTTTTTTTTTAGATTTCCGCCAACACAATTCCGAAATGACAAATTTGATACCACTTTCCGCTATCTCCACGTCGTGACAATTCATTTGAGATCCCACTTGCCTATTTTGTTTTCTTAATTAACACATTGTTAACACTATTCTTTATTGGTTATGGCTATTCACTATTCCATATTTACAATCCAAACAATATTTTTTTACTAATCCGAATAACATCATTTTCACACTAATCTGAAAATCACTATTTTTTCTCTATTCTCATGTACTATTTTGAAATTTCACTATTTTAGCTATTCTAACTCTCATCCAAACATACCCAGGCGTTTAGCCACTTTTGTGAAAAATCAACGCTCTTCAAACTTCTTTTTCTTTTCTTTTTTTATTCTTATAAAGCAAAGATAATGTCTTAAAACAACAAAAAGAGCAAAATCTTTGAACTGAAATTTGGAAATGGACCACCAACCACCAAATAAAAAAGGGAAAGTATATACAAAGAAAAAAGGTAATGTACAAGAATAAAATTGTCAAATTGAGTAGTTGGTACTGATAATCATGACTGGAAAAATCCTCAATTTTTTTTCAAATTGAGTAGTCGGTACCAAAAGTTATGTTTCGGTTCCCATTTATAATCTGTTTAAGTTAATATGTTCAAAGGATAAATTTATTTGTACGCAAAACTTTGCACCAAATCATAAATTGGCAACTCAACTTTAACTTACCTACTTCGAATTCCGAAATTAATTTGTCCTAATTTAATCTTTTAGTTTCCCTTTTTCGGTCTAGAAAGGATCATGAGTAATGTCGACATTGAAGACTTAAGTTGTTAGATCCGAAATTTTTATTAATATCCAAAAAAAAGAAAAATCAAATTCTACATCATGTTTGACAAGATTTCGAAAAATGTCCCTCCAAAACCGCAGAACAAATCTACGGTTTCGGAAAGTCGGAATTTTTTTTTTTGCAGTTTTAGATTTTTGATATTGAAAAAAATTACTCAAGCCGTGAATTTAAACCACGTTAGGGAATTCAATTCATCTTTTGTCAAACCAATTATTATTTTTTTCAAAAATAGAAGGACCACAATATTTTATGTATTTATCTAGAAGTGACTTTTGAACCTGGATCAATAATTCAGATTCAAAAATATTTTTATTTTTTTTCCAATAACACACAAAGAAATATTTTAATTTTTATTACAGTCGCAAAAAATCCGGCCTAAAAAATGTTGATCCGTGACAGGACCGCTTTCGCCTACAGTCACGTTAACGAGGGAGGGGTCTAGTCGAATACCGGACCCAATGTATACATCCCGATACGCAAGCATATCGGCCCCTGTTCACTTTAATTATCTGTTCATGTCACGTTCATTCATTTGCACAGCACGCATGTCATAGTCCTTTGATCAAACGAATAATCCTATCCTAATATTTTCTAACAAAGTTAAATGGTTGTTCGAATTCAACATGCATAATTCAACTATATGAAAAATAAATGCACACAAAATAATAAGTAATAATTTTACAAAGTCCAGAAAATCCGCACCTGATATTTGAGTAATTCCTTGATCGTTTCTTACATCGTTATTATCCTTAAAAGTCGAACCTAAAACATAAGCATACCTCTAATTAATAATGTTTGAACTTACTGATTCTCGTTTCCTAAAACCCTTAATACTATATGTTCTTAATCCTAACTTTTGAATTTTTAATTAGTTTACTATCTAGGCGAATGATAATAGTCTGACTGTTTTAATTAAACCTCATGTTGGATGTTGTTTTGTTAATAAAAGAGTCTAACAATTAGTTCGGCTTAAAATCTCATGTTGAATAACAATTTGCTTCTGTTATTAGATGTAATAGATTATATATACAATTATATGATCACAATTGAATATCTGGTTATATAAAAAGAATAATTTTGGTTTTAAAATAACTAAAGAGGTTATTATTAACAAACCAAAAAATTTAGATTATAATATATAAATATATATATATAGAGAGAGAGAGAGATGGGCTATTGTGCTTTGCAAAGTAAAACCCCAGTTTACTTCGGGTCATATTTTACATTTTGAAATTCAAACAACAGATCCGAACCGTTCAACATGTTCTAAATATTGAAATGTGCTTGCAGACTAAATTATACATTTTTTGGAATTTTTTTACTATTTATTAAGCCACTTTGAAAATCGCCGATCCACTGTGAACAGTAAAAAACAGTAAAATTTTCTGGACCACCGGATCAGCGATTTTCAAAGTGGCTTAATAAATAGTAAAAAAATTCCAAAAAATATAAAATTTAGTCTGCAAGCACATTTCAATATTTAAAACATATTGAACGGTTCGGATCGGTTGTTTAGATTTTCAAAATACAAAATATGACCCAAAGTAAATGGAGAGTTTACTTTGCAAAGCACAATAGCCCATCTCTCTCTCTCTATATATATGTGTGTGTGTGTTTAATAAAGAAAATACTCATTTCTGATTTTAAATTTTCAGATGTTATTAAAATAAATACTAATAATCACAAGGTATTCTAATATTCCAAAATTAATCTCCTTGTTTATAATTAATATCTACTAACTATATGTTCTTGAATAAAATATCAAACACGATGAATTAAAAGAAAACTTTCAGATTTTAATTAAAGGTCTAATCATTCATGAATTCATATAATAAATAGCAAAAATCTATTCTAACTAAATATAACAATTTAACATGGTCTAATCAATTATTTTATGCACGGAATGATAAAATATTTTAAATTGTTAGAACGTGTTAAATTGTTCAGTGCATAAGGACAGGGGACATGGATTAAGAACTTGGACTAAGGAGGATCCTTTAATCTTAAGTTGGACTTAAGGCTTAATCTGCTTATTTTAGTTTTCTTAATCGCTTAATCCTACTGAATATCAGTTCCTTAGCGCAGATTAAGAACACCTCCTCTAGCCTCTTTTTGCTCGGATCTTAAGGCACCTCTACCTCTTCCTAGAGTGGGAAAAATGGCACGGCGGAGCCGGCTTCGTTACGGAACGACACGGTTACGGCACGGCACGCGTGTCAGTTACGTGCCGTGACTGAGTGTCCCGTGCCGTGACCACTCGCGTGCTGTGCCCATCTTTTGAAACTTTGGCACGGCACGGCATGGCACGTGAAAAATTTAGTCACGGCACGACACGTAGTCACGCGAGTCACGTGTAATTAGGACCATTAGATATTGATTTAATGGTGAATCTTGATAAACTAACTTAAATTATGATTAAATGGTCATGCGAGTTACGCGAGTCACGTATGGTCACGGCACGTTTAGGCACAACGTGACTCACGTGGCGTGACCATTCGCGTGCTGTGACCACCCCTTGACATTTTGGTCACGGCACGCACGGCACGTGAAAAATTAACTTGGTCACGGCACGGCACATTTTTTCCACTCTACCCCTTCCTTTAGCTTCCTTAGCTTTCACTCGCAGATTAAGACAACCGAACATCGGTTCCTTAGCGCTCTTTAAGCTCTTAATCATTTGTTGCCGAACGGCTCCACTAAAAGAGTATCTGTTCGGATGAATTAATGTGGATTAAGAGCTTAAGAAAGCTTAATCCTCTCCAGCTTAACAGCACCTACATTTCTTTATACTAACATTACTAATTCCTAACGAGTGAACTTGATTAAATCAAACGAATACGGAAACAGTTCAAGCAGAAGTCCTTTCTTCTTTCGTAAGCTTTACTGGGGCCGAAGAAACCACCTCTGATTCCTATATTAAATTGTCTTGGAATTTTCGAGCTAAGATTTGACTTGCGCTTTTCCCCTCTCCAGGCCCGTCAACTGAGCCCATATTTATCCGGCCCAAATGTGTGAAAATTGAGATTAGGCTAAGCCCATTTCATATCACACCTAGACAATTAATTGGGGATCTATTTCCACGACTACGATCTCTCAGGCGCTCAAATCGAGCTTTCTAAACTTTGTTGGGAAATCTGAGTTGGGAGTTCACGATCTTGCGCCTGGAAAAGGAATTCAATTTGGTTAAGAAGGAATATATGAGTTCACGAAAATAGGTCTCCTGAAATATGTAGAAATTTAAGCATAAAGTAGTATTTGAAAGTATCAAGATTCAATCTTTGATCTAGTGGCAAAGGTAATGTTATCCATTTGAGAGGTTACATGTTCGAAATCCAGAAGTGACAATTATTTATGCATATTAAATAGTTAGGTAGTGTGACATCTATTAAAACTCCTGCCTTTCTTTAATTGCTCCACAACCACATAAACAGGGCAGCTGACTTGGCGGTGGCACAACTCAGTTCAGTTCTCCTGTTCATCAGAGTATAGGGTGCGCCTCAGAAGATCAGAATATTCCTATAGCAAGTAATAAAGAATAAAATTCTAATGCAGGAGGTGCTGGTTAAAAGGGGTTGCATAGTCGAACTAGGATGCAAATTTTGCCAAGCACAACTATTGGAGACAAGAGACCACTTCTTTTGGGAGTACCCTTACACAGTTAGATTTTGGAGGGGCCTTTTTGCTGGGACAAACAATCGTCCGCAATCGGGTACCAGGATTGAAGAGGTATGTTGGACAGGAAGAGAAGCGAGGCCCCTGGAGCACAGGGCTTCGTGGGACACAACATGGGCAGCAGAGGTCCGGGCATTGTCTAAGGAGCACAACAGAAGGATTTTTCTGTTCAGAAAAAACCAGTGCATATGCTCTTGGCTGACTCAATAATGGATGTTCACAATTGGCTCATGTTTGCGTAGAATAGGAGGGTGGGGGTACTACTATAGTTTTGTTGTAAATAATTTTTTTTATATTAATCAAAATGTTGGAGCCTTTGCTTCTGGCCTTCAAAAAAAAAAAAAAAAAAAACTAGCCTATATTTTGGTGAGGAAGAGAAATTTTACATAGTACTCTTTTTCTTGTTTAAATATAGAACAAAATATTCTCCTTTTAAAAATTTTAACAAAATATTCTTGCGGACTCCATTTTTCTTTTCTCTTCCCCTCCATCCCACTTCTCCCCTATTTACTTCCCTTTATTCTTTATTTAAATAAAAAAAATGCAACTATGATTTCATTCACATTTTGAATTACATTTTACATTTTTGTGTATATATAATTATAATTAAAAATTGTAGTTCAAAATTTTGCCTAAATCAGAAAACATAATATTAGCTTATAAGTAGAATCTTTCCAACATATGGACCTTTTTAAAAATTATTATAATACATGGTATTACCTTATTTTATAGAAACTTTCTAATTAACATTTTTTTAACACACGTATCATATCTAGTTTATTCGGTTTAAAATTTTATATTCCTATTTTTAACAATTATACGAATTTTATCACATCAGATGTTAAGAACATTTAAATTAGAATTGGTCAATTGAAATGATAATGTGATAAATTGGATCCTTTAATGAAATGATAATGTGGTCAATGAAAATTGATGTAATTATATTTCTGTACGTTTCGTTCTATATTGTATATTTTTTTTCTATACAATTTAATTTAACTTTTTGCTTATATGAAATTAATTATTTATGAGCAGACTGGAACATCGGAGGTGAAAAACCTAAATTCATAAGCAAGTAATAGGATAAAGTTACATTACTTTATTATTGATAACAAGGTGAAACAGCTAAATTCAATTTTCTCCATTTAACTTAGTTGAGTAAATAAGAAAAAGAAAAAGAAAAGCAGAAGGAAGAGGCAAAAAGAAAAAGAAAAAGAAAAGCAGAAGGAAGAGGCAAAAAACAACACAAAACAACACACAAACATTAAACTAAAAATGAAAGGTATATCTACTATACATAGATGGAAGACCACTCGCCCTTCTATCACCGAAAAGGAGAAGACATCCGCGACTGATCCGTTACTTCAGTCCGACACCCTTTGAGGAGATAGGAGCGACTAGATAAGGAAATTTGTCACGCTATGATCAGTCACGTCAAGTGAGTCAATTACGTGATGTGACTCGCAGTGTCACGTGACGTGACCGCATTTGAGCGAATTACACGTTACGTCACGTCACGCGAACCAGTCACGTCATTGTATGAAACATAAAGTATCCAGCTTTTTCTAGTTAATTTTTAGTTTTTTGTGTACACATAGAGTATCCATGTTTCTCTTATGGTGTATATTCAGTGATACCGGTACTCATGTAGTACTGACTTTTATTTTCTCTAGTTTAGTCCAATGAATATTTGTAATTAAAAAATTTAAAATAATATCAGATACTCAACAACCTTTCCTCAAAAAAAAATTTACAACATTATTTACTTATTTTACAATTTTTATAATTTTCATATTTTTTAATATTTTTTTCTGAATTTCAACAATTTAAATTAAAATATAAAAAAAGTTTCACGTGATTAATTTACGTTACGTCATATCACGTCACGTGTGGGCACGCCATGTGTAGTCATGGCGTGACTACACGTGACGTGACTATTCGCGTGACGTAATTATCTGCTACTATTTTAATCACGTCACGTCACGTTACATCACGTGACCAAATCACAGTGTATTTGTCACGTCACGTCACAACGTTGTCGTATTTTTTTCCTTTTCCGATCGCTGGGATCGCTTTTCTCATCTCACCACTTCCTAAGTGGTCACCGCTTTATTTTATCTCATGATAGTGGGGTTTTGGCTTTTTTTATATTGAGGAGAGTGGGGTGATTAATGAGCGAGTTGGGGTATGCTCATGCTCGGCTCATTAGCTTAATGAGCGAGTTGTTAATGAGTATGTTGATAGTGAGCGAGTTGGAGTTGTTTAAAATACATCATTCAAAAACTTTTCATTTATAGAATTTAACAATTGTCATAATCCAACATAATTAAACAGTACATAATTTAACAAGAAATTGTCCATAAGCAAATTTAACAAAATCAAACAACTATCTTTTTGTCGTTCTCATGGCCCTACATGTCACATACTCAAAGCTATCTCCTTGTCACATACCTACAAATTTGCATTATCAAAATAATAATAAAAATGTAGAATTTAAAAATATACAAATTCAGAACTGTACAAATCCAGAACGGTGTATTATTGATCAAATTTTGGGTTATATTTTGAGACTAGTGTATTGATGAGTATGGCCCAAAACTAAAGATAATTAAGGAATAGTGCATTGAATGAGAATTGTAATTCTGCTTGTTTTAGAAAAATTTGCAAATTTTTAATATTATTTTTCTAGATATATTAACAACTATTAGAGAAGTGAATTAGATGTGGCAGGATTTATGTAACTCAGTTCTTAATGAGCGAGTTATGAGCGAGTTGATGTATTCTCATGATCGACTCATTAAGTTAATGAGCGAGTTATAATTAGTTGATAATAAGCGAGTTGTTAATGAGCATTTATCAAGCGAGTTATGAGCGAGTTACGAGTAATTTACTCACTCTAGGAGACATTTAATGTAATATGGCACTGATTTTTGTGGAAAATGATATTTTTTAATTTTAATTGATACCAAAAAATTTAAACATGTTTGAGCATAGAAGAAATTGTGGCTGGAGAACGGACTTCGTAGCCTAGTAGGTAGCCCACGTGGGCTGGTCGGCTAAGGCATTAAACTGCACCGTCCCTTTCAGATATTTTAAACGGTAGAGATATTTAACAATTTTGATAACGTTTTTTTTAAATTATTTATAAAAACTTTTCAAAAATAAGGAAAACAGTGATAGACATGTTATTATTCGTTTTTTTAGTTGTCTCAATTTTATATAATTTAAATATTATTTGATAAAATTTCATTAATGTTTGTAAAGATAGATTGTAGTTTATTTGTTAATGGATCCCTATCCTATATTAAATTATTAAATGATGTCTCAGTTCTAAAATAAGAAATCACACACTATTAACTTTTAAAGTGCCAGCAAAGTTTACTTTTTATGCTGTTTCACAAATTTATCAGTTTACCATCCAATATGATGGAATACCGACGAAGATTGGATCAACACAAAAAGGTGATGTGGAGAATAGAACTGTCGAGACCCGAGATATTCCGAGATATTCCCAAGCAATCAGAATTACCCAATTAACCGGGGCTTCCTCTGAGATATCTTAACTTTTGCGTGTTTTTCTGGAAAATATCAACCGTTCAAATACGTTCTGTACGAACTCAAAGCACAAATAATAGTGGCCCTCTTCGCTATTTCCGAATAGACACCGGACACATAGGTGGATCCATATCCTCGACGGTACCGTAAAAGATTCCCTTTTACAACTAGCTATTTATGGTTGAGATTAACTCTCAGCCGGTTTAGGATTCGGGCTGACTGAGGGGGCAGTATTATTTGGCTTTAAGATTCGTGCCAAGTTAAAAAGAACGGTCCAGATCAAGTAATTGTAAAAGATTCCCTTTTACGGTACCGTCGGTGATATGAATTCCACGTCGGTCATGCAAAAGTTGAGATATCTCAGAGGATACGCACTCCGACTTGACGGACGACAGTCATATCATATGTTCGCTGTTCCGGTACTCCTTCCGATCCAGTGCAATACGTGACCATGTAGAATGAGGATCTGAGCGGTTGGTTTTAATCTCGCACGAATCTTGAAGCAAAACTCATATTTTCCAAATAGGCTTCAAATTGATTTAGGCTCGGCCGGAAGTATTCTATCCGGATACTCTCACTCGCTAGTCTCTACTATTCCCCTCTTTATCCAAAAACCCTCCAATTTTCTCGCTTTTCGTTTTCCCACCTCATACTAATAAACTCCAATAAAATAATCAAAAATAAAAAATCGGACATGGCGCTTCTCTTCTCTCTAATGGAGATTTCTCCTCTCCCCATGTCAGCGAAAGCGTACTGGTCTCACAGGGGAAGCTCCTCGTCGGCTCGGGTTTGTAGTTGTAGGTGTGCGAAAGTTAAGGATGACAAGGCGGAGGCCAAAGCGGGTCGGGTGATTAGGGTTTCGGATCCGATCAAGGTTTCGGGGTTAGGGTTAGGTTTAGAGCTTGAGACGCTGCTATCAGGCCCGCTTTTACGCGGCGATTGCGACTCCTCTTCGTCTCCTCCCTCGGTTTCTACTATCGAGGAGAAAAACGAGGATAAGAGCGACTATTATGTGAATATGGGGTATGCAATTCGCACCTTGAGAGAGGAATTCCCTGAGATTTTCTATAAAGAACCCAGCTTTGATATATACAGGTAAGCTTGATATCAAATTTGTGAATTTTGTACCAAGTTGCTTCAATTAAAAACTTGTACTGTTTGTATAAAATATGGAATTTAGCTGTCTTGTATTCATTTCAGAGTGTTAGTTAAAGAGTACATCACATAGCAAGTAATATGAAATTAATAAAGAACCAGCTGAGGTGGTTTTTATTATATAGTACAGTAATGGGCAGCCAATTTAACTAAATTGGAGGTGCCATTTCTTATTGGATGTTTGGACCAAATAATTTGGATAAATTGATGTTAATTACCGAGGTGTTGTGCTGTATTATATCAGAAGGTTGGTTGATTAGGGATTGCATCCAGTCAAAAAAATTTGTCCAAAGTGTGATTGGTATCCATGACTTTGTTAAAATTTTGGTTGAAAGTTTAGATTTAACATTTTCTTCGTATTGAAAAGTTTTAATAACCTTCTGTGGTTAGTTTCAGAATCACAAAGCTTGAAGATACCAAATTAGCACAAAAGCATTACCTTTTTCATAAAGAGTTATATTGTTTACATGAGTGAGCTAGCATGTGTTAGGCTCACCAAGAGGGCTTGGTGAGCTTAAACGACAAATCCAAACTGTTGAAACCGATCTACTTCACCAGTGATGCTTGTGAAGCATGTACATGCAAAATTTGAAATTTTTGAATTCATTTAGTACAAAGTCAAAGAGTTAAAAAAAATGATGAATAATGAATGCATTGAAATAACTTATAAACCTTCATTTTTTGACTGGTTGACTTTGTAATAAAAGGATTTGAAAATTTGAAAATTTTGCATGTACACGCATCACTCGTGAAGTACATCCATTTCAACGGTTTGGATTCGTAGTTGGAAGTCAATCTGATAGAATTTTGAGTTAGAGCCTAGCACACACTAGCCTCACTCTGTATACATCAAATATTTGCTGGAAACCTGCATTGATGTTGAATTATCCTTTTAAGTAATCAATGTATTGCATGAACCATTATCACTCTCCAGTTTAAATCATAAATTTATTTACAATTTTGTCACCAGAGAGGATATAGTTTTCAAGGACCCATTCAACACATTTGCCGGCCTTGACAACTACAAGCAGATCTTCCGTGGTCTCCGCTTCTGTGGCCAGCTTCTTTTCAAATCCCTCTGGATCGACATAGGCAGCATCTGGCAGCCATCAGAGGATATTGTCATGATCCGATGGATCGTGCATGGGATTCCTCGTGTTCCATGGGACAGCCTCAGCCGGTTTGACGGCACATCAGAGTACAAGCTTGATAAAAATGGGAAAATTTATGAGCACAAAGTAGATAATGTGGCTTTAAATTCACCAAAGAAATTTAAGGTTTTGCCTGTGGAGGAATTGATTAGGCTGATCGGCGGTCCCTCTACGCCGAAGCCCACCTATTACAAGGCATTGCCTTTGCCTATTTTGCTGAGGTCAGCATGGATAAGGTGTTTTCTGGGATTTTATCTTGCATTGAGTCTGGTTTATGCTGCAAAAGGATGAAGGGCAATTTTGGTATGACTGTGAAATTGAATTTTTGGCTTGATTTTGATATGGTAGGAGAGTAGTTGCCGGTGTAACATACAGCCATATAGATGTACAGTTAGTTGAATATTGTATGAACAGGAATATGCCTGTTTATTAATAGATAAATCTGCTGCTAGATTATCAGTAGGAGATGGTTACTTGCATGTGTTTTTTGCTCACAGTTGTGAACCTGTGATGTCTTATCTTTTTCCAAATTTACCTTTTTGTTTTAAGCGAGGCTGTGGTACTATGCATAGTGTGGATTGGTCCATACTATGGATTAATATTTTTATTTTTAAAGTTCAAACAGTCTATCTGAACCATTCAAAATGATCTTTACATAAAAATGTACTAATGTAAATTTTACATTTTTTTTGAATTTTTTACTATTTTAATTTTATGTTTTTTAGAATTTTTTATTATTTTTTTGGATAGGTTGAAAATCATTTGATCTAAAATTCTAGATCATTCAAAAGCAGTGACTATTTGAACTTGCAAGTACATTTTCATTTTCATATGGAGATGTTGAATGGTTTAGTTCGATTATTTGAACTTTAAAAATTGAAGATATTGATCCATAGTATAGACCAATTTGCACTATGCATAGTACCATAGCCTCACCTCACTCTTTTATTTTTGTTTTTGTTTTCTAAATATCCTGCTTTGCTCAAGTTTATTCAAAAAATGTCCAAAAAATGAATTGCAGGAAAATTTTGAGAGAGATGAATTAAAATAGGAACTCATTTGAAAACAAATTCCGAACTTGAAGTTTTCCCCTATTCCGATTTCATTTCTCTTTGTATGCCTTTTATTTTTTTTAATTTGTGTCTCAAAAAAAGGCAGTATGGTGTCATTTACCTGCAATGTTTCATTACACGGATATGTATATTTTCCAAATAGACTGTTTTGTGACATTTTTTTATTGAAGAGGATTTAAATGCATCATGATTTTGTGTTCCAATATGCTTCACATCTTTTATCTATGTTTTCAAAGTCCGAACAGTCGATCCGAACCGCTTAACATGATCTTTATAATAAAATATGCTTGGAGATCAAATTTTATATTTTTTAAAAAAAATTTACTATTTTTTTAGATAGGTACAATATCACTTTTTCGGATGGTTCAGAATCTCGTTAAAATAGTGATTTTGTACCTATCTAAAAAAAAGTAAAAAAATTTTAAAAAATATAAAATTTGGTCTCCAAACATATTTTATTATGAAGATCATGTTGAGCAGTTCGGATCGACTATTCGGATTTTAAAAATAGAGATAAAAAATGTGGAGTATATTGAAGCACAAAATCATTGTGCATTTGAAACCTCCTCTTTTTTATTATGTGGTAATTCGAAATTGTTTGAATGCATTTTTATTAGTTTACAATATTGTCGGAACGGCTCATGAAACATATTCAGTGACTGGTATAAAATTTGCCATCTCCAAATTCAAATATGCTTTGCAAAATCAATTTTGTATATGCATACAATCTTTTGACAATATAATATCCTTATCTTATAAACAGTAGTTATTGAAAATGGAAATCGAAACTAAATAATCAACAGGTAAAACACTAGTTTTCTGAAATCTGCAATATTATTGAAAAGTCAATGGCAAATACTCGGTACGATAAGCCAAATGCAAATTAGGATTGGTAAAACAGTCTCGTAGCTAGTGGTTCGTTTGAGATCGGTTCAAAAAAAGTTCGTAAACAACTCGTTAAACATAGGTCCAAGCTGAAAAGGAAATCTTTTATAATTAGTAGATCCGGACCATTCTTTTTAACTTGGTACGCATCTCAAAGCCCAATAATGTTGTCTCCTGCGCTAGACCGAATCACAAACCAGCTGAAAGTTAATCTCAAACCGTAAAGTGAGCAGAATCCTCTACGAAAAACGAGTTGGTTTGTATCAGCTCGATTTCTTATCTGACCACTTCCAAGTTCGGCTCATCTCAGACTGTTTCGGCTTGGTCTGCTAACAAGCTGAATTGAACCATTGACCATGAGGTCAATTTAGGTCCGATGCTCATCGGACTCAAAGTGAGTTTGATGAGTTGGATGACTGTCCGATCTGTTTTAAGATTCGTGTCCGTAACTTTCGTGTCTGCTTTAAAATTTGTGCGCACTAAAGCAGATCGGACGGTCTCAAAACCCATCGAACACAAATTTGAGTCCGATGGACATCGGACCCAAGCTGCTGTCATTGACCACAGGCTTGGTTTGATTTATTATAGTCACAAGCTTTACCTAAGTTGGCTCGGCCCAACTCAATTACATCCCTAATCCCTAATGTAAATAGTGGGCAACGAAAGTTGATCCAAGTCGGATCCATTTGGTTCGGGTTAATTTTGATTTATGGAAGACCGCTTAAAAACATGATTAATTTTCCTGAATTCAATCCGTTTCTCACCTTGGACTTCAAGAATTACAGATGCTTTTAAATGCCAGGGCACCTTTTGAACATGAGTTGGGTTAAAATACATTATTGAGCTCCAATTATGTTTTATATTATTTTTTTCGTTTTCAAAATCCGAACAGTCGATTCGAACCGCTTTACATGATCTTCATAATAAAATATGCTTGGAGATCAAATTTTATATTTTCTTGAAAAAAAATTTATTATTTTTTTCAAGGTTCTAAATAGCGATTATCGCATCATCACGTCATCGCGGAAAGGCTAAGTAAGAAGTTATCGCGAATAGCGTTACTATAGCGAAAGCTATCCTACATAGCGTTTTTTGTTTAAATTATTATGTTTTATATTTCTACTAATTATCAACATTATCTAAAGCCTCATATAGCGATAAGTAACGCAAAATTAATTAAGGAATTAGAATATTCATATTGAACCAGTACAAAATCCAAATTGCTATTCAAAATATCTCTAATAATATAAACTATATATCTTTTTTCATTCAAAATAACCTAAGACATAAACTATATATCTTTTTCTATAAAAAAAAACCTAAGCATCATGGCATAAACTATCTATCTTTTTTTTATTTAAAATCAGAAGCAATCCGGATTTTTGAAAAAAATTGATCCTTAAAAAAAAAAATCAATTTGGACCTTTAAATAAAAGGCTATGTAGCATAGCGTGCGCTATAACGCGTAGTGTGTAGCGCAAATAGCAGACCGCTATTACCGCTATAGCGGTCGTAGCTGAAATAACGCACTTTTATCCCATAACTTAGCGTTTAAGGTCCAAAAATACTATAGCGCTGCTATTGCGTCACTATAGCGCGCTATTTAAGAACAATGATTTTTTTAGA
This sequence comes from Carex parvula, assembly GCA_025461045.1. Taxonomy (NCBI): domain Eukaryota; kingdom Viridiplantae; phylum Streptophyta; class Magnoliopsida; order Poales; family Cyperaceae; genus Carex; species Carex parvula. The sequence goes on along the minus strand of JAJGRW010001299.1, from coordinate 418,306 downwards.
TATGTACAAAATCACTGTTTTCAGAAGATTCTGAACCATCCAAAACAATAATTTTGTACCTAACTAAAAAAATAACACAAAAAGTTTCAAAATATAAAATTTGATCTCCAAATACAAATTTAATATGAATATTATGTTGAGCAGTTCGAATCAATTAATTGTTGGGACTTTAAAAACAAAAATAAAGATATGGAGCATGATTGGATCACAAAACCAACGGTGCATTTTAACCTTACTCTTTGAACATATAATTTGCAATAAAAACTAAGCTCCAGACCTGACCACGCTCAATTTAATGAGAACGGAGTAGGTCCGATGCCCATCGGACCTACTTTTAGGTTCAACGAGCATAGTGACCGTCCGATCTAATTTAAGATTTGTGCGCACACAAATTGAAACAGACACACACGAATTTAAAGCATTCTGCACGAATCTTAAAACAAATCGACGGTGATTAAACCCATCGAACCAAAGTAGGTCCGACCCATCGGACCTACTCTCAAGTACAATTTAATGAAGCATAACAGCCAAATATGTTACATCTGCTACCAGAGCATCTTAGAACAACTCTAAAATCCGAATTAGATGCTAAAAAAATCTTAGCCTTGTCCTTGTGCATTATTTATTGAATTATCACCATTTGAGAGATCAAAACTAGCTAGTAGCTCTCATAACACGCGCAAAACAATTTAGATTCCTCATTTTATGCTTTGTAGCATCAATTGTGGTCCAAACCCCTTAAAAATAACATTATCATGACATTCCTGATAGAAGAATTTAGAATATACCTTTTCAATAATTAGGATTGAATAATTAAGACCTTGATGAGCAAAATTTTAATTGAAGTATCTCCTGTGCAACTTCCTGATTTATTAGCCATTTCTTGGAAGTATTGAACAATTGGAAGGCTAAAATTAAATTCAATAATTATATTATTTTTATTGCACAAGCAGTCAGGACATAATGGAAAAAAAGGAAAAAAAAAAAAATCACCAAACTAGAAGTGCATTTAATTTTATGTTTATTAATTGCTCAATACTTTTGGAATAACAAATATTATATCTACATATAATAGCTCTTATCCGGAGGGCTTATGCCACGCATGCATGTCTCAGGACTCCACTATTCATGGACACAAGGTTTAACATTATAATTTGTTAATTAGGATATTAAATTTGGATGCCTTAATTATCTCATTTTAATAGCTAAAATGATTTCCCATGGCAATCATGTTTTAGAGCAGGTTGGGTCCGATCTGCTTTAAGATTTGTGTGCATGAATTTTAAAACATACGCGAAAGTTGAGGACGCGAATCTTAAAGCAGATCAGACGGTCATTAAATCCATCGAACTCACTTTTAGTCCGATGGGCATCAGACCCAAATTGATCTCATCATTTATTTTTATCTTATTGACACAGTAGTAGGCTATAACCTAATCAAATCCATCATATATGTTTGCCAAATCTTAAAAGAAGCTTCAAAGCAATAAACACCTTCCCCAGGTAATTAAGGTTTGTCAGCATATATTTTGCAGCCTTCAGTACTGTTCCCTCTATTCCCTGTTCCCCTTTTTCCTTATATTGTGCTAATTTGTTTTTCCTTTTTTAAATTTAAGATAAAAGAATGGAATCTGATGCGGCATCCTCAGTTGACGTGGCAATTCTTTGTTGGTCCCTGAGGTACCTGATCTTGGGACATACCCAACCCTACCATTTTCTGGTATTTTTAGCACAGTGAGTGGCAAGAAGAGGACACCGGTACAGTTGTCATGTAAGAATCAACACCTGGCCAGCTATAGCAACTTGATGAGACACAGAAATTTTGACCGTTGATTTCAGATCGATTGAAGTCACTGAACGGATTAGATGATGTACAAATGTATATAATATATTTCTCTTCATGTACCTGTATCTGATCAGTAGGTCCATATTCATTGGATGGTGAATTTGCGCTAACATGTTTGGTTTTATTTTTTATATAAATCAATCTCTTCAAGGATATTTTGAAAGATGGTTCACAACTAAAAGGAAATATCCTTATTTACATGTCAACTCAATTTCTTTGTATTTCTTTAATTCCAATACGGGGATTAGGCAAGAACCAACATTTAGTCTAGTGACAAAGGCAATGTCTTTCGTGCTGGAAGTGCAGTGTTCAAAACTCTAATGGAGAAATCTCTTATGGATTAAATAATTAGATGATTTGACCTCTAACCTTTATTAAAAATATATATAAAATACGTAATTAGGCCATACTAAGATATAATGTGCCAGTTTTTCCTTAAATAGTTCTATGAGGATAAACATGCATCCATTGTACACCTTGGAATTTACACAGCAAAATAAAAAGCATGATAACTGCATACACTCATCGTTACTTGTATCTCAGATGTGTTCTTTTCTTTGAAAATATTTATAGTGTATGATAAAAATATTTATACCTTATATTTTTACTTATTCAACAAAATATTTAACTTGAACTTGTGATTATTCAGAAAAATAAAACAATGAATGCTTCACATATATACTAGGTATAAAATACTTGTGTGTTCAAATATAAATACTTTCAAATGGAGATAAAAGATGAAGAACATGGAGCACAAGAATATTTTATCAAATAAAATAAATTAAGCTATATTGCTTAGTGTAACTATACTTGATCTTCTTTATATTTGAGGTACATAATACTTGATCTTTTTTCAAATAATAATATTTATTTGACAACATAATAACCTGTAGAGGATAGTTATTCTTGCTGGAATTGAAAATTCCTAATAAACATATCATTGGCATACATGATTTCTGAAAAAATATAAGCACCCCATATATATTAGTTTGGTCCTTTGTCAAAATTGCATCAAATTAAAGATATCATGCATGTACCTAAGCATATATGCATTGGCAGTTTTTCCTTAACATGCAATATCTCAAATGTTAGGCAGGGCCATTCCTTTACCTAATTGAATTGCAAGTGTATATCTATTCCCTTGATATGCAAAATGGGTACAGTGCTAATCAAACAAATCACACAAATTGGTAAAAGATTTTCTTATGCTATATATTTTGTGAAGCCACTACTAGAGTCTTTCAAAAAACCTAATCATACATGATCTCTATTATCACCTTGACAATAATTAGTGGGCATCCTGTCATCGCTACCATATATAATAGATCATTTGACAATAAATAGTATGGTTCAGATTATGCCATTTCCATTATACTTTTGCAAATAATTAGTGTTGCAAGAAGGTGAAAGAAAATGGCAGGGGTATGAGAGAAAAGGAAACAGAAGTGATCAAATTAAGCTAGTTCTTTTTTAAACAATACTGTTGCATAATTTATCATGTACTAATTAATTAATACTAAAAGAGTAAAACTAATTAAGAGAACCTATAATCATATATTATATTGGTTAAACCATGTTTAATTACCATTTTCTCCAACTGGAACTATCAATGCAATTGTTCCTAATTAAAAACTAAAACATCCATTCCTACTGTTCAAAATTTTTTTTTTTTTTTTTTTGTTAAAATTCTTTCAAAATTTTCCACACTCCTCAAAGTATAAAAAATATTAAAGCAAAAGATAAAGGGCTCTGAATTAACACCGTCCTCCTAATGTACTTGTATGTAGGAAGCTTAATTAGGTCCTTGGCCTAATTAATCTCCATATGATATTCATCCAACCATGCAACCAACGTGAGAATCATAAAAATCCATGCATGCAAAAGAAAATCATAGCAAATCACAAAAGCAAAGCACATTTGCTGTGTCATGTGCAGTATAATTAGGATTCCAATTCACCATCAAACACAACATTATTGAGCCCAAGCATCTCGTCACGTACTCTATCGAGTTTTCCTAACCCCTCATTCTGTTAATAATTTAGTTTTCTCAAAGTATTATTCCCTCTCATACATGCACATATACCTCCTTTGAGGTACTCTGCTCACAACTTGCACCACTGTACATACCTTATATATACCCCTCCTTTCTTCAATAAGTTCTTCACACATCATCATAACCTAAAATAAGCTGAAAACAGAACGAACTTTTGAGAACTTGTATTTGTGTTTGGCAAGTATTATATCTCTTTTCCTTGATTGGAGAATGAATGGAAAAAAGGGTAGTGTAAGAATTGACATACAAACTGACTCGAAAACCGGCATTACACCGGACTTTGTGAAGCCTAGTTTTTTCTATCAAGAGAGCTTAGAATATCCAAGTAAATGGATACTGGATGTGTGGAAGTTTGCAAAGGAGGATACAGACCGTGTCACTTTTGCTCTCAAGGTCGGGCTCGCATGCCTTCTTGTGTCGCTTCTTATACTATGCAAGGCACCGTATGATATATTTGGCATCGACATCATTTGGTCTATCCTAACAGTGGCTATCATGTTTGAATATACTGTTGGTATGTACTTTTTCTTATTGAAAAAGTATTGTTCTATATGTTTTTAGTAAAATTGATGAATTATGTCTAAATATGATTTGTTCTTTCAATGCTATGAAGGTGCTACTTTTAATAGGGGGTTTAATCGAGCTCTTGGGAGTTTGTTAGCTGGGATTTTTGCAATTGTGGTGATTCAAGTAGCCATCTCCAGTGGCCATATTGCAGAGCCATATGTTATTGGTGGTAGTATATTCTTTATTGGTATGTTAATTATATGTTTTATTATTCATTTTCCTTAATTAACGTGTGTCAATGTGTCTTACAACAATTAATCCTAATTGTGTTTCATATTGTAGGAGCAATAACTTCTTTTATGAAGCTATGGCCATCACTTGTGCAGTACGAGTATGGCTTCAGAGTTACACTTTTCACCTATTGTTTGATTATTGTGTCGGGTTATAGGATGGGAAATCCGATCAAGACTGCTATGAACCGGCTCTACTCAATTGCTATAGGCGGTCTTGTGGCAGTGCTTGTAAATGTACTGATTTGCCCCATTTGGTCTGGAGAGCAACTCCACAAGGAGCTAGTTAACAACTTCAATTCACTGGCAGACTCCCTAGAAGGTAAAAATAAAATTGTTAATGTTCAATATCTCTCAATCATTTTTCGTAGATTATTCATAGTAGATAATTTAAAATGGAATAGAGTGTGTGAAGAAGTACCTAAATGATGATGGATCGGATCATCCTGAGTTCGCAAAGACAGTGATGGATGATTTCCCTGACGAGCCGGCATTTCGCAAGTGCCGGGCCACATTGAATTCTTCCTCAAAGCTTGATTCATTGGTAGTTACTAAATTTCTATTTTTAATCGTCCTTGCTTTATATATCTGTTTCAGTAGATCAACAAATATACAACTACTATTTTTTCTGTATAACTTAGGCTAATTCGGCGAAGTGGGAGCCACCACATGGGCGATTTCGGCATTTTTTCTATCCGTGGTTTGAATATGTCAAGGTTGGAGCTGTTCTTCGCCATTGTTCTTATGAGGTCATGGCTTTGCATGGCTGTCTTCACTCAGAAATTCAGGTATATACATATATACATTCATGTCAGGGCTAAGGAAAAACATTTAGCGCACAAAGAAATTTCTTCCCTAAAATTTCATCATATTACCAGAAAGTTATACAGAAAAATATAGCAGTAAATTATGGACACATTAGTTCCGATGTTTTCAGAATTTAGTACCTTAACTATCTTTTATTAATTTTTTTTCCTTGGATGAGAAAAGAGGAGAATTTGGTCCTACAAAATAACAGAACATCTTAAGAAATTGATGCAAAGTTAGTGTGGAACAACGAGAAAAACAGACATCCATTTATCTTTTTACAAGAAAGTTTGAACATATAAAGAGGTTCAATTTTGATGTAACCTTGTTCACCCATTGATGCCAGACATCAATGGGTAGTACTAAATTCCCAGCATATGCTTTGTGACATCATTTTGCATTCATGCTTTCTTGCTGCTCAACTCTAGGATAGAATCGGATGCTTCACAATCTAGAACTTGTTCTTATTCAGGCTTGGCAAGTTCATACTAATTAGCTGGAGAACAGGAAATAAATCTGCGGTTATTCCAAAGGAATAACAGGAACCTGTTATTCCGATCTCAACCGTTGATCCGTTGATCTTCGTTGAGATTCGGGCATTGAAAAATTAGAATGGTTGGGATCGGAATAATCTTAACAGAAAATCACAATTAGTAGGAGGCTTGTTTTTTCATGATTAACTCTATAAGTTTCTGTGTAGGATTCAATAATAGATCTATGCCAGTGGTTCAAAAATTGGAATTTTCATATTTTCATTCCTTTTATTTATTCTTGATTCACGAAGAAATTCAGAAATAGTAAAATTGGAAAAATCCGAATTCAGCTACACTGAAAGGGCATGACATCTTATTTTTGAGTTAAAATAATTAGTCCAATCATTAAATGACACTAATATTACTTTGATTCCTATGCAGGCACCATACAACCTCAGGTGTACGTTTCAAGCCGAAATACTCGATGCCACAAATCAAGCCGCTGAACTATTGCGAAGCCTTGGCAAAGATGTGAGCAACATGAAATGGAGCCTCCAAACGAGTCTCTTGAATCGCGTTCACAGTTCAACTGAGCGCTTGCAACGCTCAATCGACCTGCACTCCTACCTCCTCACCTCATCTCACGAGCAACACGACCACTCGACCAAACCCCAACTCAAACAATCCAAAACCCTATCTTTTAACCAAAAAGATTGTTTACCTCAGTCGGCTGATCAAGACACCAGCAAGATTGCTGCATTGCCGAGTGAGCTTGGTCGTGACACCAGCATCAAGAGGCAGCACAAGAGACTTCATTCGTGGCACGATGTCGGTGATTTTGAAGAAGATGGAACTGTGAATGTTATACCGAGAATGCGTGCACTGGAGAGCACTGCAGCACTTTCTCTTGCGACATTTACTTCATTGCTGATTGAGCTTGTTGCGAGGCTTGACCACTTGGTTGAGGCAGTTGATAGGTTGGCTAAGATGGCCAAATTCAAGCCAGAGTGTGCAATATAGGTGGGGTTTGAGGAAGATAATGGCATAAAGAATTACAAAAAATATAGAAATCTTTGTATTTCCTTGGATACAATATTTAAGTGCAATAATTCAAGATGGTTAATATTCCAGCTTTATTTATTCTCTGTTATTTTAATACACAAGGGCATCAGTCAGAGATGGATGGAAAAAAAAAAAAAAAAGATTATGCACCAGATTCCTATAGTTGGCTGTTTTCATCAGCATCTCTTTACAAACATTTACACTTGAACAAGATAAAAGGATTTTATACATACATGGGGAAGGCTCATATTTAAAAGAATTTTATACATAAATTTCCTGTGGAAAATTAATATCACAACTATGCCTATCCCCAGTAAAATGATTTATGGCTGCCTAGTATTCTATTGAAAAGCAGTTGGATAAAGCAACAAGTACAGTTAGCCACCTTCTTATGCAACCTCTATATTTTTAACCTGTAAAAACAAAAGAATTTAAATACCGGACTGGCTTGGGAGCATGATGAGTCTAAAAGAAATTTGAATAGGAAGTTAATACTCTAATATCAGGTTTATAATGTTCATTGCAAAAAGATCCAAGCTATATTTCTTCACCTGTTAACCAGAAATGAACATCTCCAATATCTCCAAATCATCTCACTATCTCAACCAATGTGACAGCAGCGAAAACTAAAAAAAGTGTTCCTCCAACATATGCAATGGCCTGCGAATTATAGAAATTAAAATATCTTTTATGAAAACAAGCAACAATGCATTTCTTAGATTAAGTTATACCTTTTGCCTTCTTATTTCTCATAACTCAGTACTAAACTTCTAGAATGTTTAATTATGTTTATCAAACCTTATATTTTTACATCAAAATTAACACTACTTGAAGTAAGTCCATCTGTTCAAAATCAATTTCCAATGTGCCTTGAAAAATTCCATTGGTTAAAAGTGTTTTCCATTGAAATTAAATTCCTGCGTGTATTGATGGTAGAAATTCAAAAGGGAAGATACGGGAAACTTTTGAATTGTAAAAGTTCATTTAACTTTTAGTACCTTTTCTGATAAAACCTTCCCAAGCAATGACCCACCAAGAACAGCTATCTGTACAAACCACGGGACAGGAATTAAACATAAATTCAATTCAACAATAAAAATATTAAGCATCATAAAATTGTTTAAATTTTAGCTTTCTCTTTTCCCTAGTAATCTTACCAAAGTTGCAACAGCATGACCAGCAAGTGTACCTCCAATGACCCCGAGAGGTGAAGAGGCCGCGGCAAGTGCTGTACAGTAAATCATAAAATTGTGACATCCAGATCAATAATAGAAGTACATTACTAGACATTTAGATATCAAATACAACCCCTATTTGTTTTATTTTCGACTCATTCGGTCATTATGGGATCTTGGAGCAAAAACCAGTGAAATTGAGCCTTAAGAGATATGGCACCATACTGATAATATTTCCTACCTATTGTGGAGAAAAAGGATTTATCACCCCACTCAGCGACAAAAACCAACAGGAAAGTGCTGATTGCAGTGCTAGCGGCAGCCATAATTCCAGCTCCATTTCCTCCAAATTTTGAAATTGCTAGTTCTGCCTGGAAACATTTCTGATTTTAGTTTCATTTTACTAATAAGGCTTAAGGGTGGTCCAATGATAAAAATATTTCAATAGTGCACCAGGAAATAAAGTTAAGAACTTAAGATTATCAAAAATGAAACCAGAATAAGATGGGGTTGGGTACAAAAAAGGTACTTGCCTCTTCTTGCTCTTCCTTAATCTTTTGACCGTCTCCTGAAGCAGCATCTAACAGTGTAGTCACTCCAAAATATACCTGTTTCAAAATAAATAAATACACATTGAAGATGAATATTTTACAAGGTCATTCCCGATAACCCAGTACCTAAATGTTAATGAACTTTTCTAAATGAAAAAGGATATTTACCAAGAGGCACACAGCAGCAAAATCATCAACAGGAAAATCACTTTCCCCAAATCTGCACCGACAATTATCTAAATTAGATGCCGGATATTATCACAGAGTCTAAATGCAATTTATAGGACAATTACTTATTGAATAAAAATCACTACCTAAATGGTATTATACCATCAATGTAGTGAAATGCTCGGCCTAGAACCACTGACACAATTGTCATTGCCCTGTAAAATTAATGTATTAATCTTGCTAACCACATCAAAAGTAATAATACAAAAACATTTCTAGTTTTAGAGAGAATAAGACGTCTGAAGTTTACATTTGTTCAAGTATTTAGAGCTGCAATAGAATTCTCAGAATTGCATTTGTTCAAACACTTACGCAAGAGCTCCAAATGTGCCAAGGAAAACAACTGTGCCAGAGTTTCTAGCTGCTAAAAGTGCCTATTGAACAAGCAAGGAACTATAGCATTTATCAATTTGTTCTTTTAAAGGAAGAATTAAACAAAAAGGAAAATATGCCCTGTTGAGTAAAGACACTATATTGAAACTAATTTTATTACTCACTCTAAACTATTCTTACACTACACCTCTACTACTCAATATTTCCTACACCTCCAATCTACTATGACTCTTAGCTAGAAGAGGAATTGCTTGATTTGCTTGATGCAAAATGAAGACTAAGGGACACTATATTGAAACTAATTTTATTACTCACTCTAAACTATTCTTACATGCCCTTATCATATTTTCATCAAAACTTCAGTTATCTTATATGAGAAAAAATGTTTACTTACAGCAATAAAAAATGTTTTATCACCCAATTCTGAGAAGAAAATCAGCAAAAATGCCTGCAGATCAAAGAAAGCTCTGTTAATTCCAACTTAAATGTAATCTCATAAAAAAAAAATATTGAAGAAGTTTTGAACACGTATAGGTCCTGTGCTGCTTCTTAAATTACACATTGCTACACAATCTAACTAACGTCTACAGATTATTTAGTTCACTTCTGTATGTTAAGGGTTATCTTGCTACTGTTTTGAGTATTGAGAAAACCCTCTCTTTTTGTTAAATTTGAATGAAATAATAATGCAAGTAAATGAAAGAGACAAGTTATCCTAACTGAAGCAAAACCTGTGCTAATATCACCAAGATCTCCCAAAAATGCCATTGGTTGTTGGGCCACACCTATGTCCCCGCTTGCCATTGCTGCATTGGATCCTTGAAAAAGAAGCAATCCCGCAAGAAATGTAATACCAAGCATGTTGCTGATTTGAGGCTGTATAATAGGTTCTTTATATTGAGGTATGTTTCGACTTGTAATTCTGACATCCTTGCAAATTTCATTCTACAACAAATTTGAAAAGACCATATTACAAGATTGGTGAAACTAGATTTATATATGAACTAAAATGAACGTTAAGTTATAAAAGGTGCAACCATGATAATGAAATGGGAAGTAATTGAGTTTAACTAGTATCTATTCAGTGAAACACGTTGATATACCTACACTAGATTGAGAGCCAATCAATAGACCTTCGGATCCTTTCAAATGAATCAAACACATCGTACAAAATCAATTGAATATCTAACCCTGAAATATGTCCAAATTATACATGCATCTATGCAGAACAAAAATATCATTTATGACCCTAGACGTCGTAGGTCATGTCTTCAACACCCATTCCTTCCCCATTTTACTTAAAAATAATCTCAAATTAATCCTACATTTTTTAGTTCATTTCTCCATTAAAAAAATAGAAAAAGAGGACGGTTTGTTTATTATAAGCAACTAGAAAATAATGGTACATGGGTCATTTATCAGTCTTTTAAGTAACTTATACTACAATTTGCATGGCCAAACATGATATTTAACATTTATTTAACAGTCTTTTAAGTAACAGTCCACTGCCAAATCGTACATCACAGAATAAAGATATAACAAAAAGTAAACTTAGATGAATGAAAGAAAAATTGCTTAAATAGTACATAAAACCAATGCCTGAAGTTGAGATGAACCGTACCTTACGGGGTCGATCAGGTTCTTTGAGACAAACTGGAAGCTTCCATTTTGATCGAACTGGATAGACGGAGGAGGAGCGGTGCTTAGCATGAAGATGACATTTGCAAAGGGAATAAAAACGAGTAGTTTGACTTCGCCGAAGAAGAATAGAGGGATGGAAGGAAGAAGAGGCGGGAACCGAGACAGAAACCATGAGAGCTGGTTCCATGATTCGTCTCTGGCAAGGCGATAAGATAAATGAGCTAATATAAGCCGCATATAAACGAGTTCCCCTTTACTGTAGAACCGGATCCCCTATATCAACCCAAATTTTGAGTTTATATCTGGACCATCCGATCAGTATTCGAACCAATCCGGTCCGAGATAGAATGCACAGTGCTCTTTAATATTCGTGCCAAAGAAGATCAGACAGTCCGGGTCTAAACTCAAAATTTGGGTTACTTTAGGTATTATGAATTCCTTTACTGTGGCATGTTTGAAATGGGTTGGTGTGGCGAGTTGTATCAGATTATGCAGGCCTTTATTGATGGGTTTATTCCAGGGGTGTAAACGGATTGCATATTATCGATTTTATCTAGATCGAATCTGAAAAATAATTTAAATTATCTGATCCGTATTCATATTTGAGACTATCTGTATTAAAAAATTTATAACTAATAAGAATACAGTTTGATTATTAATTATATGTAACTATTTGTATCTGATTCGTTTACACTCCGCTCTACAACAAAAATACTTTATGTTCTTAAATTAATTTATTAAACTAGATATACATACAAATTATTTATTATTTGTATTTTCTTGGTTATACTAATGATTTATTACTTATATTTTTGGTCGCATAGTATTAATCAAAGTTCTAAATAGCGATTATCGCGTCATCACGGAGAGGCTAAAAAAAACTACCGCGAATAGCATAATAGAGGAAGCTATCGTACATGGCGTTTTTTTCTTTTCAAAAAATAGTTCTATATTTCTACTAATTATCAACATTATCAACATTAAAGAATTGGAGTTACAAAAACAAAGCTTTACTTATCTTGTATGCGGTATGGCATAAATGTACAATCATGAGAAATATTTTATCGGCTTGTTGAACTTCGGTTATACATCATTGGATAAGGTTTTGAATTTTCACACTCCATTAAAATTTCTAAATCTTTTTTTATTTTCTCATCAAAATTAAATTTGTATATTTCCCATCATAATTAATATTCATTAAAATTAAATTAAGTCATCATATATATTTTGTTAAACATAAAAATCATCATGTCAGTATGTCACTCTAACTCCGTAAACCTGTAAAAAATAATCTAAAATTAATAGACTTCATTTCTTTCATTTCCAGCAAACATCTAACATCTATTTAAAATTATTTATTTTTATTAAAATATCAGGTACACCCCCAACATTTTTGAGATATCTTTTGTCAGAATTGAACCTCTCCCTCCGCAGTTTAAAACTCCGTTCAATATAATATTTAATAAACCATGATCTTTATAATTGAAACAACTTTTGTATAGACTCATACCAGTAAGACTTAAGGAAATAAATCTGCTGTGATTTCAAAGAATCGCAGGGATTCTGCTTTTTCAAATCCAACCATTTATATATTTTGAATTCATGCATAACAACTAACTGTTTTTGAGATTCGTGCATTTCAAAAAATTAATGGTTGGATTTGGAAAAACAGAATCTATTCTTTGGAATCGCAACAGATTTATTTCCGTAAGACTAAGGTTCAAACTAGACAAAAATAAAAGCGTCCCACGAAAAAGAAAAATTTTAAGACTCGGCAACACACACTTTGCTTCATCAATCAGTCAAATTTGTAGTAAATAATATATGAATGGGATTGACCGGGTGAAAGACTTAGGGTCTGTTCGGCAACATGGGAATTTTGTGGGAATGGAAATTTTTAATATGTGAATGGGAATTTTAATTTGTCAAAACCAAAGTTATTTAACTCATGGAAAATTTTAGAATATAGGTGTTCAGATGCATGAGAAATTTGTTTGGATGTTGGTTTGTTTTTCTTATCATAGAAGATGTAATACTCCAATTAAACAATATTAAGTGTATTAATACTAATCTCTGATTATGATTATGTTAGACGTCAAAATAGAAACTTAACTTAAAATTAGCTTAATCTATTAAAATTAAACGTTGCTAGTTTAATTATGCTTGTCAATTAGTTTCTTGTGTTATTAAGTTGTGTTTGTTTAATTAATTTTAATCTTTGGGCTTGTTTAAATTGTATTTGTTTTATTATATTATTAAATTGTGTTTGTTTAATTGTACTTGTTTAGTAAAGTTTAATAGTCCGAATAAATTTTATATAGGTATAATTAATGATTAGTGGTGGTGATTTAACAAAAATTTGAGAAAAGAAAATAAAAAGAAATAATTTTATTATTAGCTGCACTTTGAAGAAAAAAAATCATACAAACCATTTCTTGTGCTATTGCAATTAAACAGAATTTTGAGAGAAGAAAAAATAAAAAAAAATGAGAAGTCGTGAGCTCCAGCTTTTGGGAAAAAAAACGGAGCTTGAAGTAGATTTTATTTTCCCCACAAACAACAAAGAAGTAATAGAAAAAAAACCTTCAAGGTTTTGAGAATGAGTTTTATAACCAAGTTACTGAACGGTTCACAGATAAAGATACAAAAAAGTTAAAAGACCCATCAAAATCTATGAGAACTGTTGTCACCGAACCTAAGGGTAAGCAATTTTGGGAAATTAAGGATACTTCATATTGACCGGGTGAAAAACAAATTAAGGATCGTATACTTAATATACAATTAATGTGTCTTAGAGGGTAAGCAATCCCCAAAATAGTAGCGTCATTCCCTCTCCCCTCGTTTCCAATTCGAAAGTCGAAACGCGCTCTCTCTCTCTCTCTCTCAACACTCGAAGAGAAGCTGCTGTGCACAAACCTCTTTCTCTCTCAAGGTCAAGGGTTAAATCAGTAGAAGCCACAAATTAAAGGTAATTTCTTTTGTGCTTTCGGGTTTCGATCGCCTCTCTCTGTCTCTCTCTAGGGTTAGGGTTTAGGTAAATAAATCTATTTTTCTCTTTCTATCCCTTGTGGATTAATGTTTCTTTGTGTTAATCTCGTCTAATAATTACATTTTATGATCCTTTTTGCCCGAATATTTAATTTCTGGTCCATAGAAATAATTTATGTTTGTCTGAATTCCCCAAAAATGAAAGAAACAAAACCATTTTTAGATGTTTCCTGCTTTTGATCTTTAGGTTTAGGGCTTCAGCATTTTGTTTCTCTAAATGTTGAGGAACTTTGGCCCCCGTTTTTTATTTACCCAAAAAAAATGATGCCAGTTTACGTAATTAGGGTTTATGTAAACAATGTTAGTTCCAGTTTTGATGTGACAGTATTAACGTGTTATAAAGCAGAGCATGTAGGGTTTGTGTGAAAAAGGGTGTATGGGTGTTTTTGAAAAAAAAAAATATCCAGGGGAGACTTCTCCCTCGATTTTTTTTCATTGTATTAATTAGCTCGTTTAACATTTCATTCCTTTTAGCATACTTAAATAGTTTTTTTTTTCTGATTTTTGCTAACAGAAGCATAATAAGCTGGAAAGAAAACCATGGCTGAAAAAGGACAGGAAGGAGATCAGCCAAAGATTAAGCCTAGCCTACGGGAGACCCTCGCTTCAGCTGAAGGAGCCAATGAGCTCAACCAATCTGACAAGCGGGGCCAGTCTCTCAAAGACGATGCCAAGTGGAAAATAAAAGATGGGCGTGGCACGTCGTCTGGCCAGAAAGAAGCTGGTCCTCTCTCACGGAACCGGTCTAGCTGGAGAAGCAGGTTCATTATTTTTTCTATGGTTCTATGTTTATGTGTGGTATGCTATAACTTAATTACTTACATGAAGCAATAACCAAATTGTGAAATTATTTTTTGTTTTTGGTAGAAATGTTTGAAGAAGTTCTACAAGCTTTGGAGGTGATTTGAGGCAACTTCTTAACAGAGGGGCCAACTGGAAAGAAGAGTCTCTATCTCCTCCAGACTGGCGAGAACGCTACTCGCTTGATATTTTTTTATTATTATGTGCCTTTTTGCAAATTTCACCTGTAGGTTTTCAAGCCCCAGACGTTCGACTGTATGTTCTGGAAGAGATGCTTTCCGATCTGAATTTCAAACTTGGTACCCGAGTTGTTTTGTATTGCTTTGTTATTCTTCCGTTTCTTTGTGCAGATGTTTTGTTTGATCAAGATTCAAGGTCAATGCTAGACTTCTATATCAATTCTGTGATATATTTTATTTATTTACTATTATTGAAAGCAGGGCTGAAAAGAATCCTGACGATGAGAGGTCCAGTCATTCGGCGAAAGATGATCTTAGCAAGTATGTCTTGGTTCTTCTAATTGTTTAATTTTTGTTGAGGTAAGTTATTTTACCTAAAAAAACAACAACAACAGGTGTCTTGAAACCAGCAGGACTGTTTGTAAGAATAGAACACGTGTGGAGAATGAGAATCAACCAGGCTTAGGCTTTTCATCATCTGCACACATCAAACTCTCTGATCTAAAGGCTGAAAACAGAGGACATAACGGGCGGCGTCTGCATGCTCCAGCGATGACCCGATCCAGATCAAGATCTCTGTCTCCTGGGTCTCAGGCTGCACATAATGCTAAACAGGACTCTAACAGCAAGGAAACTGACTGTTGGCACAAAGCTCTTGATCAAACCGGCCTTGATGCACTACATCGTGGCTCCAACAGGTATTTCATTTCTCCTATAAAACTTGTGACACATTTATTTCTAATTTGATTTTTTTTCTTTATTAAGTTAGCATCTGTACGTGAGTGGTCTCATAAAATATTGAACTAAAACACAAGAAAAGAAAATGCACCGACCTTTTGTTGTGTGGTGCCGGCCGTTGCCAACCTGCCATAAAATATATCACCTTAAAATTCTAATGCACTAGACAAATTAATTATGAGAAAATGACCCTGTCCTGTCAGTAACTATTAAGCCTAGATTACTTAAGTTGACCTTATAACTAGAGTACTGTTTCTTTGATTTGAATTGACAAATTAAATCAATATACGTACAGAAGGAGTGCCGGGCCTAGACCTAGACCTAGTGCATTTAGATCAAGGGACAGAAGAAGCCTTTCAACTGAGGAAAAACGGGAAAGAACTGGATGATACGGCAGCCGCTCACCAGAGCACAAATGGAGAAAAACTGGACTGTATCCGGACCGGTCAAGATTCAGCGAGCGTAGTGTTTCCCCAGAAAATAGACCGAGAAAAACTGGAAGGGGCCGGTGCCGGAGCCGGGGTAGGTCCAGAGGAAGAGGCAGTAAGGATTCAAGTCGTCTTAGCAGGTACAGCATGATACTATGCAAAAAGTAACCTGAAATGAGAGCTTATAATATAAATAAATTTGCACTACAGTAGATTGAGTATAGCATTTCAGTTGGGTGACAATTTTATACAGATATTTCAGTTGTTTGACCTGCTGGTCAGGAGTTAGTAATTGTGAATATTGCTTCAGATAGATATTTTTTGTATTTACTCTAATATATATATATATATGACTCCTTTAATTTCGACAGCTTTTATCTCTGGTCTGACACACATTTCTAATTCTCTCTTTGGTTTTGTAGAAGTTTGACACACATTTCTAGTACTAATATTAAGCCGTTCATAACCTTAATTAATTAATTATTCAGAAGAGGGGTACAGGAACCAAGGGACTAAAGTCGACGTTCCCCAGCACCTAAACAGAGAAGAACTGGATGGGACCTGGAAAGGAGGCCAAGAGGTAGAGACAGCAGTCACTCACCTGACTATAAACAGAAAAGAACTGGCAAAAGGGGTCGTACCAATTCACCAAGCAGATGGGAAAAGAGGTATGAACTTTTTTCTATTCATTGCCCTAATTAATCAGTAGTGTTCTGTCTCTGCTAATTTAATGGTTGACTTGATTATCGCTAAGTTTAATTCACACTTAATTTATCACAATATATATATATATAGGGATAATTTCTCACGTACCCTTCAAGAGTTTCTTAATTTCTTATTTACCCCTTAACTCTTCAATATATCTAATTTGTCTCTCAACTCTTCAAATTCTTTCTTTTTTACTCATAGAGTTAATTACTCATTACTAAAATTTAATTTTTCCCATTTTATCCTTGTGTGGGCCCTCTAATTAAAGCATATATATCCCTTAACGAATCAAGATCCTCTAAGTATCAAATAGATTATAATTTATAAATCTATACCGTTTTAAATAGTGAACGCTTTAGATTTGATAGGAAAGAAATATCACCTGCTTCTCATCAGACAGAACATCTGTTTTCCCAATTGAATCTCCTTTGCGTCTTTTGCTTATATAAATGAAAATATTGAGTTTAATTTATCATTTTCTTCTATTCTCTTATTCAATTAAAGCCAAACAAAAATACAGTAGGAGCCCAACTCCGCTAAATTGGATGTAGCTAATTGATTTTTTATTTATTTTGAGAATGCTCGTAGGCTTGAATTGCATTAATAAAAGTAATATGTTAAAAGAAGGTCCTAATTACCAGAATGAAATTAAAGCTGAAAAACAAATAACTAACTACCAAACAAGTAAATTAAAGCTGAAAATCCAAAATCTAACTACCAAACAAGTAAAATATGAGCTATTCTAGAGTCAACTGATAGAGACCCTTACAGCTCCTATTTTTTTTTTTTAAAAGATCAGGCATAGACGACTCAACCAGATCAGATGGCACTATTTGGGCGGTGGCAGGGGCTCTGACTGGGTGGTGGTGGGTGGTTCTGACTGGGTGGTGGCGGGGGGCTCTGACTGGGTGGTGGAAAATCAACTGTAAGGAAAAATAATAAGCTGAAGTTATTATCAAAACTAAATGTTTATCAAGAACCTGAAGTTCGTATTACCTGAATGTAATAATAAGAGCAATAACCTGAAGTTAATATTAGAATTAAGAGTAATAATAAGGTATTGCATTGTTAGCTAATTAAAGCTTAATTAAATTAAGAATTTGCACATGGTTTGTCCTTTTCACTCCTCCACGCTTCAAATTAATTGCATGTGATCCCTATAAATGTGCTGCATATATATATATATATATAATGAGGAGGGTTAAAATGCACCATCTTTTTGTGCTCCTAACGTGCACCCTCCCCTCATATTTTTATTTTCAAAGTTTAAATAATCGATTCGAACCTTCCAACATGTTCTTCATATTAAAATGTGCTTGGAGACCAAATTTTACATTTTTTGGAAATTTTTTACTATTTTTTTAGAATTTTTGATTAAACTAAACAATAATAAAAAAATTCAGCAAGGTGATGATTTTCAAAAATTCTGAAAAAATAGTAAAAAAGTTTCAAAAAATGTAAAATTTGGTCTCCAAGCACATTTTAATATGAAGAACACGTTGGAAGGTTCGAATCGACTATTTGAACTTCAAAATGAAGATATGAGGGGAGGGTGCATGTTAGGAGCACAAAAGAGAGTGTGCATTTCTCAATAGTTAGTGTCTTTTATATGAGAGGTAAATATGTCAAATTCAGTATCCATACTGCATGCATTATTATATGGAGATCATGTTAGACAGTTCAGATTGACTTTAAAACTTTATAAATAAATATATGAATCCGTAATAAGTGTCAATCCTCATTTTGCAAATTACCGTAGCCTCACTCAAATCCTTGTTTGGTAGCTGTTTCTTTGATATAAGGATTTGAGTGAGGCTACGGTAATTTGCAAAATGCGGATTGACACTTATTACGGATTCATATATTTATTTATAAAGTTTTAAAGTCAATCTGAACTGTCTAACATGATCTCCATATAATAATGCATGCAGTATGGATACTGAATTTGACATATTTACTTCTCATATAAAAGACACTAACTATTGAGCTTTTATTTGTCGTTTGTTCAATAAAATTTCATAGTTAATACAAGTGGTTTAATCCATTCTCAATCTTTTTGTTAGTTCAATTAATTTCTTAAACTTTTAATATCGATCTTGTTAGATCATTTTATTAATTAATTAGTTTGTGAACATTTGGTAGTGGGTACTGACAATGGTATCTTTCTTATGCACCATATCATGCTCTCAACCAAATAGTATTTTCAAGGTAGTTGACTCGCAAAATGCACATATATATATATATATATAGAGGAGTAGAACTAGGGTGCTCCTAAGCTCACCAAAGCCCTTCCGTGAGCGCGACTCTAAAACCTATCAAATTGACTTCAAACGACATTTTCTAACTGTTAGATTTTCAATCTATATTAAAATGTGCTTGGAGACCAAATTTTACATTTTTTGGAATTTTTTTACTATTTATTAAGATGGTTTGAAAATCGCTGTTTTTATTAAAATTCTGCACCATTGGAAAACAGCGATTTTCAAACCATCTTAATAAATAGTAAAAAAATTCCAAAAAATGTAAAATTTGGTCTCCAAGCACATTTTAATATAGATTGAACATCTAACGGTTTGGAAATGTCGTTTGAAGTCAATTTGATAGGTTTTAGAGTCGCGCTCACGAAGGGCTTGGTGAGCTTAGGAGCACCCTAGTTCTACTCTATATAGAGTAAGGCTACGGTGCTTTGCAAAGTAAACGGCACCGTTTACTTCGGGCCACTTTTTTCATTTTGAAAATCCAAACAACCTATCCGAACCGTTCAACATGTTCTAAATATTGAAATGTGCTTGGAGACCAAATTTTACATTTTTTGGAATATTTTTACTATTTATTAAGCCACTTTGAAAGTTTCTGATCCGGTGGTCTAGAAAATTTTACTGTTTTTTACTGTTTACCGTCGGATCAGTGATTTTCAAAGTGGCTTAATAAATAGCAAAAAAATTCCAAAAAATGTAAAATTTGGTCTCCAAGCACATTTCAATGTTTAGAACATGTTGAACGGTTCGGATCGGTTGTTTGAATTTTCAAAATCCAAAAAGTAACCCGAAGTAAAGAGGGTGGTTTACTTTGCAAAGCACCGTAGCCTTACTCTATATATATTATATATATATAGAGGAGGGTTCCAATGCCTCATGCCTTTCATGCCTCATCATACCTCATGTTCTATATCTTCGTTTTCAAAATCTAAGTTGTCGATCCGAACCGTTCACCATGATATCCATACTAAAATATGGTTTGGGATGAAATTTTATAATTTTTGAAATTTTTTTGCTATTTTTTAAGCTGGGTAGAAAATCACTGTTTTTTAAACGGTCCAAAAACAGTGATTTTGTACCTATCTTAAAAAATAGTAAAAAATTTCCAAAAAATATAAAATTTCATCCCCAAGCATATTTTAGTATGGGTATCATGTTGAATGGTTCGGATCGACAATGTGAACTTTGAAAACAAAGATATAACGTATGAGGTAGATGAGGTATGAAAAATATGAGGCATTGGAACCCTCCTCATATATATATATATGCAGCACATTTATAGGGATCATATGCAATTAATTTGAAGCGTGGAGGAGTGAAAAGGACAAACCATGTGCAAATTCTTAATTTAATTAAGCTTTAATTAGCTAACAATGCAATACCTTATTATTACTCTTAATTCTAATATTAACTTCAGGTTATTGCTCTTATTATTACATTCAGGTAATACGAACTTCAGGTTCTTGATAAACATTTAGTTTTGATAATAACTTCAGCTTATTATTTTTCCTTACAGTTGATTTTCCACCACCCAGTCAGAGCCCCCCGCCACCACCCAGTCAGAACCACCCACCACCACCCAGTCAAAGCCCCCCGCCACCACCCAGTCAGAGCCCCCGCCACCGCCCAAATAGTGCCATCTGATCTGGTTGAGTTGTCTATGCCTGATCTTTTAAAAAAAAAAATTAGGAGCTGTAAAGGGTCTCTATCAGTTGACTCTAGAATAGCTCATATTTTACTTGTTTGGTAGTTAGATTTTGGATTTTCAGCTTTAATTTACTTGTTTGGTAGTTAGTTATTTGTTTTTCAGCTTTAATTTCATTCTGGTAATTAGGACCTTCTTTTAACAGATTACTTTTATTAATGCAATTAGAGCCTACGGGCATTCTCAAAATAAATAAAAAATCAGTTAGCTACATCCAATTTAGCAGAGTTGGGCTCCTACTGTATTTTGTTTGGCTTTAATTGAATAAGAGAATAGAAGAAATGATAAATTAAACTCAATATTTTCATTTATATAAGCAAAAGACGCAAAGGAGATTCAATTGGGAAAAACAGATGTTCTGTCTGATGAGAAGCAGGTGATATTTCTTTCTTATCAAATCTAAAAGGTTCACTATTTAAAACGGTATAGATTTATAAATTATAATCTATTTGATACTTAGAGGATCTTGATCGTTAAGGGATATATATGCTTTAATTAGAGGGCTCACACAAGGATAAATGGGAAAAATTAAATTTTAGTAATGAGTAACTTAACTCTATGAGTAAAAAGAAAGAATTTGAAGAGTTGAGAGACAAATTAGATATATTGAAGAGTTAAGGGGTAAATAAGAAATTAAGAAACTCTTGAAGGGTACGTGAGAAATTATCCCATATATATATAGGAGAGAGAGAAATTATCCCATATATATATAGGAGAGAGAAGAGAGGCCGTTCCTACAGCCCAACAAAATTAGCAGTTCTGGAAGATCACCTGGTTTGCACAGGAGCCCCCATGGATACCCATTTCAAATGCCTGCTAGTGATGGTACCATCAGTTCAACCACCCCCAAGTGCGGTTCCAAAGGAAAGATTCTCAAATGCTGCTGCTGATGCAGCATGCAGTGAAGCTTAAAATGAGCACCTCTTGTTCCAGAGGACCTGATACCATTAATCCAGTGGGCCCAACTACTGAGGTTCTGTAAGCTGGGGCAGCCACAACGAATCAAAACGGAACAACAGTAGTGGTTTTGCAAAGCCACAGCTTCAAAAGGGCAGTGGCTGGTTTTGCAAAGGCAAAGCTAAGGCCATTCTGGTTAACACGCCAACTGAAGGATTATGTTTACTGGCATGCACGACATCAATTTGTGAGCAATGTCGTTCGTAACCTTGAAAGACGTTTCCCTCACATCCACACCCTTGAAAACATATTCAAGTTTGACAAAGAAATTAATCATAATCTGAGCAGTCTTCTAAAGGTGTGTGAGTATTCATTTTAAATTCTCCCTTTGGATTAAGTAATAACAATTTTCTTTTACTTTGGTTTCTTCTTCTTCTTTTTTTATCATTAAACTTACACTTGTGCATCATGAAGTATCTCATACTTTCCTTTTACAGTGGTACCTAAGAAGGTTTCTGAGTGAGGACATCATAAAGAGGTACTTTGTACCTAAGAAGGTTTCTGTGGGAGGACATAAAGAGGTACTTTGTACCTAAGAAGGTTTCTGAGTGAGGACATCATAAAGAGGTACTTTCCACGAGAAGGGACGACAGAAGACTAAAAAATTATGGGCACGCTGTTGCGCGAGATTTATTTGTCATACTTCATGGATCATTGCTTAATTCAATTTTTTTTTCTTTCTCCAAATCAAGTTGCTGAGCGAAGAACTAAAGAATTGATGCTCATTAATTGTGTAGTAATTATTACTTTAAATTTTATGAATGTTTGAGAGTGTTAACTTTTTCTAAATTTTTTAAAAATGATGTGATTGGTTAAAATATGATCTTTTTACAATGCTCCAGATAAAGAATTGTATCATATATAA
Source organism: Carex parvula (assembly GCA_025461045.1). Classification (NCBI taxonomy): domain Eukaryota; kingdom Viridiplantae; phylum Streptophyta; class Magnoliopsida; order Poales; family Cyperaceae; genus Carex; species Carex parvula. Next base: position 395,653 of record JAJGRW010001299.1, on the reverse strand, counting down.
TACATGAGGTCGCATGCAATTGAAATTAAAGCTAGTTCCCTATCCATGAATTATGCGATTGAACTGTGCAAAATGTTCTAAATTAGAACAACCCAAAGATGCATAATGCTAGGAATTTGGTTATTTAATCATTGATAATGGATTTATGTGGAGAATATCTTTGTAGAATGTTATACAAATTAAAGTTTGATATGTAATTGTTAACTACTAATGTCTGGGTGGATTGGTAGACAATTCATGTTTCTCTTAGGTTGTGCTCCATATCAGCTTAATTTTTCATTTTTGATTTGGTGTTTTAATTTTTGTTCAAATGTCCTGTCATCTTTAAGATAAATCAATCCAATGGGGCAACTGACAATGGAGTCTTGTTGCCTTGATTTGATTTATGAACTGATATTCCTTCATTTTAAGTAGGATAGAGAGTTGGACGAATTTTTATGAATAGTTAAAATTGAAAGATTTAAATTTGATCTTTGTCTCAGAAAAGGTGATAATGAAATTAGTAGTGTTTTTGAAAGAAAAAATTACATATTTTTCATAAAAAAGTTCATTAAAAGAAAACTTGATTTCAGATTTTGTGATTTATGGATCTGATCTATAAGTTTTTGATTGAGGAGCATATATAATTTTATGAAAAAATAGTAAAGGAGGTATAACTCGGAGTACTATTTTTATTTATGTTTAAACCGATCCACTTCTGACAAAGTATCAAATGATGAATAATTCCCTCTAAAATTTGATTCTCCAGTTGATAAAGTTGATCGAACAAGCTCTTGTCAAAATGACTTTCTGTTTTATCTCTAATTTCTGATGGTTTACCTATTTTTTTTGTCAATTCGTTCAGAATTTGGTGGCTCAATTTCAGTTTGGACTCGTTCATGTTCACACAAAACAAGTAAAATAAATCAAATAAAACAAAAGAAAATTAAATTAAATTAAATTAAAACAGGTAGTTCTAAAAGGTAATTCCAAGAGTACTCCACAAAGCACCAAGTATCGTCTCCACAAGAGCCGAAATTTTTAAATATACTATTTGAAAAAAATTGATAAAAAAAAAACTACGAATTCTGAAGAATTCCATAGTTACCACGGGCGCAACCTCATGTTGTGTCCCTCAATTTGTGGACGCAACATGATTCGTGGTTTTTCTGTTTATATATAATTGTTTTTCAAATGATATATTTAAAAATTTCGGCCATAAGAGTATTAGTTGTCATATTACTATAGATAGCATGCATGGTTGTAATCATGATAATAGAATGTTTTATGGATAAATTGTGATTTAGCCAATGGGAGGAGGAAAAGAACATGATCGCAATAGCGACAATGGCGGTCTTTGCTATATTTGAGATTATGCTACGATTTGCAGCAGCGAGAATACCAATTAGTGCTATTGAGATTACTTGTAGAGAAACCTTAATACCCTTCATTGCTCTTAATACCCCACGGCAACTTTTTCAATTAACAACAAGTGACCATTATCTGACAAGTTTTGAAGCAATTTAGATGACAGTATAATAGCTCAAAAATGATGGAGCAATATCTGATGGTGGGATTCGTTCTAATTAATACGGATTAATATTTTCGTTTTCAATATCTTAACGGCCGATCCGAACCGTTCAACATAATCTACATGTGAATACATGTCCTTGTAGACTAGATTTTATTTTTTTTAGAAACTTTTACTATTTTTTTAAATAGGTAGAAAATTATTGTTTTTGGATGGTCCAGAATTTTCAGATCAAGTGATTTCTAGCTATCTAATAAAAATAGTAAAAAATTCTAAAAGATATAAAATTTGATTTGCAAATACATATTCATATGAGATAACTTTGAATGGCTCAGATCGACTATTAGGGCATTCAAAACAAAGATATGAATCTATAGCACGGGCCAATGTAAGTTATGCATAGTACATTAGCCTCACTTTTGGAGCAATATTGAAAAAGTGATGAGAAATACATATCTAAAAAATTATTGAGGAGCATTCATTAATTGATTTAATTCTTTAAATCTGATAGCAATTGTTAGTGTGTGTGTGTGTGTAATTAGACAGATTAAACAGGAATAGTATGAGATATTGTGCACCGATGTTTTATGCAATTAGGCATATTAAACATGAACAATTGATGATGTTTATACTATAGATTAAGAATTTTAGTGGTCACAGGCTCATACCTAGCAACATATTCTGATAATTAACAAAAAAAAACAAAGGAACTGAAATGGTCTCCTTTCTTTATTTTATTATTCTAGGGATTCGCCTATGGCTTTATGCTTATAACTTATAAGTCCCCAATGTAGTACTCAAATGAATGGTAGGTAGTTAAGTACGTATACATCTATGTAATTATGATAATTGAATAAATATATATATGTAAGAGTATATATGAATGTAACAACGTACAAGTGCAATTACACGGCTGTGTACGGTAACAATCCGATTGTTGTATTTTTGTCCTTTATAGAGAACAAGAGATCTAACCGAGGCCCGAGTGTGAAAGTTTGTGGTATATATTTGCATGCACCAGCTCCATCAAAGCACCAACCATAGTACACACACTGAAGTCTGCCCCAGCGATCGATACGGCCTTCAGATAGAGGCACAAGTCGGTGAGGCCACCTATCGTTGAATACCTTCCATGCACCCTCGACATGATCCCACGAAATGACCACGTTCAGCCCGAGTGTGCCCGGGCTTTTGGGGCCTGCTTATCAAGGTCACATAGATGATCCAAGGGGGGCACCAGTGGGAGAACCAGTCGAAAAGTCTCTATGTCTGTGTCTGTGTCTGGGGTTGAAGTCAGAACGGGAGAGCTAGGATAAGAATTTGGATGGGGAGGAGGAGAGGGAGGGTAAGAGGCGATTTGCAATGGGGGCAGATCGAGTAGTGGCGTAAAGCCGCCATGATTGTTGAGAGACAGCAGTAGCAGTAGTAACGCAGTAGAAGTGTTACTGGGGGAAAATAGAGGAGTGATCAAGTGATTTATTAAAGAATCAGGCACTTGTCTTTGGAGGGCTTGAAAGACGAATACTCGTCGGTAGAATTGTGCTAGGTAGACGACGGTTGTACTCACCAGCACCTCAATCGGTACCCGGAGGTCTGATGCTCAGTTAGAGCCGTTCGATTCATTTAAAAAAAATTGTGAACACTGATACACTGATTCAAGATTTGTACATATTAAGTACGCGTGAAGAAGGATGTGGCCGATGAGCATTAGATCAAAATCAATATAATGTTAATTTATGTAGATGTAATAACATGCAGCTTTATGCATGATTGTATGGGTTGCTGGTACGTGTGGTACTGACTTTGTAATGCTGTTTTATTCTAATGCAAATCACTTGTAGCACCTACCAAGCTTTCAAAAAAAAATATAATGTTAAGTTGGAACCGTCTGATTGCTTCAAAATTCATATAGACTGTTTCAAGATTTACACAGATCAAGTGCGCATGAATCTTAAAGTGAATTAAACGGTTACAACATAGCATCAGAGTGGTCCATTATTTATTTTGTCATCTTTTTAATGATCGATTCTTACCAACTAAAGTTAAATTAACATTTTAATGATCAGCATACTTATTCAGATTTTTTACACTAAATCCAGAAATAGATGGTACATTATTATGGAGGTGGTCATCTAAAAAAGTTTTTTCAATGCCTTATTTCTATAAATGTTTAGAATGTGGTGGGATTTCAACTACTGAGTATGTTACTATGTGGCAGGCCAAAATCCCTTATAAAGTGAAAGTATTTTCGTGGTTAGTGAAAAGAGATAAAGTATTAACTAGAATTAATCTAGCTAAGATAGGATGGGAGGGTCAGACACTCAGACTAACTGTTCCTTCTGTGGATTACCAGAATTTACAGATCATCTTTTTGTGCAGTGTTCCTATATATCTCACATCTGGTCTTGGATTTCTAGTTTTAATGGGTTTACTTATAATTGTAATTCTTTAGAGGATTTATGGTTAATAGATGCAGTTATACCTTTTTAAAAGATAGATTACTGGTAGAATTGGTAAGAGTTGTACTTTGGTCAATTTGGCTAGAAAGAAATAATGTTATTTTTAATGGTACTAATCCACTACCTTTAAAGTTTTAGGTACCCAGATTATATCACTTGTTTTCTTTTGGTGCCAGTCTAGATGTACCAATTCTTATCTTAAGTTAACTCTAATCCTACCCTCTGATGTTAAGATTCTACCAGAACAGGTAACACTGGAATAGAAAATTTTGGGGCTTCCTCTGGAGTTAGGCCTTCTCCTGACCATTGGCAGAGTCAGAAGAGTACCATGGGAATTTTTTGGAGGCCTTCTCCTCAGTCTCATGTTTGGAGGAGAGATCCAAAACAGTGAAGAAGAATTATATTGACAATCTAGTTTTACTGTTTTCTGTTTTTGGTATTTGTATTCAGTAGCTTTGAACTGTTGTTTGCTTAGTTTTGGACTGTTTGTTTTGTAGTACTTGTATTACTGCTTTATGTAGGGGTTAATTGGTAAATTTGTAGCTTGTAATACAATAAAAGTGACTTGGCTGTGGGTAGATACCACTTTTAGATACCTTTAATCTGTGATTTCAATGAGAAATCGGTGACTATGTCCATTTTTCTTCAAAAAAAAAAAAGTGACCAGCATGTGAAATTTAGTTCATGAGGCTCACCTATTTTGAAATTCGAGACAGAAAATCCATGAACACAAACATCAAATTCTCATGAACTAAATTTTGAAAGGATTGACAAAACAAAATATGCAAACTGTCATAATTTAGAGATCAAACAGAAAGTCAATTTGCAAAAGAGCTTGTTTGATCGACTTTGTCAAATCAAAATTTGAATGTAAGGGGCAACTTCTCATCATTTGACAATTGACGCCTTGTCACAAAAGACTCGGGCTAAATCAAAAAGAGCAATCCAAGTGATAACTCCTTTACTAAAAAGATTTTCATTAAAATAAAAATACTGGAAAAAAAAACACCTTTTAACATAAATTAGAGCTTCTGATCAGAATTTCAAACCAAAAAAAACATTCAATAGATCCTTCCATTCTTCATCATCATCCCCTTCTGTTCGTTATATGTGTGAGCCAAATTGGTCTAAATTCTAATCGCACAGTCTGAAAATTAACTCAAACAGTACGTCACGTAGAGGATGCGGATTCGTCTGTAGAGAGGTCTCAATTGCCTTCAGTACTCTGAGTGCCTGGTCACACCTTTTTCAGTTAGAGTTCATAAAGTGAACTCATAACTCATGACTCGTACGAGATCGGTTCAAAGAATAAAATTACAATTAGTTCGTTTCATTTTTAATTCGATTCACCATTAACGAGTTCAAAATTAATTCAACTCAGCTCATTTATCATGCTCGTTGTAAGAAAAAATTAAAATTAATGAGATTTTCTTCTTGTGATCAATGAGTGACTTACAACATCAAATTGATGAATTTTTTTGTTTATCTATGTGAAGCTCATAGCACGAATGAGCCGTTAACAAACTACAAACTGTGTTCAAACTTTGCCTAACTCAATTCAACTCAGGCTCGACTCTGACACCCCTATTTGCACAGAAACCCCACAAAATATACAGCCCATTTTCTGAAAGTAATAGTAGATGCACATATATTCCAGATTATGTCCTCTGTCACAATTGGTCTTGAAATATTTTAAAGACTTGTGATCGAGTAAATTTAAATTTTGATTGACATGCTGTCTTGATCCAGTCATAGCTAGTTTATGCTTTTTGTGTGTGTCCATATGCCCAAGCGCTGTTAAAACTTATCGACTACAATTCAAATATGACAAAAGAGGTGCTTTGCAAAATAACATGATTCCTTCAAAAATATCAAGAGATCACAAATAGAGCTTACAAGGAGATTTGATTCCATCAAATAAAAAGGAAATTACAAACCGAGTTTACAAGAAAGCGGATAATAGAAAATTAGATAACATGTCCCAAAAAGAACAGACACCAGATCTGATTGTAGTGTAGGAAAAAAAAAAGGACTACAAGTTGTAATCTAACAGCAAAGCTCCAAAATTCTATATTCTGCCCTCATCACCGTGCTAATTAATTTAATATAAAAGATTTAATTTTTTATTACAAATTATCCTAATTGTAAGGATTAGTCTTTCACAGAACTCACATATGAATCCACCACATTGGTAAGATTTTTCAGGGAATTCGGAATAGGAGGAATGCCGACACTTATGACACCTTGAAGCATCTGCACAACTTTTCCCATGGATGGTCGGCTTGCTTCCGAATCCTGAATGCACCAACTGGCAACCTTACATGCTCGTATCAGCTCAACTACATTCACATTCCCCCCTAGCCTTTCATCTAGCAAGCATAAAACATCACCTTCGTTAATTTTAACAACAGCATAAAGAGGAAAGTAAGGGTACTTTTTGTCGTTCAGTCCTTCTGAATTTCTTTTCCCTGATATCACCTCAAGAAGCAACATTCCAAAACTGTAGACATCTGCCTTTTGAGTGATTGGTTGTCATAAAATCCATTCGGGTGCCAAATAGCCGACAGTACCTCTTGTTGTCGTCAAAACTCGACTATATTCTCGGCCAATAAATTTTGCCATGCCAAAGTCGGCAATTTTAGGGGTAAAATCGTCATCTAGAAGCACATTCTCGGGCTTAATGTCACAATGAATGATGCAATCCCTACATTCTTCATGCAAATAGGCTAATCCCTTTGCAGTCCCGAGTGCGATTCTGTATCGAGATTGCCAACTTAATACAGTAGAACTCCCTGACAAGATGTGGGAATCCAAGGAACCATTCAACATATATTCATAAACTAGTAGCCTATTAGTGCCTTCAGCACAAAATCCAAGGAGGCGCACAATATTGGAATGTTGAATCATTCCGATTGTCTGCACTTCCGTTCGAAATTGTTTCTCGTCTTGTCCTACAATTTTGATTTTTTTCACGGCCACATTAGTAGAACCCAACAATTTCCCCTTGAAAACAATACCAAAGCCTCCTTGACCTAGTTTGGTAGAGAATCTTTTCGCTGCCCTTTTTATCTGCTTATAAGAGTAAGCTTTGATTATGTGATCATCCATGTTCACTGGTTCTCCATTATTGAGTTTTCTTCTAAAACACCACAAAAGTATTAAACAAGCAAACAGGATGGCCCCAACCCCACCTCCTATGAATGCCACATACTTGATGTGATTTCTTTTAGCGCCAGCGACAGAAAACCCCACACGGACATATATAAATTGGCCATTGAATCCATCATCGCGTATGATTACATTCATCAGATCTCCGTACCAAAGATTGCATCCAGAACCAGACGCATAAGCTGTGCAAGAGCAATTGCTTAGGCATGCACTTTCACATTCTAACTCACTTTTAACCCCCAAATATTGAGAGTTGTCTGGTAACTTTTGAAGGTTATCGATCAAAGTAAATGTGTCGTTCGATCCAGCAGAAATGTCGTTGCAACTCAATGGCACATTTCTTGTACATCCAGCACTAAAATTATGACCTGAAGATGCATCAGCAGAAACATGATGGTAGCCATATGGACATTGGCACGAGTAGTTCACACCATGGCTTAAGCACATGCCGAAAGGTCCACAATAACCGTCAAGCCCCCAGAGCAAACAACTCCGACCGTTTGATATCCAGAAATATTCATTGCTTTTTGATCGGAATATAAACGCAATACCATAACTATCCAACCGTATGTATGTTAGTTCTCCGTTTGTATCATTAAATGCTATGAAGTTGTCATACTGTTGGATATTTATCCATGCAGGGAAAGTACCAAAATATTGGGTATTGTTTTGTATTTGTGTTACAACAAACCCCCAGGTTCCACTGGTTTGTTCTATTTCAAAGGTATACATCCCTGATGTGGGGTCGCTAATGGTTTTTGGAGAAATAAGAGATAAAACAATGTTCTATTCATTTATGGTACCGAAACCGAGCAAGGCTCCAGGGAGCCAAGTATTGGTTGGATTGTCAAAACTCTGCCATATCACTTCTGAATTATTTGTTTGGTCTTGCAAAACGAGATTTCCGGTATCAAGGAGAACTAACTTGGTGGAATTTGATTTATTATGCAGTTTATTTGATGACCAGATAAGAGATTGAGATTGAGTCAAGATCAAGGTTCCATTTTGAGATACACTCAGTCTGGAGAGTTCAAGTTTGGTAATGGGATTCTTTGTATTTGCTGTCCATACAACATCTTGCCAATAGTTCAGAACCAGTGGCAACAGTTGGGTTTCACCGGTTTCAATTTCATCAATGGTTAACCAAATGCCGACATAGTAATTTCCATTACCTGAGTTCATGAAACCAAACTCAAACATGCCGTTTGATGACATAAGGCTCTGGTTTGGGTAGAGAAACTCACCAGGGAGGACTGTGTCTCTTGCTGCAGAGAGATTGAGAAAACACAAAAAGATGACAACGAAGAAGAAGGGATCAGCCATTTTGATCAGAGAAATTATCACGTGGGAATGTGTCTTGCAATAATTGCTCAGACTTCAGGGTTCAACTTATCAAGCAATCATGTGGCCTCATTTTGTTGTCAAGACCAATAATTAATATTTAATTATGAAAAGGACCGCAAGTTTTCTTCTCTTGCAAATTATATATTTTAAATACTCTTTTAAGATTACTTTAGCCGCCATGGTTGGGTTGACCATAATACGTGATAGTGATACATGATCGAATTTTTATTAATAGAAAAATAAATAAAAAATATCGATAATGAGGAAGCATTTTGTGAAAATTCGATTTGTAGAAAAAACGTGAGTCCATAACATTAAGAGGACGTTATAGACCATCACGGCCAGCTTAATGAAATCAAATTACCGCTAATTAACCGAAATAAAATCTGGAGCTGGCCGTTGTTGTCTATCACGGCCAGAGAAATTTTGAACAAAAAAAAATTCTAGCCATTGTTATCTATCACGGCCAGAGAAATTTGTAAAAATTAGATGTGCGTACCATTTACTTGAATGAATGAGAAGGTTAGGTAGTTTGTCTAGTTTGGCTGTAAGCTAAAATCACTTAAATATGTCAAAGTTAAGGGCATTTTGACCATTTCAATTGAACATTGACTAATTTCCACTTAGCTTGAATAGTTCAAGTAACTTGAGCTGAAAGTAAATGTACGCACATCTGATTTTTACAAAATTTTCTGGCCGTGATAGACAACAATAGCCAGAAAATTTTTTTTTCAAAATTTCTCTGGCCGTGATAGACAACAACGGCCAGCTTTAGATTTTATTTCGGTTAATTAGCGATAACTTGATTTCGTTAAGCTGGCCGTGATAGTCTATAACGTCCTCACATTTTTCCTACAAATCGAATTTTCACAAAATGCTTCCTCATTATCGATATTTTATTTATTATTTTTCTATTAATAAAAAATTCGGGATACATGATGTGTTTATGGCTTTATGCCAATTGTGAAATTATATATTATATTATATATTAGAGTAGAATTAGGATGTTCTGAAAACTTATCAGATTAGTTTTATATTATATTATATATTGTTCGAGTTACGTGTTTACATATCAAATTTATAAAATTTTACATTAGCATAAAGTCAGATGTGAAAAAATTTGTCTCTACATTAATTTTAATGTATTTATTTTTCATCATTTTTTTAATACTTAACTTTATATAATAAATTAAATAATACAAATTCATATGTAAATGCGTCATTCGTATAATAGATTAATTACAACGATTTGGATTCCTCGTTTGTAGCCAATTCAATATGTTTTGGAGTTAAGCTCATCAAGAAATTTGATGAGTTTAAGAACACTCTACTCTATATATTATATTATATTATATTATTATTATTATTATTATTATATTATTATTATTTTTGAATTTTAAATTTTGAGTTATTGAAGTTCTTAAAAATGAAAGCATGATGGAGGCAAAAAAAATAAAAGCATTTGAACCCTCCTCTTATTATTATTATTTCTTCTTCTTTTTTGAGCCAAATGGATGCATGTTTCAACTTGGCTTTCTTCAGTTTGTATCACGCCTCTATAAACCTCCACAAGTTGAGGCATCCATTTAAAATTTTAACAATAAGATGATGCATCAATCAGCCTCAAATTAGAACTTTAGGAGGGGCGAGCAGTTTGATGAAATAGATATCTAAATGCCACATAAATTTCATTAAAACGGCATTTGATTGATTTTGTTGGTAAAAAAATATTCTTAGGATTGTTGATTTATGTTAAACATATTTTCTTTCAATTCCTTATAAATGTCAAAAATGACAGTAGTTAGTCAATTTCTGTATCATAAAGTTAGTTTGGTAAATGAAGGTATGAACTCCAGCAATTTAGATCAAAAAGTCAAATGCAACCTTTCAGCAATTTGCCAAATAGGGCAAAATGTGGGGTCCTAAGAATGTCAACGGCCCTATACTAATAATGTCTCTTTCAAAGTAACATTGCAAAGAACTTGAATTTAGTCGAGTGGCAAAGGCACATGGCTTTTAGAGCATTTACATCCCAGCAACTCAAATGCGTTTTTAAATAACTGTTAACTTCTTTTTAGAAATTAAGGTCTCTAAAATTTCTAACTCTCACATACCTGAAATTAATTTTAGAGTTTCAATTAAGCCATGTCAGCAACAAATTAAAAAACAAAAATAATTTGAGCTAATCATTTGATCAGCATAGAGTTTATAAACAGTTTCTTAATAAGAAACTTTACTGCATATTTTTTAAATAAGAAACTCTCCCACATCTCTAAAACTAGATTAGAAACTGCCACATCAGATTAGAAACTTTAATAGTACCAGAGATGTAAATACTCTTATGTGAAAGGTCATGGGTTCGATACCCACAAAGTGAAAAAATCATCTATATTAATACATAAAGGCTTGAAATGTGTTGAATGGCTCGACCTCCAACTCATATTACAAAAAAAAAGTAACATTGCAATTTAGCTCCTCATTTCTGTAAATTGAGGATAAGGTCATAGGGTTAAGTTAAATTTCAAGTTAAATTTATTTTGAGAATAACCTTATGCTCATGCATCAAATTTCAAATATGATGAAATTTGATGTAAGTTTTATCTGTTGATCAACTAACGTAAAATTTACAATTATCTATATTTATGAGTTTCAAATTATATAAAATTTGATATATAAATGATTTATAATATCAATGATATGTTTATAAATCTTTTTATATTTTTAACTTGTAATTTTTTTTTGAAAATACTGGTGAAATTAATCTATTGTCCTAGTATTCTAAAAAAAATGCATATTTCATAATCTATGATTTCTAAAACTCGCCCGCAATTTGGATGTGTGAAGAAGAATCTGGACTTAGAAATATTTTTTGAAAATTATATGGTTATTTATGAATTTATACATGTTAGCAGTTAGCTACAAAAATTAGATAAATTGACTAACCTATAAAGCAACGAAAGAGCATTCTCTTTTGCTGGCTCGAATTACTGTACACCTTCTTGTCGGCTTTTTTATATTTATTTTGAAAATTTGAATTAGCAAAGTGATAAATCCATTAAATAACTATTTCAGGCCTTCACTCAAAAAGCAAAAAAATATTATTTCAGTCATATCATTATTCTGAATAAGGGAATGTCAATTTCAGAACCGAAAGAAAAATATTAGAATAGTTCTTTAATTTTTTTCTTCACCTTCTACTCTATTTCAATATTTTTCTATTTTGCGTTTGATAATTTTCTTTTAGATACACTATTTTATAACTTTTAGAATAGAAAAAAGGATACCAAACACCCTTGTTGGATTATAATTTCTTTTTTTTGCTTTCAGGATTATAAATTTGAGGATATATATATTCGACAGACTATAGTGTAGCATATTATTCAATTATATTTCAATCTATGATGAATAGAAGTAATAAAATTGACTTTTATTGTATAATTCATTCATTTTTCACTGATCGGACGGTCCGGATCCAAACTCAAATTTGAGTTATCTTAAAGAATCCGGACCCGATGTTACAACCCACTCTAAATCTTGTCAGTCTCACATTTTGCAGCGAACCAACGAAATAAGGATGGAAGTATCAGTTCAAGTCAAGTATGACACCATCAAACACACAATGTAATGAGAACTGGTTTTTGATTTAGTAGCAAAAGTAATGCTTTTGTGTAAGAGATCATAAGTTCGAAATTAAAAAAAAAACAATCTTTTGTAAAACTAAACCCTAAACCTTAAAGCCGAGAATATAGCCGAGCATTGACGACAACAAGAGGTACTCTCAGCTATTTGGCACCGGAATGGATTTCTGGACAAGCAATCACTCAAAAGGATTCAAAAACAAAAAGTACCCGTACTTTCCTCTTTGAATAATTATTTTAGTACCCACAGTTGAGTACCCGCATCGTACCCGCAGTTAATTCCTTCCCAATTAACTTCCATAACTGTAAGCGGACCCCACAACTACCGATTAACTAATTTCCATACCTTCCAGTTTGAATTTTAAATTTCCCTTTCTCTCCGTTTTTTCCTTTTTCGAAGCTTCCGCGATTTTGAGGCGATTTTAGATCGATTTGGAGGCGATTTCAAGGCGATTTGGAGACGATTGTCTAGCGATTTCGAAACTGGAAGCGGGGATTTTTTTAAAAAAAGTGCGGGTACGGTTATTTAAGGAAAATTCATATATTATATATGTAGTTCATTGTATAGATATAAATACTTGTCTTGTATAAGTATAAATACTTCACAATGTTACTATTAATACTTGTAAAATAAAATTACAGTTTTGGAACGGTTGTGTGGTCCCCCTAATGCGGGTACGACGCGAGAATTTTTCATATATATAGTTCATTGTATAAATATAAATACTTGTCGTGTATAGATATAAATACTTCATAATGTTACTATTAATACTTGTAAAATAAAATTTACAGTTTTAGAACGGTTGTGTGGTCCCCTAATGCGGGTACGACGCGAGGATTTTTCAAAAAAAGGTGCGAGTACAATTATTTAAGGAAAATTCATATATCATATATGTAGTTCATTGTATAGATATAAATACGTGTCTTGCATAGATATAAATACTTCACAATGTTACTATTAATACTTGTAAAACAAAATTATAGTTTTAGAACGGTTGTGTGGTCCCCTAATGCAGGTACGACGCGAGAATTTTTTAAAAAAAAGTGCGGGTACGGTTATTTAAGGAAAATTCATATATCATATATGTAGTTTATTGTATAGATATAAATACTTGTTTTGTATAGATATAAATATTCCACAATATTACTATTAATACTTGTAAAATAAAATTACAGTTTTGAAACGGTTGTGTGGTCCCCTAATGCGGGTACGACGGGAGAATTTTTCAAAAAATGTGCGGGTACGGTTATTTAAGGAAAATTCATATATCATATATGTAGTTCATTGTATAGATATAAATACTTGTCTTGTATAGGTATAAATACTTCACAATGCTACTATTAATACTTGTAAAACAAAATTACAGTTTTGGAACAGTTGCGGTCTCCACAAATAGTTATGGCAGTTTAGGTGCGGGTACAGTGCGGATACTCAACTGCGGGTACTCATATCAGCTTCCTTTCTCTTTATGCTGCTGTTAAAATTAATGAAGGTGAGGTTTTATGCTTGCTAGATGAAAGGCTAGGGGGGAATGTGAATGCAATCAAGCTGATACGAGCATGTAAGGTTGCCGGTTGGTGCATTCAGGATTGAGGATTGGGAAGCAAGCCGACCATCAATGGGAAAAGTTGTACTGATGCTCGAAGGTGTCATAAGTGTTGGCATTCCTCCTATTCCGAGTTCCCTCCTATATCTCATTGATCAAGTCAATTTGGGTCCGATGCCCATCGAACTCAAAGTGAGTTCGATGACCGTCCGATCTGCTTTAGATTTGATTCCACAACTTCCGCGTCTGCTTTGAATAAAAAATTCGTGCGCGTGAATCTTAAAGCAGATTGGACGGTCCGTAACCCATCAGACCCAAATTTGAGTCCGATGGGCATCGGACCCAACCTGCTCTTCTCATCGATGCCGAGGATTCATACTTGAGTTCTAGGAACGTCTAAGCTTTGAAATTAGGGTAATTTGCATAATTTGTCACTAAATTAATCAGTTCTGGTGTGTGTTCTTTTTGGGACATGTCATCTAATTTCTATTTCATTACACGCTTTCTTGTGAACTCGGTTTGTAATTTCGCTTAAATTTCTCTTGATACTTTTGAAGCAAGAAATTTCCTTTATACCCTTTTGAGTTTGGACTAGGTCACAAAAGGCATGTTTATTTCCACGTACCCTTACCAATTATGAAATGTTGGGCTAAATAGTTACTAATAGAATGGCATAAACGAAGTTTATTAGACAAAATTGGGTCAAATGCAAGAAATTCAGGTTTTTAATTGACAGCAACAATTTATAGTAGCTAGGAGCAACATCTGGCACACGAACGCTAAACACAAGCAGCTTAGTCTGCATTCCCAAAATTGTACCACAGTAATAAACAACATTTCAATTAATAATCAACCCCCACACTAACAGCAATTCATCCAAATAAATCAAAAGGCTCAAATAGTAACTAATGACCCTAATGACCCTATGCATGCCAAGGAAAAGACAACAGGAGTATATTTACAAAAACAAAAACAAAAAAAAATCTGGTTTCCATAAAATTCAGTGCTTGGCATGTACGTTCTTGTTTGCATTTCTTCAAAAGATGCGCTATTTAGCGCTGGAATTGGATGGAGTATGAGCCCGTGTTAGGATCCTTCACGGCATTGAAGTTGTCAACGCTCATTCCAAATCGTCCCAGCACTGAATGTCCCAACTCTTTAAGCTTCCCTGCAATAAAAATACAGATATGCTTGTTTTGATTTCAAATAGTAAATGGAAGGAATAGCAAATATTCTCCAATAATTTCCTTTGAAAAATAGAACACCCAAGTAGGAGTAAGAACTAAATAAACGATTCAACAAATTTAGTCAAGCACATCTGATGCAAATAAAAATCAGCTAATAATTGAGGACCTGTCTATGGCCTAAAGATCAGCATATAAACAGGAAAAGAATGGAAGAGAAGTAATTCTTCTTAGTTTTGTTCAAGTAAAAAACTGAAGAGTTGGAAATTTACACTCTCAATTGACCGAAAACTACAAAATAAAACCTTTTCCCAGAAAAATTAATGTTATAATTTGCATTGGTTGTTTCACTAAAAGATTTATTACCCTCACAATTGAGGTGCCAAGAAAATAACAAAGAAAGAGCTGTACCTATCATTTCTTCCTTCATCTTTTCTCTTTTTTCTGCTGCCAGAGGCTCAAGGTGCCGCAGTGCTCTTCTTGCTTGTTCATTTGAAGGATCCAGTTCAGTGATCTTTTTCAGATCTGAAAACCGAAAAACATCAGAATATAGACCAACGATTCCTCTCTTTTCTCACTTTAGTTCATTAAGTTGCAGAATTTCCCTTTCTAGTTCATTCCATCCAATTCCTTCTCAAGCAGACATGGTACAATGCTTATTTTGACAGAATGACATTCTTCTAAAATAATGACACAGAAGACATTAGCATGCAATACATTTTCTTCAACATTTTTTATTACATTTGATGGTAGGAACCAGGATTGAACTGTGAAACTTTGAGGACTTAACTGCATATAAATGATGCAGAAAGCAGCATTGACCAAATTTAGGCTGACAAAACTCAAAAGGAATAAATAGGATAGAAGAGTAAATACAAGAAGGATTAGCATTTACCAGAAATAGCTTCATCATAGTGTTCGAGTTTTTCATGTGCCTCTCCCCTTCTAAGAAGTGCTTTTATGTAAGAAGGATTCAATTCCAGAGCTTTTGTGCACTCTTTGACCGTCTCCTCATACTTGCCCTATTAAATAGGAAAATCCGTACAAACCTGACTGAGTCAAACAATGTGTCTTCAGATGGTAGTATTCACACTTACCAACTTGGAGAAGCATATGGCGCGATTTGCATGGCACATCGAGCGAATCTCCTCTGATGACGGTATCTCAGAAGCAATCTCCATAGCAAGTTCGTACTGCGACAGTGCTTCCTCGTACTTCCCATCACTAAATAGCTTGTTCCCTTGTGCTTTCGCATCATTAGCTTGGCCTTTTGTTCTCTAAAGCAAGTTCAAGACGAGATAAGATCCAATTTATCCTAGTACCAGTAAACAGTATCAACAAAGCTTCGTTGTCTTCTTTCATATGGGGTTTTACAAACTAAATATTCAAGCTAATCACTAGGCTGCCTCCAAATTCACACAAGATTAGCCCAACCCAAACAATGAACCAAATAAAATCAAACTAAACAAATTAAACAAAGGGGTAATCAGAACCTCGAGTAGTTGCTCATCGGTCAAGGCATCCGCAAAACACTCGTCGCCGCTTCCAGATTCTTCATCCTCGGCGGATCCTGGGGGCGCTGAATCCGCTAAGGACTCCTTTACTGGAGGTTTCGTCACGAATTCGGGTTCAGGCTCGATCACAACCATTTCAAGAGAAAGACGGCTCCTAAATACTGGATGTTTCTGATGTTGTATTTCTATGGCATAATTGGGTATATACCCATCAAAACTTTTGAAATTGGGTATATACCCATATCCCATTCAAAAATCCACTCAAATTTGAATGGGATATGGGTATATACCCAATTTCAAAAGTTTTGATGGGTATATAACCAATTGCCCCTATTTCTATTTACTAGAGAAAGAAATCGAGTGAAAGAATGGAAGGAGGGAATGTCTAATTGGGCTTGCAATGGGCTTGAAATGGGCTTGCAATGGATCAAGGAGATGTGGAAACAGTCGTAGATACCGATTCAGCTCGGGATGCATTTGATGATCTCGAGATCAACTCTGGCTTCACACAGACGGGGTTGACCTTGACCTTGAGAGTTGAGACGCAGTATCAGTCAACCAATTACCAAATGGCAATTTAGAAGTACGAAACTACGAGGTACTCAGCTCAGGTGAATTTGACCAAGCAAGAAAAAAATTGACAATCCTTACTGGCATGGGTCTGCAATGCAGCTAACGGTGCCGACATTTTTATTAATATCCAAAGTTAATTACAAATTAATAAATATACTCAGAATTGCTGGATATTTCAAAAAATACTCAAACCGGTTAGATTCTGGCCGGTTTCCTCCTCTCCCAGAAACTGGCCAAAATCTGACTGATTTCTCTTTTTTTTTTTTTTAGAGATACTACGAAGAGCAAGATAATGAAATATAACACTGAAAATTTAAATTTTTTGTTTAAATTTTTTGTTAGATTACTTCTTTTGATGTATAATTAGCATATTTATACTAAAATACGCTAAATTACTTGAAATTATGTTGAATTACATTAAAATTACGTTAAATTACTTGAAGTTATGTTGAATTACACTAAATTACATTAAATTACGCTAAATTACACTAATTTCGCTAATTATAATGAAATACGGTAAACTATAGTAAATTAGGCCGATTTTGTGCCATCTTTCATAAATCATAAAAAATAGTAAAAAATTCCAAAAATAGTAAAAATTGGTATTCTACAAGTTCATTATATAACTAATTTACTGAGCTACTTAGATTGAATAATAGAAATGAAAATCTTAATCGGAAACTTCAACTCAAGTTTTGAGGCTCTTCCATTAGTTTTTTGGCAATTCTGAATTTTGAAAACCGGCATTGCATTGTCGACACTGGCGCATGCGTATTTTTGCAAGCTTTCCGAAAAGTAATCATTTGCTAAAATCGGACACTCAAGCGCCGTTTTATGGCCGTTTGAAGTTTCGTCATCGTTTTTCGCCTTCTCAGTAAAGATATCATCCATATTCATATGTAATTTACCTTATTTTTGCGTATTTAACATAATTTAGCATAATTTAATATAATATAGTGTAATTCAACATAATTTCAAGTAATTTAGCGTATTTTAGTATAAATATGCTAATTATACATCACAAGAAGTAATCTAACAAAAAATTCGAATTTTCAGTGTTAGATTTCATTATCTTGCTCTTCATAGTGTCTCTAAAAAAAATAAAAGAAGAAGAAACCAGTCAGATTCTGACCGGTTTGGGCATTTTTGAATACCCAGCAATTCTGAGTATATTTATTAATTTTTAATTAACTTTGGATATTATAAAAATGTCGGCTAACGGTGTCAGCAAATCTGTTCATGATATTTGATCCGGTTATACGAATAAAATTCTTATTTTAACTTGGGTCATAAAGAATATAGATATGCAAAAAATATTAGCTTATCGAATAATAATATAGTCGTACAAGTAAAAGCTATTTCTATTCCTAGCCACTATTTTATAGATGTAGAATACTTGATAAATATAAAATTATATATGATACTTTTTAATTTTTTATCATGCATTTAGTTACATAATGTTTATAATGTTGGTGAAGTTGATTTATATAACTTTTTATATTCTATACATGTTATAATTTAAAGTTGCATGTTTAATTGTTTGTAATTTATTCCATGCTAGATTATAAAAATTATTGTATTTATTAGATAATTAGCAATTATCTATATGTTATTTATTAACATTATATCCTTACAGAATAAAAAAAAAATGTATAAATATGACCAGTATTTAACAGAGAAAGATAAATATGAATAAGATTAATTCTTATCTACCAGAACACATTGTTAACCAAAATTTAATCCTCAATTATGATAAACTGGACCGATCCACACATTTTAAAATTTTGGATAGGCATATTGACATCACACACATTTATATTAACACAATATTTTTAATTAACTTTAATGTTTTTCTAACTATCATATTTATCCATAATGTAATTAATACAGTGACCATTTATTAAATTATTGATTTCTATAATTGTTAGATTTTTTTTCCTTTTTTATTTGATTTTATATTGAGGTAATCTTTTTCTGCTTTTTTTTCTCATAGAAATATATATAACTACAAAATTTACACGAAACACATCAATTCAATTGAAATTTTAAACACCGAGCCATCAATTTTCACTCAAACCAGATTCAGTCAAGGTATGCATTTAACATTTTTTTGTAATTTTTTTTATATTATGATAAACTCGCTTTAACGTGTAATATGATCCAACTCAAATATATTGTTTAAACTTTATAAAAAATTTCTTAATTTTGATACTTATTATCTATAGACTATTTTAATTAAAATTGTTAGAAAAATTGTTTATTGATGTTTTGTAATTAGTTTATATTTGTTAATTGAATAGATGGATCAATCTTCTAACCAGCTGGAAGAAAACTTTGAAAATCAAGTTTTGAATGATGCAAATGAAAGCAATCAACTTCATAGTTTGAAGTTTGAAAATCGTGGTGATTTGCTTTGTGTTGTTCATGAATTCTATGGTGCTAAAGGTTATGTGCTAACAACTCGTGGCTCGCAACCAAATAAATTTGTGATTTTGCATTGCAAACAGAGGCGGTGTATATCGAGACACCCGAAAAGTTCCATCTGAACTACGAAAAAGAAGCACCAGTAGCCGTCTCATTGTTTGCCCTTTTGAAATTAAAGGAAAAAACAAAGATGATGGTTTCTGGATGGTGGAGATAAAAAATTTATCACACAACCATGAGCCGTTGAGTAATATCTCTCTGGGCATCTATTTTCTCGTTGGTTGTCACTCAATTAAATGATAAGCGTTAAATAGATGAGCCTATCGGGAGCGGCACCAAGGCAAATTTTGACCTCACTTCGACAACAGAATTCCACACTTCGAGCTATATCAAGAACAATTTACAATGCTAAAGCAAAGATTAGACGAGACAATCTCAGAGGTCGAACTTTGATTCAAGCATTGTTTGAGGAACTTGGAAAAGATGGTTTCATTTATAATTATTTGCAAAACCAAGATCGATATCACACGCCTTTTTTTGTTCATCCTTTATCAATGGAACTAACCAAAAGTTTCTCTAATATCTTTGTAATAGATTGCACCTACAAAACAAACCGATATAAAATGCCCTTACTTGATATTGATATTGTCGATTTATCAAGTTTCAATAGTTCATTTTATTCTTGCTTTGTCTTTCTTAAAAGAGAAGCAGAAAAAGATTACATCTGGGTGCTCAAAATGTTTAGCAAAATTATAGGTGCTGATAAGCAACCTTCTGTCATCGTGTCTGATAGAGGTTTAGCACTAATGAACGCCATAGCTGTTTGTGTTTCCGACAACTATTAATATTTTGTGCGTCTGGCGTATTAACAAGAATATCCAAGGTAAATGTAAAGGGTATTTTGATACGCAAGGAGCTTGGGATACATTTCTATTCTATTGACATGATTGATGTAATTTTTTATTGTAGTGTTTTGTTGTACTTTTGGATATGTTTGGTTGGATTGAGAATAGGCTATTTTTTTTGTTAGACTATTCGGAATAGCATATTCGGTGTTTGGTTGGATTAGAATAGCTAAAATAGTGAATCCAAACGTTTTGTCTTATTAGAATAGGATATTCCTAAGAATTTTGAGATTTGACTATTCTAATAAGACAAATAATAATTATTCTTGATTTGGCTATTCTAACTATTCTTGTTTTACAACCAAACATACCCAATAATTTATTATTCTAATCATAAGTTGAATGTCAAAATTAATTATGATAATTTAAATTCAATATGTTTTTTATATAAATAATCATGTCATTTTTTAGTGATTTTTGCGCAAAAAAATGTTAATTGACAAAACAATATTTTTTATAGTAGATTGTTAAAAAAATTGTGAAGTTGGATAAAATAAATTGATATATACAATGATGATAGATTTTAATAATATAATACAATCATTCACAGTTGTAGTTCTCTTAAAAATCTTAAAGATTCAATAAATGAAAATAAATAAAGAATTTGTATTATGTGAATCTAATTTCTAAGAAAATAAATCATATAATAACATATGACATAGAAACAGATTTTGAACAAATAACATATTTTATAAAATATAACTTTTAAGAAAAAAAAAGTTATGTAGTAATATATGAGAGAGAATCAGTTTTTAAAGGAAACACTTAATGAAAGATAAAATTGTCTATATCATAAAATATTTTAATAATGTTGTGTTAATAAAAAATTTAGTTGTTTTAATATCATCACCCAAAATTTTGACTAGCGCTGTACATATCAAACTGATTTGAGCCGTTGGACTAATTATAAGTTTATAACAGCTTAAATAATCCTTCTTTCCCGGTCATCCTTCAATTCGCTAGCACTAGGGGTGTTCAAACGGTGGGTTCGGTTGAAACCGAAGTAAAATGACTAAACCAAACTTTTTTTTTCTGTTTTCAAATATAGAACCGAACCGAACTGATTAAACCTATCAACCGATTAAGAACTGAACCGAACAAATCGAAGTAAATTTCGGTTTGTTCGGTTCAAACCGAAGTAAATATATTGGTACCATTATTAATGAAAAGAACACATTCTCATACACAATAATTGAAGTTCAGTTCGGTTAGGTTCGGTTTAGTTTAATGAAATCATTATAATACCAATAAAATTAGAGTCAAACCAATATAAGCCGGTCGGTTCGGCTTAGTCGGTTTTGAAAAGTCTAAACCGAACCGATCCATTTAAACCGAAAAACCGATCCATTTAAACTGAAATTATCCGGTTCGGTTAAAAACCGAACAAACCGAACCGTTTGAACACCTCAAGCTAGCACTGTAATTAATGATTTAAATTCGTTTTTGGAAAACTACAGTTCAGTCCCTCATTTGTACCAAAATGGTGAAAACATCTATTTGCCAATTTGTATTTACAGTTCGATCCCGCCCCCCCCCCCCATCCAAAAGAGAGAAAAGAAGAACAGCTGCGCGCAACACTGCACCGAGCACCATATATGAAAACTTGAGTACTATTTCTCATTTTGGCCTCAACAGTCAACAGTTTGAAAGTTCTGGTTTTTACATTAGAAACATGCAACAGACAAACCTTAAATTTCCTACATGCTATAAGATTTAGAATTTGAATGAAACGGAGGCAGAAATCGTATGAGGACTTCTACATTTGTGTAATTTCAATTTCATCTTTTGTTAAACACATGTTGCACAAATATGAAAGGAAAAAGAATTCAACTGAAGTTTTCTATAATATTCCTGTTAAAATCTAATATTCTATAGGAATATCATCTGATACATCTCCATTCTTCGGGTTGCCTTTGTATATAGTTACCATATCTTTATCTAGATCAATCAACACAGTACATAACGTATGAAGAATTGGACCTGAATTTATTTTCAAAAAAATCACATCCATCAAATTCAACATCAATTCATTCAGAGGCTTCTTAAAAAGACATGAATATATTCAGACTAACGAACTCTAAAAAGTACCTGTCATGAATATTGGAAACTTTTCATTTTCAGCATCACCGAGCAATGAAAGTGCCTTTTCTTTTGAGTCAGCTGGGAGCGTTGCTGCTCTGTTTTGTCGACTCATAGAATTTTCATCTTGTACCTATTAAAGTAAAATAACTCTTCACTATTCCAATTTTGTGTAAAAACGAAACTATACTGTGTGATATATTTGATGTATTTACCTGATCAATTTTCAAATGGAGATACATATTTGCATGGAAAAAAGGCTCTTTTCCTACTTCATGAATTGAGAACCTATTATTGGAGGCTGTCTCTATATTTAAAATCCTTCGGCTTTTTATGTCAATCAAATTGTAACTGTGACCAACAGAAACATTTGGCTTGCAGATTCTCTGCATTAGGAAAAAAAAAATTTGGAGGAGCAATTTCCTTCAAATCTCTTGTAGAACCTCAAATAAACACCAAACCCATATAAAAACAAGAAAATAACCACATATGACCCCAAAAATAAGCACATGTAAACCTCCCATTACCATGCTTGAGACAAAACCACAAACCATTATCTGCAATTTAAGAAAAAGCCCAAACTATCCTCAAACATAGTTTCCCTCAAAGAATTAGAAAGATACTAGGGGGGTAGTTTGGGCATATTTAATGCCAGGGAAAAAGCAGGATTATGGAAGATTTTTTTCGATAGTTTGTGGTTGTAGAGGTAGTCAGGAGTCGGGAATTTTTGTTTGTTTAGAGAGAGGTACATTGCGGAAAATTTTGTTTACCATGGTTATAACTCCAAAAATATTCCTCATTGATAAGGAAACTCACATCGAGGGCATCATCAATGCCGGATGCTTCTAGAAGATCTCGTGATACAAAATTGCGACCAATGCCACCAGCCATGACCTCATTATTGAGTGGAGGCACCGCATTAAGTGTGAAAGCCTTAAGAAATCCAATATAAAGACTATAAATCAATAAGTAAATTACAATTTATCATGGGACCAAATAAGCAAAAAATAATTGCACAATGGTCCTTAAAGTATCATCAGTTGCTGTTTTGGTCCCTGGAGCTGCAATTTCCTGTTTTGCTACTTAAACTTTTAATACTTTGTTTACCTTTCCCTAATTGTCCCTTCGTTTTCAACAAATTTAATAGCAATCCAGTTAAGAGTGACATGAAATGAATTGTTCTCACAGGATGTCATTTACTTGAGCAATGTCTCAATTCACTTTGGTGCTTACTAAAAATTACGATCCATCTTTTAACTAGTATTGACATTTGCAACCTGGGGCCAAAATTAAACAAATTGGAAAGCATAGGGACTCGGCTGAGAACAACAGCAAGGAAGAAATGAGCAAATGATATATACGTCATACTTTAGGGATCATTTGTGCAATTTGTTAGAAAGATAAAGGTATTGCTTATATTCCATAGGTACTACCAATCCATGACTATTGAATCCAAATGCACAGCTGGGGAGCTCACCGGCATATGTATATGCAGTGAAGGACAGCCCACTTGGTAGCTCAGCTCTCACCAAATAGCTAATGTATTAAAAAAAAAAAAAGATGCTCTAGTATTAGAATTCGTTTTTTCTTTCTTTATATCGAATTTCTGATAATATCATCAGTGGCATTACCCAATAAAGACCTCAGTCAGCCATATAAACCAGAATGTGCTTATTAACAATGAACAAAAATCCAACCCAGGAAAGGAAATTAATCTTGGTGTAAGCGCCCAGTACATGTACCTATGGTGAGTGCACTAAATTTAAAATTTGAAATATCGGGTAGAAAAATATTACGTGTGGCCGACTAAAGCTACATTGGCATCCTCATTATGCACAGCAATAGCCATTGCATCGTTCACAACCAGTACATCAGAACAATCATCATCGGTTGGTTCTTTTGTTGGTTCCTCCTTTGTAACAAATGGTAATATCTCCTTTCTCAAGTTTAGTAGAATTATCTGTTCACCAAATAAGCATGATTAAGCTTCTTACTATAGACCATAGCTACGAAGTACAGAAGTTGAGAATTTCTTTCCTACCCATATTCACACTTGCTTAAATATTTGAACAATGCAATTCTAAGCTGATAAATCACATGAATGAAATTGTCAATTTTTGCCATGATCCAAGACAGGTCACTTGGGGCATCTTTGAGTTTGTCAGACTAAGAGACTTTTTAATAGATTACTTAAAAGGTTAGCTAAACCAATTACTGAAGCATTGCTCTCAAAAAATGAAACCAAACAAAAGGTTAAATTAAAAAAAGAAATCAAGTTAAGGATAAAGGTGTACATGTAGAAGCGGTACGCCACTCCCACTTGCAGTACCCACCAATTCATCCCAGTACCTAGGGTACCTCTCCTTATTGGACCTCTCCAGTGCTTCAACCAGCAACTTCCCTTCATCTGTGGAAGCAAAGGGAAGAAGCTGCTTTTGGAGTATAAGGTCTTTATCCACTCTGCTTCTTATGACACTAGAAAATCTCTCTCCTATGAGAAACCCCATTTCGTAGGAGCCTCCACATGGGCCCATATGGAAGATCACCAGCGCGCCTCCGTGGAAACCATCCATTGGCGGCAAGGAAATAGAGCAAGAGGAGAGCTCCTCAGTTGGAAGCAAAGAGATCAGAGAGAGAATCTTATCTAATTAATCTCGCAGTAGCGTTGCTCTTCTCTGGCACAAAGGTCCAATTCATTTGGGCCCATTGTAGGTAGGTCCATAAAAGCCCACTATCCAGTCTGATTGGATAAAGGCCGTTTATACAACTTTTAAGGGAGAATACTTTTAAATGCATGCAGTGATAAAGGCCTATAAGTGACTAAGACGTGATGTGGGCCTAATGCATGTTATGATTTTGAGATATTTTATATTATCCAAAGATGTGTACATACATAATCTAGAAAGACCGGTCTTCTTATTATATATATGGTAAATTCTACAAGAGCACATTACAACTTTAATTATGCTAGTTAGAAAATTATTAATGAGATGCTTAATCCGTTGATAGTTTAAGATGTTATTTTTCTATGAGTTTATTTTTTCCAAATCAAGTTAATTAAACAATTTAAGAAAATAATTCAACTGTTGGTCTTGTATGAACATATATACTTATACAATATATGTTACTTCTACATGCTATAAAGTAGTCAAGAAAGTAGTCATGATGTTATCGGTTCCGTCACAACACATAATGTTATGTGTGTTAGTCACGTGAAGTAACACACGTGTCGCTTGCCGTGTTTATTCACTTAACGTCTTCATTCGACCACATAAATTGATCTTGTCATGTCACCTAACACCAATTTTATTTATTTATTTTAACTTATTGTGCAATTTTTTCATATTTGTTAGCATTAACTTGAAATCCGAAAAATAATAATTAAATATGATATTCACGTTTGATCATTTCACGCGCGATCACAGCTTGACCGTACATAACTTGATCGTTCGGTTAACGTAATTGTCATTTACCATTTTAATCATGCATTACGTGAAATTAGAAATTATAATCATGTTAAGTCACAATGTGTTAATCACATCAATTTTTTCTCTCACTATTTAAAAGATCAACGTTTCTCCAACTTTGTACAACACTAACAATTTCTATACTAGTAACCATAGTGACAAATCAATAGTTCGGGTTCAGTTCGGCGAGGTCAAAAATTCGTGATTCGGGTATAATTCGGATAAAATTCAAAAATAATCCGGGACAACAAGGAAGCAAAAAAAAAACAAAAAAAAAATGCAACAAAAAAATTTCGCGTTTTTATCGCGAATAATTCGTCAACTCACGTTTTATATGCGTTTTATTCGGAGTTCGGTTCGATAACGTCAAAGAAATTAATTATACGCGAATCTTGTCACTATGCTAGTAACTATGTGACTTCTCTCCTTTTTGGATGGAACAAAAAATAGCTAAAGAATAGAGCTAACTCAACTTAATTTCTGTTGAATTAATAGAATAGTAAGTTAACTAAAAAAAACCAATAAAGAATAGTTAGTAATTCTTATCCAAAAACTATGTGACTACATCAACAAAGTAACTCGCTACACAGAGAGTGTGGTATGATAACATAGCACAAAAAGTTGATGAAGTAGATGAAACATGAAGCTTTTTCAAAAGCCAAGGAGAAGGAAGGTGGTAGGAGCATAGGAGGCAGAGCCAAAAGAGTACTACAGTTGGAAGTTGAAGTTGCATGGGGAAGAGAAGGTTTCTTGGAACTCGTTGAAACCCTAGTCTACGTAAATCCGACAAAGGCAAATGCTACCTTTTGTATTCAGATCACCTCTTGGGCTTTGCACCCACATAGTTACAGATCCAGCAGTTCATAAAATCTCTGGAGACTTGTACTAGGGCAATTTTCGGGGATCCGTATCCTCCCAGGTACCTGACTCAAACAAATTGAAATGGATGGTTCAGATTAATTCTATCTGGGTCAAATTCAATTCGGTGCTTATGGAGACTGTAAGAAGCATGTTTTGAGATTCGTGCCACGTTAAAAGAACCGTCCAATCATAATTTGCTTGAGTCAGGTAACCTGAGATGATGTGAATTCGAAGATGGTAGGGGTGAAAACGGAGTGAATACAGAGCATGTAGTGGTAAAACTATATTCATATTCTTTTTTAATTTTTAATTTTTCGGATACGGATACAGATTGGATATCAGCAGGATACAGAAACAGATATGAATCGGATATTTATTAAAATAATATTAAAAAATATCAAAGTTCATAATATTTATCTAATTGTAATGGTGAATAACAATATTTTTTAATAATATGTATTAAAATATATGATATATATCTACTATTCGGATACGGATAATTGAAACGTAAAACCATATCAGTAACCATATTCACACGGATATTGGATATCTACATCTAATTTTTCAAATATGGATCGGATATTATCCATACCGTTTTCACCCCTACAAGATGGCCATGTCACAAAAAATAAGGAAGATTGACAAATTTTGTTATGATAATTTTAATACATTTTATGTCAACAAATATGATGAAATTGTATATATTTTATCTGACATCATATGACTTAAAATTTCATCGATTAAAAAATATATAACTGTTCATGATACATTATAAAAAGAAAATACTTAAATTTTAATAACATGTTATAATTAAGCTAATTATATTTCAAATGACAAACTTATAAAATTTAGGGGAAATCGGTTATATACCCATCAAAAGTTTAGAATTTGGATATTTGCCCATCAAATCTTCAAATTGGGGTAAATTTCTAATACAATATGGATAAATTTAGATATTTTTAAAACTGATAATTTGAAAATTTACCCATATTGATATTAAAACTGATAATTTAAAACAAAAATCTGTATTAAAAAATATCCAAATTCTAAACTTTTGAAGATTTGATGGGCAAATATCCAAAATCTAAACTTTTGATGGGTATATAACCGATCCCCCCTAAAATTTATGTTTAATTTTGTTTTTAAAAAAATTTGTCAAATAATCATAATAACCATTATTAGTAAAGTGTTCCCTCCTCAAAGTAAATATTCGAATAAAATAATTGATCATAAGAAAAAGAAACAAGTTACCTTACCATATTGTTATTTCCTAAACTCATATGTAATATTAAAAATCAACGAAAAGAAAAAAACGCAGCTGCCTTTCAAAGTCAATCAAGCATTCAATTAAGAAACCTAACTTTTTGTTTGATATTTGAAGGTAGAAAAAAAA
The DNA here is from genome assembly GCA_025461045.1 of Carex parvula. Taxonomy (NCBI): domain Eukaryota; kingdom Viridiplantae; phylum Streptophyta; class Magnoliopsida; order Poales; family Cyperaceae; genus Carex; species Carex parvula. The sequence continues at coordinate 367,587 of JAJGRW010001299.1, read as the reverse complement.
AATAAAGGTTGAACAGGAAATTGAATGTGCAGCGAAGACAAGGGGGGAGCTGCAAAATTTGACAGTGTCAGAGATAATGCACAACAAAAGAAAAAACTGTAAGTGGTAACCTCCCATGGATTTGTGTCACCAAACAAATTAATTAGTTCATGCAACAAAAGCTGAGAGAACTTTCTGCAAAAGGATGTGCCACAAATCTTTGCTCTGGAAGGAAAATCAACTATGTACGGTGCACAGATTAGATTATTAGAACAACAAATTTAACTTCAAAGTGAAAAAAATAACTTGTAATTCTTTTTCTCTCACTTTTTGTCCATTGAGTCGGTCTATGTTGTTATCTGAACTTGGATCGTAAGATTTTTGCTTTTCTAATCCGGACCGTTCAATCTAAAGCTAATGCTTCAGATCGATCCGCGAACAATAATTAAGGTAAAACTTTGATGATGCAACAAATTAATTAGATGCGTTCATTTTAGATTTTACAGTATAAACGAAATAAAGACAATCTTAAAGACAATCGACATACAAACGATTGAAAGGGGCCGGACCGGTTTTGGCATCAGACCACGGGCACATTTGAAAACTAAAAGCACCACCATGAATGATCATTTTTGAATGGTTGGCAATAAGAAATCGAATCCTGACACACGATAATTTGAAGAAGAGAGGATGTATCATAATAACAAGGTGTCCATTGTGTGAAGTGGTTGCCGAATCGGTATATCATTATTTCATAACTGTGATTATACCAGAGAAGTCTATAGAAGACTAACACTGAGACAACCGTCACCGAATTGGCCAGCAAGACCGGCCTACTCAACGTTACTGATAAGCATCGGGTGGGTACGTCAATAGATCGCATGCCATAATTCTATGACATAATGCTATGACAGAGCAACTACGATGAACATCAATAGATCAACTTGTCCCATTTTTCTTCATTAAACACATTCATAGTATGTTTTAATGTTAGCGGGCAATTTTCTTAATGTGAAATTTTACATTGATACCGACATTTTTAAAAATGTGTTCACTAAACAATCAATTTGTCCCATTTTTTTTCTTCATTAAAAACATAATATTTTTGATGTTATATATGAGGGCAATTTTCTTAAGAAAATTAATTCATAATTATTAAATTGAATTATTACATTGATAGTGACATTTAAAAAAAAATGTATTCATTAAACTTCATTCAATATTCATTCAATATTCATTAAAAAAATGTATTCATTTTTTATGTCATATATGCGGGACCGTTTTTTAACAACATTATCTATTTGAATATGGCATGAAACATAAAAACTGAAATGTATAGCCTGGCACTATTTAAAATTATGAAATATTGAAGTCCATGCAAAGTACTGGCAGTGAACAATTAATAAGAAACAAGGAAATCCAACCAGTGACCACTTTAGATATAATAATTAAAAAAAAAAAATGAATCCTCTTGTGCGATGGATGTGTCGACGTCTACATGAAGTATATCTAATGGAAATAAGAGTGAGGTTACGATAATGGAAATAAATATGTTGTTATTCTAAAGGAATAACAGGAACTTCAATGATTCTGATTCCAACCGTTTCAATTTTTCATGAACGACATGGTCTCCCTACAGGAGGGGCATGGGATCGATTCTGCTTGGGGGCAGAATGGGGGCCTACGGGCTATACTCAAAAAAAAAAAACAAAGAAATTTCAATAAAGAAGCTTTTTCATGCATAAATGTCTAACGTAAATCAACAATTGGAATCAAAATAACAGATTCATGTAGGAATAATAGTAGATTTATTTCTTAGAATAATATGCATATTACGCATCAATCTTAAGTAGAGCACCAAATAAGAGTGAGGTTACGATAATATGGATATTACGGATCAACCTGTGTTATTGATTCATATCTCTATTTTCCAATTTTAAGTAGTCAATCTGAACCACTAAATATAATCTTCATATAAAAATGTACTTGAAGACTAAATTTTACATTTTCTTAAAAAAAATCACTATTTTTTAGATAGATAGATAGAAAATCACTTAGTATGAATATAGGAATTTATATGAAAATGTATTTACTATTTAGAGACCATCCACCAAATAATGAGTCTCGCTAGTATACTCGCTAGTATAACATCAGTGTCATTTCAGCCTATATAACACTAATTCCAAAATCTATTAAATTGACTTCAAACGGTGAATTCAAACTGTTCAAACCGATCTATTTCATTAGTTGTGCATTTACATATAAAATTTATAATTTTTCAAATTTATTTAGTATCAAATCATGCATTCAAATGTGTAAATTTGTAAGTTAATTTTAATGCATTCATTTTTCAAATATTTTTTACCGCTTAATTTGATTCTAAAATAACTATAAAATATAATTTTTCTGCATGTAACCGCATCACTCATAAAGTAAATCAGTTTGAACGGTATAGATTAGTTGTTTGAAGTCTATCCAATTAATTTTGTAATTAATGTCATATGACACCGATGTTATAATAGAAATAATTATGAATTAACAAGTCACTCAACCAGCTGCTTTTATGAAGTAGATCTGGTACCATATTTGGGAAACAGATTTTCTTCCTAGTCAATAAAACCTTTATTAGAGCCACTCCTGGGGGGTCCTACTTGATTGACAGCAAATGAATAAAAATATCAAATCTCTCTAGACAGGCCATCAATGCACTGTACTTCTTGCCCAAAGAATTCTCAAAATACTGGTGAATTCACACAGTAATTTGACGACAAAATTAAAAGGTTTAGCTACGTAGGAAGAAGTCTTGCTAGACATTAGTGTCATATGACTTCAATAACAAAATTAATTGAATAGATTTCAAATAACTAATTTAAACTTCAAATCAATTTACTTTACAAGCGATGTATTTCTTTGTAAAATTTTTATATTTTCTAATTATTTTAGTATCAAATTAAGCGGTCAAAAATATTAAAAAATAAATGCATTAAAATTAACTTAAAAACTCACATATTTAACTGCTTAACTTGATACTAAATAAATTTGAAAAATTATAAATTTTGCATATAAACATATTACTAATAAAATAGATCAATTTGAACGGTTTAAATTCACCGTTTGAAGTCAATTCGATAGATATTAGAGTTGATATTATATAGACTGAAATGATACTGATGTCATACTAGTCAGACTCTATAGTAAAATATTATGTTTAAATGTATCAATGCATGCAAACATTACGCAGAAAATCATCACATATAAGCAAAATAAATAAGAAAATTCGTGTGATAGAATAATCAATTTATCCACCATGCAATATTGAACTGTCATTCATTTTTTAGGACCATCTGACAAAAAAATTAATAATCCATTTAACGCAATAAATTCAACGGTGTAAATTTGACCAGACGGCTCAATTTAAATAATGGCCGTAGATCTTTATTCCTTCCTGATCGACAAGAATTGAAACCTGCTTAAATTGATCATTCGTGAACAATATTCTTGAAATCTCTGAAATTCCGAATTCAGCCGTCCAACTTTTTCTATGCATGTCGAAAAAGTTAATTTTTCTATACACAACATCTAAAAACAGCTTGACAGCTGAATTCAGAAAAACAAAAATTTCAAAAACACTGTTCTCCAATAAAAATTTCAGTAGATTTGTTTCCGATCAACAATTGCAGAGAGGTGTTATCATACAAAATTCACCGTGTGATTGTGTGAAGTTTGTAATTAATTAGGAGTTTGTTTGTGAGAAAAGATATTCCGGAAAACAAATATCCAACAGAAATGGAATAGAATTAGTGAAAGATAACTGATAGAAATTTGGAAATATAATTATTCTAAATGAAAAAAGATAATTGTTATTCGCCAGATACAACATTCATAAATGATAATAAACAACAATTTATTAAAATATGCCAAGATTTCCAAAAAAAAAAAACAATTTATTAAAATATTCGAACTGGTAATTTGAATATTTTGCATTTTTCATAATACAATAAAAGATATAATATAATTCACATTAATGATAACATAATTATTATTATTATCTGCATATATTTATTACTGACATTTATTGTTATTAAAAAGAGAACAACATATAAAGACTTCTTCCGAAAGATTTTCTTTCTTATAAATTACTTCCGAAAAAGGCAATAGTATTTAAATTTAAAAAATCAATTTACCATCTACAAGTAAAATACAAAAGACATATTCAAAACAATATTCAACTGAGACCAAAAAAAAAAAAAAATTTCTGCAGAAGAGATGCATGATATATATACTTTTGTGCAGTCAAATTAGCTGATTGGTAGGTACGTATTTTAAACTTAAAATTAATATTTACAACATAATTATATCCTTTTTTTTCTTAAATTTACCGCTTCACCTTTTGTTCTAACTCATGAATTTAATTATTTAAAATAAAACTACAACTGAGTACAACATTTACTTTATCAAAACAATTTAGTACTTCTGAGGATATTTACAAGCAGAGAGCATACTCCAGCAGCATTAATTACATTCAATTTTAATGAATTTTCAAAATTCTACAAATCCTATTAAGCACAATTAATTAGCTTTTTATTTAAGGTAGGTCATATAGATATGCCTTTTATTAATGCATCCATAAATTCAAGAAAAAATAGCACTTACATTGAGTTTACTCATCAAACAAATGAATTGGCCGACTTAAGGAATGCTTGCCATTGGAACTTGGAACTGGGTATAGGAGCTTCAATTCCCAAAATAATCATCTCTAAACCTGAGCCTTTCAAATAGTACAGTTTGCATTACATTAGATCATCAACAATTGTAATTTGTATATAAATATCTGCTTGTTATAATAAGCATATCAACATGTTATGCTATTTGTCCTCAGCAACGCTGAAATAAATTTGCATATGAAATTGAATATTGAGGTGAAGATTACAAGGCAGATTGTAAGCTATTTAAGGATCAAATGTTTAGGATGAGAAGGTCCCAAAATAATAGAAAAGCTAAATTCAATATTCAACTTAATTAGAAGAGCACAAATTAGATATATAAATGTCTCATAGTTAAGAGAAATTAATTGTCTACACAAATTAAAATCATCATGAATTTGTAATAGAAAGTACAACAAGTATACCTCTGAAAATGCTTCTTTCTACAGAGAAAATGCCCATGTTACTCTTGAAGAGAGAGAAAACTTCTCTTGAAAAAACAAGATTTTAAGATAAATGCTTTTCTCAGGAACATAAAAAAAAAAATACTAGTGTTTCTACTTCCAGACAAGAAGCATCACCGTGAATCTAATCACACTTAAAAGTTGAAAAAAGTGTATTATTATAACCAGAGGAGAAATCCTTCCATTGTTTTTATATGTACAGCAATTATAGAACTACGGTATAAGCGCCAAACAAAGAAGAGAAGTTCATATGAATTGAATAAACAGCTACCAAGTAATGTTAGCAAAAAAAACCTAGGAAAGAAGAGGTCATTGTTTGCCAGAAGAAAAAGAAAAAAATAAGGTTAAAGAAGGGAGCTCCCTTCAGTCCAAGCATGGACAATATAAGATCGAAGCTTTATCTCCCGCATCATTCATGCATCTACCAAGAACAAACAACACTTTCAAACCCTAATTAGGTTTTGTTTTTCACTTGGCAAGTGGATGAATGAGTCGGCAGCTAATTCAACCCTAACACCACCCATTAGTGGGCTGAAGGAAGCTCACTTCCTTTGACCAACTCCATGCTCAAAACCAAACCCTAGAACTAGAATTCAAAGGCGCTAAATTTATTATTGAAAAGTGGTAACAACTACTACTAAAAAATGGTTTCTGGTTTCCCCTTTTTTGCCTTCAATCTCATGAGCATAAGGCCGAATAACACACTTAGAAAGGTTTCTGAGACACTGAGAGGCCAGGTAAAGCAACAGGGTCTAGAATATATTTAGATCTTTCTGGATTTGCAGAGAGAAACAAGGCGAAGAGAACTTGAAAAGGGAGATAAAAGAGGTTAAAATGAATACTTTGACAAAGGAAAGATAGTAAGAGCACATGTAGAGACAAGGTGACATCACATCATAAATAAAAAAATATTATTATAACGCGGGTTCCGCGCTTTGCGTTGTTTATATGAACTTTTTAAATTTTTCGTACTTTAAAAAAGTTAAGTTCTGCCCCTAATACGACAATTACTTCCCAAAAGATTGTACTAAAATCATATATTTTTTTCTAGTGCTGTATTTTAATGAGGATGGCAGTGTTTTTCCAAAAAATACATTTTGGCAGGATATTATGTTAAAAAATCACCGGACATATTACCAACAAAAAAATTATTACAAAGAAACATTACTTTGTAGCCCCCGTATCTTCTCTTAATTAATTATTGTTGGTCAAATTTAATAAATTAAATAAATAACAAGTGTGCATTCGAGTGTACATTGATAAAGTACGTTATGTGCATTTAACCATAATTAAGTGTATATTTAAAGAGATTTGGAAAATGAGCTTAAAATATAACAGTAAGTCACATTGAAAATTACTGATCCACTGTGAACTTGTAAAAAACTGTAAAAATTTCTGGACCACCAGATCAGTAATTTTCAAAGTAGCTTAATAAAAAGTAGTAAAATTCCAAAAAATATAAAATTTGATCTCTAAGCACATTTCAATATAGAGAACATGTTGAGCGGTTCAGATCGATTGTTTAAATTTTCAAATGAAAATATAGTGCCACGGAGTAAAAACTTGGTTTTACTCCACATCTCACCATAGCTCATCTCTCTCTCTCTCTCTCTATATATGAGTTGTGAAGAGAGCTAGGCTATGGTGAGTTGTGAAGTAAGAGGTCTTTTTTACTTCACGCTCATATTTTCATTTGAAAAATTCAAACAACCAATCCGAACCGCTCAACATGTTCTAAATATTGAAATATGCTTGGAGACTAAATTTTATATTTTTTGGAATTTGTTTACTATTTATTAAGCCACTTTGAAAATCGCTGATCCGGTGGTCCAGAAAAAATTTACTGTTTTTTACTGTTCACAGTGGATCAGCGATTTCAAAGTGGCTTAATAAATAGTAAAAAATTCCAAAAAATGTAAAATTTAGTCTCCAAGCACATTTCAATATTTAGAACATATTGAGCTGTTCGAATCGGTTGTTTGAATTTTCAAAATAAAAATATGGTGTGAAGTAACGTTGTTTTACTTCACAACTCACCATAGTCTATCTCTCTATATATATATATATAAGAGTTGGCTACGTTGTTATGCATAGCATAGAGGGCCTCCGTGCTACGGCTCAATATTTGAGTTTTCAAAATTCTAACGGTCGATCTGAACCGTTCAACGTGATCTCCATATGAATATGTACTTGCAAATCAAATTTTACATTTTTTAGAATTTTTTTACTATTTCTTTAGATAGGTAGAAAAACACTTGATTTGAATGGTACAGAATTTTAAGTGATTTTCTACCTATCTAAAAAAATATTAAAAAATTCTAAAAAAATGTAAAATTTGGTTTGCAAGTACATATTCATATGGAGATCGTGTTGAACGGTTCAAATCGACCGTTACGATTTTAAAAACTCAAATATTGAATCGTAGCACGGAGGCCCTCTGTGCTATGCATAACATATTGCAATTTCCTCTCTCTCTATATATATATATATATGGAAATGCGGTCATTTTCTCTTCTGTCTGTGCTGATTTAATGAGAATGCAGTACTGAATCATGGCAGATGTCATTTGTTTTTTTTATTCAAAGTCCGTAGACATGATAGATATCGTTATACTGCACTGAGTTGTCAACTACATGTATATGTAGTCTCTAACGGCATCTAAAAAGAGGTGAATAGATAATTTAATTTTAAAGACTCTGTGAAATCTCTCTAAACTAACAAGTCAAACAACAACCGAGCAAGTATACAAAAGTAAATATAAATATATGAGAATAAGATAAATTTGGCACGCAAAATAATAACGGAGTTCGGTGTAAAATGCTTACGTGTCCGGGGCAGATCAATTTCTTAGGCGCCCGTTTTCTATTATCCAAAAAAAATAATACAACTCGTGACACGTGAGCCTAAAAGCTCGAGTTGGCAAGTCCCAAAGAAGAGAATTGTCATACAACTATGGTTATATAGTGAGAGGAAAACGCTCGAGCCGGTGAGCTCTTTAATGCCCTACAAGCAGGAAGTCACACGACTATTCGAAGATAGCACTAAGTAGATCTCCACACTATAAAAACTTTAACTAGATTTAAGAGTAGATTAGTCAAGTGAATTTAAGATAGTTGAGAGAATATTGAAGTTTAAGCTTACTAAGAAAATGGAAGCTTTCAATAATACATAATAAATGCCTTTTGAATGTGGGAGGCGGCTAGCTAGAGAAAATTTGAAGTGGGTAACTTTATTTATATTGGGGGCTTCAGATATGATCAGATCTATTCGGACGGATGAGATCCATTCCGAATGGACTATACGAATATTGAAATTAGGATTTCCGCAATATTAAATTAATATTAACCGTTCTAAATGTATCTATCCATTCAGGACGGTTAGTACAATTTATCTCACAATTTTCTTGATAAGCGTTCCAACAGATTACAACCATTTTAGACGAAACTAATTTGAAACTATGTGAATTTCTGCATATTTCTGTTTCGGACGGTCCAGTTTCCGTTCCGAACAGTTGTTCTACAAAAATCAACAATCTCAAATTTACTTACTTTTCTATTTGATTATTACAATTTTATGTCTTCGTAAAGTTTTGTTGATTTCTTCGGTTCTTCAATTTGATCTTACAATTAAGATCTTCATTAACATATCTTTAGTTCTTCAATTTAATCTTGCAAATATAATCATCATGAACCTACGAACTCACTCATACATGAAAATAGTTAAATTCAACTAATGTATTTTTTGCAAATTATGTCAAACAAGATAATTAGAATATTGCATACCACCAACACTATCATTATTACAAATTTGAACCAATTGCTAAGTTAACAATAAATAACCCATTACACAATCGCTCAAGTTATGTTTAGCACTTTCACCTCGGACCCATTTCACATAAAGAAATTACAATAATATACCACTACTTAACTATAGATAAATGTTAGAGAGATGCCAAATGAGTGAAGTGCTAGGATAATATTTTTTTCTATTTATATACAAAGGAAGCATTTTCAAACACTTTTCGTGCTAAAGTTCGACAATTTTCCTACCACATGCCCTATTTAGATATTTTCAAATTTAAATGCTAAAAATAAAAATATTCGGAATGTAATACGTTCCTCGAGATATAAAATGATGAAGACAATTAAGTTTAATGGGCGTCGAAATATATGAAATTAATTTTTACCAGCTATACAATTAAATGTATTACTCAATGTTAAAGAAAAAGTACTAGGTAGATGAAAAGTCGAATTCAGATCCTCCACGGTATCGTAATAGGAAATCTTTTAGAATTAGTGGATCTGGACCGTTCTTATTAACTTGGCACGAATCTCAAAACCCAATAATACTGCTCATGTGCTAGCCTGAATCTCAAAGAGACAGGAAATTAATCTCAAACCGTAAAGTGAGGAGAATCTTTTACGGTACCGGAGAGGATACTTTTTCTTAAAAGTGTCGATCATGATCTTCTAAACTTTATTTTGAAGTTGAAATTTGTACTTAAAACCAGAGCAGGTTAAAGTTAATATGACAGTACCAAGAAGAACCCATGAAAAAAATGCTGAATAGTAATGAGAATTTCAAATTTTAAAGGCACAAAAATGTTAAAAATACAAAGTTGTCATACTTTTTTTTTTTTCAAATTTCATTTTTATATGGCACATAGTATTATTTGCGCATCTCTCGGAGGTAGCACAAGTATTTTCTGCGCAACTAATTTGTAAAATTTGATACAATTTGTCATACTATTTCGTTTGCACCTATAAATACATGTGTGTCACCCTTTGGCAATGCTCAAATAATAGTTTTGTGTATCGGATAAGAATGAAATTTTCAAAATAGTAAGACTACTCTATATTTTTTTTTTTTAAATGGTAACTAAAAAAGTTGGGCTATATGTCCAATAAAATTGTACTATAATTTGTCTCTAATATTCAATACCCAATGGCGGAACCAGGAATGATCGGTAGGGGGGGCTTAATAGGTGGTTGATAAATTCAAGTCGGACCGACAGAGGGGGTGCCAGTTTTTTTTATTAAAGAGGGGGTGCCAAAGGGGGTGCGGAGAGGAAAACAGAGGGGGTGTCAGTTTTTCTTTTTTTTTATTAAAGGGCTCTATATTTTTCTGGGCCAAAGGGGGGCCAGGGCCCAGGCCTTGGTTCCGCGCTTGTCAACACCGTTATAACATACTGATTTTTATCGATGAATTCAGCTCATAATTAACATGAATGTCAATATAACACAGTCATAATTATGCGGATACGATATCGTTCATATTAATGTATGTACACACATATATTTATAATGAGGAGGGATCAAGTTACAACAACTATTTTTTTCATTTTCAAAGCCCAAATCGTCGATCCAAACCGTTCAACATGATTATCTAAATAAAATGTACTTGCAGATCAAATTTTACATTTTTTTGAATTGTTTTACTATTTATTAAGATGAGTTCAAAATTCAATGGTCTGAATATGACTATTTTTTGTAAAATACTTAATAAATAGTAAAAAAATTCAAAAAAATGTAAAATTTGATTTGCAAGCACATTTTATTGTGAAGATCATGTTGAACGGTTTGGATCGACGATTTGGACTTTGAAAATGAAAAAAATAGTTGTTGTAACTCAAATTTGTTGTAACTTGATCCCTCCTCATTTATAATATAAAAGATAAAACTTATATGCACACGGTAATGAAACGTTAATCGTTTTTTTTTTTCATGTTTTTTTGTAAAGAGGACATAACATAAATTGGACATCTTAATTTACAATCTTTTATAAAATTCGAGAATGTAATAAATCAATATGTTAATTTCGGTTACGTTTAATCAAATAATGAGTTTTAAAGATCTATCTTTAGAACGGAGAGAATAAAAAATAATTAAATGACCACTCTTCACCATCTATTTTTTTTTTTGCAAGGCAATTACAATGTAAGGCGAACAGAGGCGAAAAAAGAAAAGGAGAAACCATGGCGCCTCTTGCTGAGCTCGTCTCAGCATGTTGGATGTTAGATTGAATAATGGATTAGTCGCGGGTGTCTTTTCCTCTTCGGTGACGGAAGGGCGAGTGGTCTTTTGTCTATGTATACACCTTCCGTTTTTGCTTTGATGTTTGTGTGCTGCTTCCTGCCCCTTCTTCTTCTGCCTCCTCTCTTCTCGCTCTACTTACTGGTGACTGTTCTGGGCTGGTTGATTTAATTTTCGATCCGGTTTGATTCAGTATCTTGTCGGCTGACTGGTGACTGACATATTCCGATCGATTTAGTTTCCGGTCCGATTTTGATTTAGTGCCTACTCGGCTGTGATATGCGACTAGAGGAAACAATCACTAGGTTTCTATTATTCCAATCAAGGAAGGATGATCAAATATGTGTCCAGAAGATGCACAAACTCCATGTGCGTTTTTTTGTTTGTTTACAACTATTTGTTTTTCACAAACACTCATTGTCTAATATTATGTAACAACTCACTTGTAAATTTTTTAATCAATGCAATTGTCTACGGATTTTCAACCAAAAAAATTAAATGCCAAAAAATCAATCAATGCGAAACGTCATTGAAAATAATTCTCTAAACATTCAATTAAAACTAAATGATACTTTTAAAAGTATCATTAAGTCTAAATGTCCATAAAATTAGTAAATTTTTAAATTCGATCGCCGGATTAAAGAATCAAGAATGATAAAATAACTAGTTTCACAATATTATTTTACAAAGCAATACAATGCAAAGGATTTAAGAAAAATTAAATAACTTATAGAATGGTATGATCAGAAGCGAGACTCGAAAAATGAAATAGAGAATGCTAAATAAATAAGTATTGTGTAATTATATTTTATGAGAGACTAATAATATAACTATAACTATATGTAAATATTAAAAAATTAAAAATATAAAACTAACAAATTCTAATTAATTAGGGTGTGCTTAGCACTTTTTTTGCTCCATATTCTTCCGCTTCTGGGTATGATCCGAATATATAATACTGAAAATAAATCTGCTGTGATTCTCGGGGGATTACAGATTCTGCGTCCGATCTCAACTGTTGGTCTTTCTTGAGATGCGTACATGAAAATTTATTTTCTGAAAACGTTTCCGAGATGCGCATACGGAAAATTTTGAACCGTTGATCTTGGAATTGCGGCTTCTGGGTATGATCCGAATATATAATACTGAAAATAAATCTGCTGTGATTCTCGGGGGATTACAGACCCTGCGTCCGATCTCAACTGTTGGTCTTTCTTGAGATGCGTACATGAAAATTTATTTTTTGAAAACGTTTCCGAGATGCGCATACCGAAAATTTTAAACCGTTGATCTTGGAATCGCGGCAGATTCGGACTCATATAATACTACGCAATTTATCGTATCCCCTGTTACATCGTGTGAGTATCCCCACGAATCCGATCAAACTTAATTTGTTGTCTATTTAAAATATTGGGCGAATGTTTTAAGATTCGTGTCAGATTAAAACAGACGATTCAGATGTCATTTCTATACGGTCATGTATTGCACTGGATCGGAATTCTCTTATGTCGGGTCGACGGACCTTTATTAGAAAATTCCAAACACCGCATGCACGATTGCACGTACTCGGGCCTGCTTTAGATGCACGGAAGATCATTAACGATGAGTACCAAATTAAAATAAATAATTCGGATCTGTCAGGTACTTTACCGGATCTGAATTCGACTGTAGGAGGAGCGGGATTAGTGTTATGCAAATGGTTGATTGATTGATCTCATCCTACTGGGTCAGGTACTTTGCACTGACTGATTGATTGATTGATTGATTGATTCATCTTTGGTCAATTCAAAATGTCCCATCCTTGTTTGCTTGTTTTATTTGCAATTTTTGCGAGCGAACTTTGACTGTTTGTTATCATAAATTTGAAAATTTGCAAGAAGCCACCGAGGCTTCATAAATTATTTTGAGTGTTACTATTAGTTGTTTGTTATCATAAATTAATTGCAAGAAGCCACCGAGGCTTCAAAAAAATAAAAAACTCTATATGCTTGTTACTAATATTATAAATTGAGGGATGCTTCTATGGACATAAGGACCTATTTGTAAAATGAGCATATTTTTATTTTTAAAGTTCAAACAGTCGATTCGACCGTTCAACATTATCTCTATATTAAAATGTACTTGGAGGTCAAATTTTACATTTTTCTGAATTTTTTTACTATTTATTAAGTATTTTACGAAACTAGTCAAATTCAGACCATTGAATTTTGTACCCATCTTAATAAATAATAAAAAAATTCAAAAAATGTAAAATTTGACCTCCAAGTACATTGTAATATGAAGAAAATGTTGAACGGTCAGATCGACTGTTTGAACTTTGAAAATAAAAATATGCTCATTTTACAAATAGGTCCTTATGCCCATAGAAGAATTTGCCTTATAAATTAATTGTTTGTCAAGTTTCATACAATTTGAGTGTTATTTAACATTTTATGGAAGGTTATTAAATATTGACCCGTGTAAATGTTAACTCATTCAATAAACGGTAAAATTATTAAGGCACCTTTGAGAGTAATAATTTGGATGGTTGATGCTTAATAATAAGATCTTGACAGTTGATAATATGGTAATTAGAAGTTAAAACATGGTTACTAGATGTTGTTTATGTAAACAACAGGCAGAATCAGTGCAACACTTATTCAGGCACCACTGGTGTGAATATCAATGGAATTTGGAAACCTGACCGTGTTTTTTTTTTTTTTAAAAGGGTAAAATTTATATCAAATTTAATTATTTTTTATTTATACGAAATCGATAAAGTATATATCACGTTTTAAGTGCTGAATTTTAAAATTAAAATTTATTTTGGCCACTAATTAAAATTGTCAAATCAATCGATTGTAATATCTCAGACATATTTTTATATCATTATTATTTTTCTAAAGTATAAACTTAAACATTCAAAGGCGTTACATATTATACAACAAATAGAGCAATTAGCAAGCATGTAAATATGTAATGGTCTTTTAGTAATTTAAGTTTGGTGCTAAATTTTTGTGTAGGCCCTTTAGTAAAGTTGTTTTGTTTCATCTAATTTTCCTTTTTAGAAAAAGAAAAGGCCAAGGGCTCATGGACTGGCCTTGGTATATTTTGAGACTTGTCCCAATAGCGTCGTTTCCAAGTACATCTCCTGTGTGATTTTGTAGGCCTTTTGTCCTTGGTTGTATTCGCTTTATTTGTTCTAAAATTTCTATCGTCGGTTGCTTTCGCTCTTGTTGCCTCTTTGTAACATGTTTATGAGTGAGTCTATGGTACTGTGTATATCATAAGTTGGTTCGTAATACGGATCAATATTTTTGTTTTTTAAATTCTAAGTGTCGATTTGAACCGTTCAACATGATACCCATATGAATATGTACTTGCAGACCGAATTTTATATTTGTTAGAATTTGTTTACTATTTTTTAAGATAGGTAGAAAATCACTTGATCTGAAAATTCTGGACCATAAAATACAGTGATTTTCTACCTATCTTTAAAATAGTAAAAAAATTCTGAAAAATATAAAATCAGGTCTGCAAGTACATATTCATATGAGAATTATGTTGAACGGTTCGGATTGACTATAAGGATTTTGGAAACGAAAATATTAATCCATATCACGGACCAAATCGTGCTATGCATAGTACCATAGACTCACTCCATGTTTATTCATACTGCATTATGGGCATATGGAATTGCTACCATTTCTTTAAGGAAAATTAAGTTGCTTACTCTATTTTATTCTTTATATTTTATATTTTATTTGACAGTTTTAAGTCAATATTTAAATTAATTAATTTATCTGAAAAAATAAAAAAATGGAAATATGAATTTTTGTCTATGGCAATGGATTCTATAAGAAGAGTATAACGTGGTGTTCAGATGTGGTTTAACTTATTTTGCCTTAATCTCATCTTTTTCATCATGTTTTTACATCTCGATTGATAACTTAAGTGTGATGTACATAATTTATTCTACCTCTCACTCCATCATCAAAATGATTCTTTACATATTTATTCATTTGTTTTGTGATGTATATTCTTATAGAGCAATATCTTCAATGTTTTCTGGCATCCAACGTAGCACCAGCTCCCTAATATGTCTCTTGATCAGTCCTGCTTAGTAATTAATTAAGACCACAATCATTAGCACAATGGATCTAAAAGTTTTCTTGCCAGTATGTTGAAAGCATGATTCATTTCTCAATTTCCACAGAGTCCAGCAAATGACACTAAAGACCACAAGGAAAGTAATTTGAGATTGTTTATTTAAAGTAAAAGAGAAATCAATAATATCAGCTATGGTATTCCAGTTATGAAAATAGTGTTAACTTAACCCCATCCAGAACCAAATTCTCCAATATAATTAACCTTGAATTTTATTCATGAGCCATATGTTCTATGAATTGTCGATCCAAACAATACTACATTTTGATGAATTAAAGTGTAATTGGATTGCTTGCTTAGCTAAAGAATATGGAGGATTAGGAATATTAGATCTTAGACAAATAAATAGTGCTTTATAATTGAAATGGTGGTGGAAATTTAAGAACTCCACTTATACACATTTATGGCAAGATATCATCAATTACGAATATTATTCTCGAAACCCCATCCAACAGTCCACCTTTTGAAAAGAAATAATTAAATTAGAACCCCTAGGAGATAGTAGTATCATTTACCATCTAGGAGAGCAATCTCAGCTTAAGTTCTGGACAAAGGTGTGGGATCAACAATATATATTAGCTACACAGTTTCCACAATTATTCAACATTTGTAGGAACCCTAATATTTCACTTAAGGAGGTAATTCAATCACCGGGAAAGGCTGTGACCTTCAAAAGGCAGTTAGATGCCATTATGGTAGATGAATGGGCACATATTCTTCATAATATCAGTACAATATCATTTACTCATGCATCTGACAAGATTTCATTGAAATGAGAATCATCTGGTGTATTTTCAGTTAAATCATTATAGATTCCTTATTTTGGTGGTGTCCAACTTACCATACCTCTTCTATGGTAGCAATTATCATTACCACATAAGATTAGAGTGTTCATGTGGCTACTTCATAATAAGAAGATCTTAACCAAAGCTAGATTAAGGACTAAAGGTTGGTCAGGATGCATAAGATGTCAATTTTGTCAGAAAGAGAAAACCATCAATCAGTTGTTCTTAAATTGTTCCTTGGCACAACAAATATGGTTCTATATGGGTTTGAGTCAACACCATTTTAAAAACTGAAACAACATCACTGATATCATAGACTTTTTGTATACCTTAAATAAACATTCCCAAATTGCCTTCTTAGTGGTGTTCAGTGCACTATATGCTGGACCATTTGGAAATTAAGAAATGAATACTGTTTTCAGCAGGAGCAGAGGCAGGAATTCATGGAATGGGGGTCAATTTTTTTTTTTTAATAAGAATGGTGAGTGAAAGAGATAATATAAACTAAGAAGTGTTCCATGTGAGCTTTTGATTTTTTTTTTATTAAAAAAAGTTCTAAAATGCTAGAAATTCCTCAAATTATACACAAATCATTTTTTTTAAAGAATGATGGTCAATAGTACAAAATTTCACAAAAAATATGGGGGTCAATTTCTTGTACCCCTAGCATTTTAGTATACTTTATATAAGAGAAGTATATTTTTAGTATTAGTTTTTGAAAAAAAAAAAATTTGGGTCAATTGACCCCCATTCTTGTGTAGTAGGTCCGCCCCTGATTTTCAGAATACTATAAAGAAGTCTTTTCGCACAATTGTCTTACTAATTGTTGCTTTGATTCATTACTTGTCAGGAATGGTCAAGAAACATGCACGAGATCTATTCCCAGTTGGATGTCAGATGATGTTGAGGCATTCCATTGCAGGTATGGGTCAGCAAATACTCAGCTGGTGATCTATCAACCCCAGGAGGAAGATGATGCAGCATCTAGCAGCACTGCCTAAGCTAATGACTTATTTAGTGCTTTAGTAGTTATGATTGTCATAAATTTAGTAGCTTGCTTTTGTGCAAGGAAGTGATGATGAACTGTTCTATTTTTAGCTTTGAACTATTGCAGTATGAGTTGTCATTTCTATTACAACGATCTTTTGGTTTGTAATGGGGACAAGTTTCTTAAATGAAACGGGCGAAAAGCCTTTTATAAAAAAAAAGTGTAATTGGATTAAAAAGATATTTTGTTTTTAGTATTGTTTTTGTACAAATTATTGTTTTATGCAAATATATAACTAAAGAAACAAAATAAAAGGAAAATGAGTAAAATTTATTTTATAAAGAGAATCAATTAAATTACAAAATCAATACATATCATAGTTTTCCTACCCTCTTCTGATCTGTCCTTATAATTACATACCACCTCCCCTTGTATTTTTTTTAATTGTTTAATTAATATATAGTAGGCCTTTTGGCTACTACTACTACTAGAATAAAATAAACAAATTTTCTATGCTAAATTAATTCTAAATTAAAAGGTAAATTTCTCAAGCATTTTCAATTATTTCACGTGAGCTTAAGGACACAATTTATTCTGAAAAATAGATTAACGATGCCTAGAGTGCTTCTATATTTACCATCCGCTAAAATCTTAGGTTTATTTTTGTATCTTTGGGCCATCATTACATGTAGTTTATAAGAGCAGCTTGGGTCCGATGCCCATCATACTCAAATTTGGGTCCGATGGATTTAGGGACCGTCCGATTTCTTTTAAGATTCGTGCACACGAATTTTAAAGCAGACGCCAAAGTTGCGGGTGCGAATCTTAAAGCCGATCGGACGGTTATCGAACTCACTTTGAGTCCGATGGACATCAGACCCAAATTGACCTCGTAGTTTACATACTGCCATGTGGCCCAAAAAAAGTAAACTAGGGTTTGTTTTGCACTTTTGTTCGTAGAATCTTAGCTTTTTTTTTTTTTTTTGAATTATGTAATTTTTTACATTAGTGCAGAGCCTCCTGCATCTTTATTCTCATTTCTTTTTGTCAAGAAATGCTATTCTGTATCTTCCTCTTCTATTACATTCTATTTATTATTTTTAAGTTATCTCCGTGGGATATGATTATGTCAAATTGATTCTTGTTCAATTTGTCTTCACATGGGACATGCTTTACTTGAAGAGTCATTGTCTCTAATACAAATCTTGGGAAATATATTGGCAGAACTAGTTTGACTTCATAAAGCGCATAATTATATACCCTTTTCAATTTGTTTTTTATTAGTTGTGTGTTGCATGAAGTCAAGACAACTCTGTCAATATCTTATCCCAAATCAGGCCCATGTAATTAACCATCTAAAATAGGGCATCACTTTCTTAATTCCGCAAAAAATAAACTAAAAATATGTGTCGTTTAGGCATCGTGTGAAAAACATATGACTATGCCAAAATAATTTTAAGTATGCTGCATATGTGAGAAACTATTTTTTTTTTGCTATAAATATTTCCATAATTGTGATCAAGTTTGTAACATTAAATATTTACAAGAGATCATTCAACTGGATTTTGCATGCATGTGCATCTCTTGAATTGCCCATGATGAGTTGTACTATGATATGATATAGGTTTTAAAAACTTGTCTTTTACTTATTTTTAAAACACAAATAGAAAATATATATTCGTTTAATATACGATTCGTATACGTATTCGTGCAATATATCAGTATACAATCTGTTTGCATTTCTTATTTTTAGCAGGGTCCATCCAATGTAAAAATTTCCTAAAAGACATGTGATGTGGGAATTTGATTGATTGATTCCCTCGTTTTAGATCTACGAATTGGAACGTAATATCGGATCTTTAGATGACAAAAAGCATAAACACAGACCCAAATGGTAGGGGAATTTTTTATCAATAGAAATTATTAAATATAGATGTACGAAAACAGAAAGAGTACCTCATTTCCAACAAATATAGAAAGATCTGACTCAATGGTCCAGATCCATCAATAATCTGATTTTCTGTGGCCTGATTTTCTGTACCGAGAGAATTCAACTATTGAGAGGGCTGCTAATGTACCTGATTTTCTGTGGCCCTCTCTAGCAAAACACTAATGTAACCTGATTTTCTGTGGCATCTGGACCATTGAGACCATTGAGAAAATCAAGTTATTGATGTCACAGAAAATTAGATTATTGATGGATGTCACAGAAAATCAGGTTATTGATGGATCTGGACCATTGAGACCGATCCATAAACTTGGATCGGACTCATTGAGAAATGAGTCCGATCTCTCTATATTTGTTGAAAATGAGGTACTCTTTCTATTTCCGTACATCTGTTTTTAATAATTTCTATAGATAAAAAATTTCCAAATGGTAGCGAGGACGAATGGAGGCTAAGCTTTTCTAATAAAGTAAACATTTATAATTGTGTATATTAAATTTTATAATATTTATATGTATCAATATTTATTTGACCCTCTTATATATTAAAATTACACTACATCAGATTTTTTCAGTCTCCAATCTCAATTTTTTAATTATATCCCTTGTAATTATACTTATTAAGGATATCTAGATTTATTCGGAAAATTTTTATCTATAGAAATTATTAAATACAGATGTACGAAAACAGAAAGAGTGTTTCGTTTTCAACAAATATAGAAAGATCTGACTCAATGAGTCAGATCCAAATTTATGGATCGGTCTCAATGGTTCAGATCCATCAATATATATATAGAGAGGTTAGCTAATATCAAAACGTTTGTTCCGGAGCGGTGGTGCAACCAATTGGTTTCCGATTTCAAAGTCCAAACGGTCAATCCAAACCGTTAGATGTGATCTCTATATTATAATGTACTTGGAGACAAAATTTTACATTTTTTTTTTTGAATTTTTTTACTATTTATTAAGCCTTTTTTAAAATTACTGATTTTAATAAACAGTGAAAAATTTCTGGATCATTGAAATCAGCAATTTTAAAATTAACTTAATAAATAGAAAAAAATTCTAAAAAATGTAAAATTTGGTCTCCAAACACATTTTAATACAGATTGAATGTTGAACGGTTTGGATCGACTATTTGGATTTTGAAAATGTAAAAACCGAAACGTTTGTTCCGCGGCCTAGAAACAAACGTTGATATTAGCCAACCGTTATATATATATTGATGGATCTGGACCATTGAGACTGATCCATAAATTTGGATCTGACTCATTGAGTCAAATCTTTCTATATTTGTTGAAAACGAGACACTCTTTCTGTTTCCGTACATCTGTATTTAATAATTTCTATAGATAAAAATTTCCGATTTATTCTAGCGACCATTCTGATAGTTACATGTAAGTGTATTTACCGCAAAAGACAAAATCATGGCATTCCGAGGAAACCATAATGGGAATCCTCCTAAGAAACTTTGTTCCTTATTCCCTCATTTAAAGGATAGATAAAACTTATACCTATCTCCATGAGATTCCATAATTTAAATTAATGTTCATAGTTATGTTGGAAGTTTCTTGCTGATCACCTTACTTCAAGAATCAAGAGCACAAACCAATGATTGTTTTATCCTTTGCGAATGTGCCTTTTTGTTTGGATTTACAATCAGATGTTATTCTCCTAGCACTTATGCAAACACAATGATTAAGGTTCTTCTTGTTTGTTTTTGCTTAAGTGCAAAAGAATATAAGTGATAATGACTTCTTTTTAATGAAGAGTGTTTCGGTGCCATAAATTTTTGGGGGAATTTCATGTATCTCCCTCAAAAACTTCAATATTACGTATTCCCCCCTCAACAGATTGTAATATCAAATTTGTCTGTGAGTTTTTGCAATTTTGAAGGACAAATATGATATTACAAACTATTGAGGGGGAAATACGTAATATTGAAGTTTTTGAGGGAGATACATGAAATTCCTCCTAAATTTTATTGTTGAAAAAATATATTACAATATTTGAATAAATTTTGTTGAATTCACTACATTGTCCTTTGTCACAAATTGATCACTTAAGTTTTATTTGTTATTATGACATAATAGAGAAAATAACCATGCAATCATGTCTCTCCTTAAAAAAATATCATCAGATAATTCAGATAGCCTTGTATACGAATTGTTTTTTTTGTTTTTTTTGTTTTTTTTTGAGGAAGGCCTTGTATATGAATTGACCTCTGCTTGTTAGCACTAGAAACAAAAAGATATTTAATATAAGATAACAAGCAACTTAACAGTTGCCAGAAGGGTTCAAATGCTCAAGTACAATTTGTCCCCAAGGCAAGCAAAGAAAAAAAGAAGGAAAAAAAAAAGATAACTATTGTTTCAATGAAAAGTACCAACTAAACTTATCCTGCATCAAATTACTTAACAAACAACCAAAAGAGGATTAATTAATGCACTAACAATCAACCTTTCACATATCATCTAATCTAAGCAACCAACAATGCCCCCCAAAATTCTCCGACGGGATGCGATTTAACATAAGAGAGACTCCGGTAATGCTGCGGGGTCCAGTTCCCAGAAACCACTCATATTAGGACCTGCCTTATCACTGAGCCGGTATGCTGGTATCTTATGCGAAAACCGAACAAACTCTCCCTTTGCCATCTTCACAGATTTTCTCTTTTGATCCAACTTAAAAACAGTCCTATAACCTGCCACCTTGGCAAGGTACAACACCTCAATCCAGGTACGAGTGACGTTAGACACCAGTACCAGGTCGTACTGACACTTTTTAGTAATGTCATTCATCGACCAGCCAATTTTCCAGTTGCGGTACACAGCCCATGTCTCAGTTTTTACTGGTACGATCTCAAACACATTCTTCTTACCAGGTACCGGCACTGTCACCACCTTATGAGAGAACACTTCAGTATTATTGTACCTAGTTTTACAGCCAAATGTAAATATACCGCAACCCAACGGGAGATCCAAATCGATCCACCTCTTCTCCTCTCCAACCACACCTTTCCCATATGGTTCGAGCCACGTTATGTGCACCGTCTTCCCTTCCAGGTCAACCCGTTTCACCACTGCATAGTATTTTGGTAACTTGTCCATATTATGATACAATGCCCATGTCTGACCCGGCTTGAACATTTCAATAGATCTATCCTTTGCAAAATTGTAAAATTCAGACGGCGGCACATCCACATAATTCTGGGAAGGTGACGTGACCGGGGAGATTTTGTCTTCTTTTTCTTCTTCTTCTTCTTTAGATTTCTTCGATTTTGGATCTAGGTCGATGCAAGAAAAAGGCATTGTCTAGGTCAGAGGGTGGAGATACATAATCCAATTTCCACTAGTTCAAAATAACTAATATGAACAAGATGTTTACGGTATACCTACCTCTTTGTTTCCTCTTACCAGAAACTCTTTCTCTAATCATGCGCGCTCGAGCAACACTGGTTGAAATCTTGCAAGAAGGTTCATCAGTGTCACTACCACCAGAGGATAGAGATATTATCTCTTTCTCAACCTCTCGGTGAGGTGAAGCAATTACTCGTGTTGAACTGTCATTCGATTCCTCTGACTCTTTCCCCGGCTCCGTGTTCATATTTTTTGCGAAGAAAGAAGCGACTTTTTCGCATCCACTCCGATCAAAGATTAACACTTTAAAAGAGGAACTATCTTTGTATGTAAATACTAAAATATCATTTTCATATATCTTATTAGCAGTTACAAATTCTTTCCAACCAGATTTCAGAGCAAATGTGTTGTCAGATCTCATCATTTTCACATGCCAAGTATATCCACTTGGACCTTCCAGTTCAATGTTTTCGCTTAACATGAACATTTTTGCAAACTTATTTGGAATATTCTGCAGAATTATATGCATGGAATGGAATCAAAGAGATAAACAGAGCATTTGTCAGTGGCAACGAAGCAGAACAACTAAAACTTTGATGGATTGAAAATAAAAATAACAACGATACAGTATAACTTGCCATTGTATGCATCAAGGAAGAATTTATCTCCACATAAAAATGATTCATTCTTACACCCAAATCGGCACGTCCTTTCATGATCTCTCTCTCTCTCTCTTTCTCTTTTGTATCGTTCTTCCCCTGGCTGATGGATCTCCAAATCTCCAAATTTCTCGCACAATCAAGTTTCATTAATTAGTTCTTTTCAATTTTGCCATCGTTTCAACTTCCACATTTATTATCTACAATCAAATCAAGAGTTGACAGCCACAGGTCTCCAGTACTATACTGATATACTTCACCTTTTCTTCTGCTTTTTCCATAACATTCCTGTAGCGAGTTACTAGTTTACTAGTATGCACAGTGACAAATTAAAAGTTCGGATTCGGTTCGGCGAGGTCAAAAAATTCGTGATTCGGATATAATTTGAGAATGATTCGGTACAACAAGGAAGCCAAAAAAAAAAACCCAAAAAAACCATAAAAAAAAAATTTCGCGTTTTTATCACGAATAATTTGTCAACTCACGTTTTATACGCGTTTTATTCGCGAATAAAACGTATTATATTTTTTTCAGCGTTTTATACGGAGTTCGGTTCAACAACGTTGAAAAAACGAATAATACGCGAATAAAACGCGAATTTCTCGTGAGGCTTGTTACTATGCTAGTATGGGCATGTCTGGTTGCAATATTAGAAGAGGGTTCAAATGCTTTCATTTTTTGTGTCTCCATCGTGCTTTTATTTTCTTAAACTTTAATAACTCAAAATTCAAAATAAAACTGTTAGATATGATCTATGTTATTTTCTCTCTGTGCTCATAAAAAATTATCACATTTCGATTTTATTTTTATGTGAATAAATAAGTTGAAAAATTAACGTCTAGAAATTATCCAAATTAGTACCATTTTTACAAGCTCTTGATGATAACCAAAACAAAATTGAAATGTCATAATTTTTTACACGTGCATAGATAAAATGATATAGATCATATCTACTGGTTTTATTTTGACTTTTAAGTTTTAAATTTTGATTTATTAAAGTTTTTAGAAATGGAGGCATGGTGGAGGCACAAAAAATGGAGGCATTTGAACCCTCCTCATATTAAAATAAGACGTAATGAGGCGTTTGTCTTATTAGAATAGTTTGTTTCAATTTTTTGTGAGAATAGATTGTTCTAATAAGACAAACAAGTTTGATTTTCTATTCTAACTATTCTAACCTAGCTAAACACCAAATAGCTTATTCCAAATAACTTACTCTTAAGAATAACTTATTCTCATTGCAACCAAACCTACCCTATATGTATTATGAGGTGGGTTCCTCAATAAGTATTCTAAGTCTTTCTGTAGGGCCCATCCGTCCGTGACTTGTATGTAATACAAGCACCCAAATTGTATGAATTAAACTTTTTGTGCTCTTTTTGAAAACTAAACTTCGAATGATTCAAGCTGTTAATTTTGAAAAAAAAAAAAAAAAAAAAATTCCGCGAAAGCTGTACGCAAAAATTTATAATTTTTAGAGTTTAATCATAGGGTGAAATGTAAACGCACTACAATAAATCCAACACAGTTGATTAGATTTGTTCATGTTATGTTCAAAATAAATTTCAAAAAGTATAAAATTTTATGTAAATATATCTTTTGTAAAAATTCAACATTTTTTGTATCCTATGTTTGAATTTCGAATTTTAATTAATAAATATAAAAATGGTTATATCGTTCTGTGATATTAAATATTCCTGGAATCAAAATGCTCCTCATATTCAATAGCTCTATCATCTCAAGAGTACTTTAATAGCATCATAATAACAAAGGCAACCGAATCTTGTGATCTGACCCAATAGCTAGCTAATGGATCTAGTTTGTATATCTCCATTCTGACTTGGTACAGGTGGAATAGGGGTGCAAACGGATCCAATACGGATCGGATAGTGGTAAAACCATATCTGTATCCTCTTTTATTTTTCGGATACGGATACGGATTGGATATTATACGGATACAGATACAGATCCGACCCGTTTGCACCCCTCTGGTGGAATCAAGTTGGACTTCGGATTGAACATTAGAGCAGCTAATTCAATCATTGACAAGTGGATCCAATTGGTTCCAATAGTGCAAGAAAACACAAACAAATGTATGAAAAGAAGTAAAAAACATTATAGTTATTTTTTTATTAAAGTTATTTCTACACGAATCTTAAAGCACATCGACGGTGATTAAATCCATCGAACCAGAGTAGGTCCGATGCCCATCGGACCTACTCTCAAGTGTACATCTTAATACAAGAATATCACTGCTCTCAACTGTAGATTCGGTGGCACAACATATTCGTATTGAAAGCTTGAAAATTGAAATATATGAATTTTTTATTAATAAAGAAGATTAATAGTGTTGTATGGTCTGTTTGGTTGGGTTGAGAATGTTGGCTATTCAGAATAGTTTGTTCTGTGTTTGGTTGAGTTATAATAGCTTGAATAGAGAATTTAAATTTTTTGTCTTATTAAAATAGTTTATTTCTAAGAATTTTGAAATTTAACTATTATAATAAGACAACAACAGTTATTTTATTATAACTTATTCTTGTTTTGCAATCAAACATACCAGATATGCTGGTGTTCCAATCCTCGTTCCACGTGGCTCAGTGCGGGTAAAGACAAAAGGTTCCCCACCTTCCATCCGACGGTCCTTGTTTAACAAGGGCCTCTATATAGCTCCTCAGTTTCCTCAGATTACTAAATCACCAAAGTTTGCCTCTCCTATCCACACTATCTAATATCTATGATTTCAAGGGTCTAAAGGTAAAAGAGGGAGCTCCCTTTGATCCAATGTACGAGGGGAAGTTGGGATGAAGCATCTGTGTGCACATAAAATGGTGAGCATGTGCTGGGAGCTTGCATGTATATGTTGCCTTGCTTCTTCTCATACTTGGATTGAAGGGAGCTCCTCTCTCCTTCTCTTTCTCTCTGTTTTTTTTCTTCTTATTTTTTAAGTTAATTTGACATTTTATTGTGGACAAGGTTTTCTTTTTGTAATTTTCAGGATCCTAACTAGAAATTTGGCTATAAGAGAAACCGGACGCGTTGATGCAACAGTTTTTACACGGAGAGTGTTGCTCTTTGTTATTAGAATAAAAGCTGATTCTCGATGTAACATTTGATGGTGTCAATTTGAAGTTAAAATATTTGTAATTTTGTTCCATATTTTTAGTTTATTGTTTTTAACATTTGGACAAAACGGCTAGATTTCAATTTTTATTTGTTGTAATATTAGATTTTTCCTTAATTTAATGGTTCATTGCCATTTTTATAGATATATGGGTTGAAAATCTTTTTCATGCAATTGTTATCAGAGGTAGGTGGAATAAAATACAATGAATGAGAGTCAAATTACTCTTGCAGCCGTTACTAAGGTTTCAATAAAAAAATTACTCTAATTATTTTCTAATTTTTTTGTATTAATGTATAGTTTTTTTTTATGTAATTTAGAGTAAAATGTTATGGATGGTGACTCTCATTTTTTAGCATGAAAATTTTATAAAATTAATTTTCTATGTATTATTGATCCTCATGGTTTGAAAATCTGACTCCGTCTCAAATTATTGTTCTTTATAAGCAAATCTAAAAGGAAATGTCTCATTCACTCTGTGAATGATCACAATACTAGGGATGCAAAAAGATCGGATATTATCCGTTCGTATCTGAAAATTAGATACGGATATCCGATATCTGAATATCCTTGCGAATATAGATACGGATATGTTTTAAATTTTAATTATCCGAATAGTAGATATACCATATATTTTAATATATATTATGATAAAATTTATGTTATTTACCATTATAAAAAAACAGATATAAGATCCTTATCTATATTCATTTAATATTCATTCCATATCCATATCCGAAAAATAAAAATGGATACGAATATAATTTTATCACTATCTAATCCGTTTGCACCCTACGATGAACGGTTATTGATGAGGATATACCTTGACGATTACTATTGATCTTGTATGTATAAACATTGTTGAATGAGGATGGTATTAAATCATTTGGCCCACATAAATTTAACAAATAATTATGTGAAATATCGTAATTATTATATTTTTGAATTAAACTAGGGGTTTTTTTCGTCCAACTATGACACCATTTTTATGTCAAAATTGTCTCCATAACACATTTTTGGCCAATATCACTGAAATCATTCTTTGCACACAAAAAAAACGACTTGAATTCTAAAGGCTTAGTAATGTCAATTATAGTATACACAAAAAATCCAACTGACCCAACTGTCCCAAGTTGAAAATTTAGATATGGAGTAGATTTGATTAAGCAGGAAAAATTAATTTATAGATTTGGATTTGAAAATAATGTTAGTTAAAGTTCTGTGAGTTAAATTATGTAAATTATGTGTACAAAAAAAGAGGCATGTGCATCTCGTTGTTTTAATGTAATTACCGTTTTTCTTGGTGCAAAATTTTAGACTCGCAGCCTGATTCGGTACAACTTCAAGATAATAGATGCATTTTTTATCAGGTCGATGCAATTTAATATTGTTCGTCCAGCAATTAAAAGAGGATAAAAATTTAACCGCCAAACCTTTAAATAACTTGGTTAATTATTAATCGATTTTCAAATAATAATCAGAACTTTTATGACAATGAATACATTTATAATTAATTTTTCAATAATATCGCTGGGCCTTGGTAAGAACATTTCAGTTCCAACGATTATATATAATTTGTATTTCAGAGAAAAAAGAAATTTGCACACAATATTGTTTCCTGTCAACTAAATTTTTTGATCGCTTATGAAAACATAAATAAAGGTAAAACCAGAAAAAAAAAAATGATGATGGAAGTGATTAGTATTTAAAGGAAATTCTGCTTATGATATCAGTGCTGAATTAATGACAATTTTATGATAAGAACAGAATTAGCGCAATATGTCATGCACTCCCCATACAAATAAATAAATGCAATCAACTCCTACCAACAATTTCTCAGGGGTCTGTGGTAAATTACAGAAAAAGAAAAAATGCACACATTTACAATTGTTATTGGTAAGTAGGATCAGTAGATGGCAAAGCCTGAACAGCATCAAATTCTTCATCATGAAACAAAGCCTTGCTAAGAGACCTATTTGGTGTCTTGACACCACTTGTTGTCTCTTTTGTACCAGTCATGGGTGTCTCACACACCACAAAACTAGCCAAAACCCGTCTTCTCTTTTTTTTCTCCGAGATGAGTTTGGAGGCCTGAGATCGAGCCCATTATTTCCCTCAAATTTGGGTTGTTTAAGGGCCCAAACCCTGTGCAAATCTGGCATCCAACTCGTGAAGGATTTGAAGCGCCGTTGCCGGTCTATCCTCTCTCTGGCTTTCATTTTTTTCTCCTCCAGCTTCTGTTCATGGATCGACAATTCTTCAATTTTTGGTTCACTTGTGTTGTCTGGATCAGTGTTATTGGATGAATAAAATTCTCCATGTTGTTCTAACATGTCAAACTCCATCTGGCTGTATATTTGTTGAACTATATCTGGTACTGAGTGGCCATACCTGTAAAACAGTATAATAAGGACATGCATGAATACCTGATTCACAAAATAATAATCTAAATGAAATCCCTATATTTGAGTAAATGCAACTCAGCATTAGATTTCCAGTGTTCTCAAAATAAAACCATCTTTTGTGCCATAAATTTGAAATAGTCTGAGTACTAGTTAGCCTTTATTAATATTTCAACAAATTATCTATGAGATACTGCTGTAATAAATGAAATCAAATACTCTTTAAAAATTAAAGGTTTCTTTTTAACCCTTATAGAATGCACCTACGACAATAACCCACTCATTCTTGTTTTCAGTTTATTTTGGAAAAAATAAGAAGCTATACTATATATTAGCTAGCCAATAGAAAGATAATAAGTTCTCAATCCTGACCCGGACCCAACTAGGTAACTGGTCTACTAGGCTCCGGCGCTTCTAGGTCTGGACCTGATCCAATACATATCCGACCCAACTAGATTGCTGGTCTACTAGGTTCTGGTACTTCAAGGTCTGGAACTGATTCAAAACATATCTGGCCCAACTAGGTAGCTGGTCTACTAGGCTCGGGTTGCTTCTAGGTCTGGACCTGATCAATACATATACATGTACTTTGCAAAAGATGATGAGACGGGAGGAATATAATAAATACAATAATCCTTTATTTACCAGCCTAAAGAGATAAAGCTGCAGCCTGAACCTGACATGACCCATTGCCAGCTCTTTTATAACAAGAACTTTTATTTTCTAAATTTATCAAAAACAGAATATACCTAGATTTGATGGTCCTTTCGGAAAAATCAAGTATAGAAGTAGCCACACTAGAAGAATTGGTTTGTAAATTCAAATCTATGAATTGCAAAAGCAGACAAATCTCCCTTATCATCCTTTGTTTTCTGGTTTCTTCAATTTGTGAGGCAGCCACTGAATTCAGTATCTCCATCCTGAACAAGATCTGTACCTCATGTCTGTATTATGTAAAGGAATACTAGTAAGAGAATTACTAAATGAAAAGGCAAATTTAAAATAATGGAGAGAGCAATATATATGATTTCTTCAGTGAGCAACTCTTGTATATGACCATAAATCAACAAAGTCAGACACCAGAACAAATAATACTTGCAATTAACACCCAGAAACTCATTTTTGGTCAAAACTGAGCTCAAGCAAGCAAGACGACAAAATTACACCTAACTAATGAAGATAATTCTGATAGAGTAGAGATTAAGGTAGCTTTGATACTAATTTACTTGGAACATATGAAAAAAAAAAGTACTAGAGCAAAGGGCAAATTTCTTGCCTTTCAATGCAAGTGAACTACTCTTTTCCCTATAAATGCACAATGAAAATCAAAATAATGATGTCGGAAAAGAAAGGATACTCTTTAAGCTTGTAATTTGTGTTGTAGCTACTTCCTTTGTACTTTGCAAGTAGGTTCTTTGGTTTCTTCAAAATAAGGTTTGCCACCTCTGGACCAACACCTCCATCACGTCCCACTTTTTTAGAAACAGCTTCTACCATCAAATGAACAAAGCTCTCAACTGAAATCCTTAAATTGCCGTCCTCCAGCAATAGATCCTTCTCAATTTTCTCTTCTAAGCTACCAAGAAAAGTCTCTGCCTCTTCTACACTAGAAAATGGTGATACCCCCTCCTCATTTGTGTCCATTTTATCTTCAAAAGAAGCCACTTGAGATTGATTTTCTGCTTCTGCCTCAATCTCTCTCTCTTTGGCCATTAAATTGCATCTACCAATACAAGATTCTCTCATTTGACTGGCCCAACACTTAAAAAACTTCAACTTCTTCCATTTTGATGAGAATTTGCGAAAATAGAGATCACAGATGTCTCCAAAAACACCAGCCTCAGAAGCCTCAGAAGAAGACAGTGCAATTTCCCGAAAAGAGACAAAATCCTGGGATTCCAGTAAATGCTCTACTACCTGTTTTCTCTTCCTTTTTTCACCTTTAATTTCTGACAAACCACATTTGCATCTCTCTTTTTCAAGAAAACCCTTTTCTAATACATACAGTAATCCGTGGTTAATTGTGAATGGTATAAGAACACCTTCGAAACAAGTACCATTGCTATCTGGTACGGAAACCATGGCTGAATAGCTTTTACTGTATAGGAAAGAAAGGAACAGTTGCCAAATGGGCATTTCTTGTACCAGTTCTCCTTTTTCGCTACAGAAGTGCTCGAGGATTTTGTCTGGAAAAAACACTTCAGCTCCATTTTGTGTGCTGCTTTCTCCGGGTTTGCTCGAAAGCCCATGGATTAATACCACAGATGATGCGTTTCTCAGAACCTTCTCACTATCCCCAATTCTTTTAACTCCTTTAACACAAATATTAGTGATTTCACGGCCGAAATTTTGGAAGGATGGGCTCCTCATTTTAAGTGACCTTTGATCAATATTTTGCAAATGGAGTGCATCAAGTTTGCAGCTTTTGCACTCCAAGGGTTTGCCATTCACATCAGAGATCTCCAAAATCAACTCCATCGGTGCACTTGTGCTATTTCTATTTTTTCCATGCATATGCCCAATTGAACACCCAATGAATGGGAAAATAAGACCCACTGGGATTATAGAAGAACCCAGAACTATTGCATCAGTAGAAGAAAAACCCCAATGCTGCTCCTTGAAAACTGCTTCAACCCAATTTGAACCGGTCATCTCCTTGTCAGATCCAATCTCAAAGTCGACTTTAACCCAGCAGAGAGTAATATCCCTCGAATCCAGCCTCTCCTTTACGGGGTAAAAGATTTGCAAGAATTTCTCAGCAAATTCACCAAAACAAACTGGTCCATCCCCAATAACCTCGAGATCCACAAATTGAGCCAAAAAATTCGCATCTTGTGATACTGGCGAGAACAATATTATCAAATTCGACCCAAATCTGAGCAATCCCTGTTCAGTTTCAGCGTGTCTCTTAGCCTCCCACGCATACTCATTCTCTAGCTGGAGAAGCGACTTGGCGAGCAAAGATGCCTTAGAGCTGCCATTTATGCGCGAGGTCCCCAGATCCGGGATCAACGAAATCAATTCTAGGGTTTCTGTGAGTGCAATTAGGGTCTGGGGGTGGTGATTAAAGGAGAGGGAATTGGGGCATTTTCCGAGGATTTGGTGAGTTTTTGAACTGGAGGAGATCGGGGATAGGCTGGAGAAGAAGAACTTGAGTGCGGAGAGAGAAGAAGCGAGTTGTGGAGAGGAAAGGATGCGGCGGATCGAAGAGAGGAATGGGGTGAAGTAGGATTTGGGCGCAGAATTAGGATTCTGAGGTGAGAAGAGGGGCTCGAGGTCGATTAGCAAGACCACACGCTGTGTCTTTGGGTGAAGTGGATCCATTAGAGAGAGCGAGAGAGATGAGAGAGATGAGAGGCGCGAGACTCAGAGTGTAAACCAAGGATTGGAGCGCAATGGGGTTTTCTTGTTCTTCCAAATTTTGGCGGGAAAACAGGCTCCGGAAAAATGCGCGATTGCCGATTGACCATTTATTAAAGAGGACTGTAAACTAGTTACTAGAGAGGAAAAAAATTTTCTATAGAAATTATAAAATTCGGATGTACGGAAATAGAAAGATGTTTCGTTTCTATTAAATATAATAAGAGCGGATTTATTGAGTCCGATTCATTGATTTTTTTTGTTTTTGATTTTAAACTGCACAGATGAAAACAAAATTTATAGATCGTGAACAGTGATTCTGATCCATAAAGGAGTTGGTTTTTTTGCGGCACAAAACTCTATGTAACTATTGATTTTCTACGGATACGGAGGGTTTTATGCCACAGAAAATCAATTCCTTTATGGATCAGAATCACTGTTCACGATCCATTCACTAACTGGTTGATTTTCTGCGGCACCAAACCCTCTGTATCCGTCTGGTTTTGTACCACAGAAAATCAACTCATTTATGGATCGGAATCACTGTTCATGATCCATGTATTTTTTTTTTGCAAATTCTCTGTGCAATTTTAAAAAAAATAATAATGGATCGGACTCAATGAGTCCGATCTTACTATATTTGATAGAAATGAGACACTTTTTCCATTTCTTTACATTTGAATTTTATAATTTCTATGGATAAAAAATTTTCAAATAGAGAAATCATGAAAACGAGGACAAAATCGGTGCCTGTGTTCTTAAAATAAAATAAAAGGTTAAAAAATTATATCATAATTTAGGGGTGTGAATTCAAATTCTGTCTGTAGAAAGGACAGCTGTTGCAAATTGCTCTTCTCTTCTCAAGTACAGAAAGGAAACAGATGTAAGAGTATAAAAATAAAAATTGTCGTGTTTTAAGGATGTTTTAGTGATGTTGCTCGCATTTTTTTTTTCTCTACTTCGTTGCTGCTATTTTTTTCCGAATATATTTCTATTTCTTTCTTGTTTTCTCGAAATTTTTGCTTATATAGTTTTTTGTTTGCATGAATTTGATATTTGAAGAACCAAAAGCACTCCTGACTTCGAGAAGCTAGATGTGCATTTTATCATTGGAATTGAAGTTGTACTAACATCGATTTTTTTTTTTTATTGTTTTTTGCTTTTATTAATGTAATTCAATTTGCGCAAATGACAGGCCAACATGTTAAAGAATGTACAAACATAGTGATGTTGTGTCAACCGGTGTTATAAATAATGGTATGCGCT
Organism: Carex parvula; assembly: GCA_025461045.1. NCBI lineage: Eukaryota > Viridiplantae > Streptophyta > Magnoliopsida > Poales > Cyperaceae > Carex > Carex parvula. Next base: position 334,375 of record JAJGRW010001299.1, on the reverse strand, counting down.
CGTCGAAGAGGCATAGTATCGCTAAATGATTAATCGATATGCGGCCGATTAATCGAAATTATGCGGACGATTAATTGTTCTCATTAAAATTATGTGTATATATTCATAATTTCTTTACAACACATACACACTTTACTATATAAGTAATAATAAATAAAAAATAAATTCGAGAATTACGCTTTTTCAAATACTGGTATATTCGTAAATTACATTAATCGGAAAAATCAGTTAACAGACCTCTGATTAATGTATTCGTAACAGTTTGGCCGTCGTTAACGATTAAACTGGCATTTAATCAGCTGTTAAAGCCGTTTTTTACAACACTGGTGTCAACAACAAAATATTCTCTTCAAGTTAGTGATCGTTGATGTTTTTGCCAAAAACAAAAAAGAAAAGAAAATGTAATTTATGGTTGGAAACTTGGAATCAGAAGTAATGCGCTTTCATTGTGAAAAAAAAAAAAAGGAACTCACACGAGTAGTCATCGGTATATTTTATTTTGTGTTGTGTTTGCTAAGGAAAACATTTCCAAAGATATTCAAATTGTGAAAAAAAAAAAGGAACTCACACGAGTAGTCATCGGTATATTTTGTGTTGTGTTTGCTAAGGAAAACATTTCCAAAGATATTCAAATTTTACTTAAACATGACTGCCGTATAAATTTCGAAATGTGAATCTTGTATACAAAATTATATGTATAATAATTATGTGAGTATTCGGCGACTTGCCTCGATTGTGTAAGAATTTAAGTCATTATCCTCGCACATGGTTATAAGAATATCTTGTTCACTTATTCTCAGTTATCATTTCTTTTTTCAACCTCTTTGTAAAAGTATCATTCATAATTTCGATAATATTTTGCAATGAATTTTGTTGATGAAAGTACACGGTTTCTGTAATTAAATGTGTGCTCTTTACCAGCCTCTATTTAACTTTTAACTATTTAGTTTTATAAATATTTATGTTGAATATAACTTGATACATAAAAGAGTCCGGCTAGTATGACATCGGACACCAATTACAAAATTAATTAGATAAACTTCAAATGACTAATTAAAACCGTTCAAACCGATTTACTTTATGAATGATGCGTTTACATGTAAATTTTTTATATTTTCTAGTTATTTTGGTATCAAATCAAGCGATAAAAAATGTTGAAAAATGAATGCATTAAAATTAATTTAAAAACTCACACATTTGACCGCTTAACTTGATACTACATAAATTCAAAAAATCATAATTTTGCATGTAACGCACAACTAATGAAATAGATCGGTTTAAATAGTTTTGCATGTAACGCACAACTAATGAAATAGATCGGTTTAAATAATTTTGCATGTAACGCACAACTAATGAAATAGATCAGTTTAAATAGTTTAGATTCACCGTTTAAAGTCGATTCGATAGACTTTAGAGTTAGTGTTATATAGGCTGAAATGACACTGATGTCATACTAGCCAGATTCTACATAAAACATGTATACAAATGGGAGTACAAGCATGCAAATCTATAATAGAGAGAAAAGGAAGCAGATCACCAACTATGCAAACAGAAAAGGAGTTGAAAGAGGGGTGGATAAGTTTACTATATTAACACAAAAAGAACCTCCACATGTTTTCCCAATTCCAAATTGCAATTATTGACGACTGTAAAAGGAAATAAGTATATCCATCCTGCTAAGCATCGGAAATGTGTTGAACAAGCAGGATTATTTTGTCAAAAGAATAACTTACGAATAACAAAAAATAGAAACAAATAAACAAGAAGATCACGCATGTTCATATACTTTCAGGTACTCAGAAACAAGAAACCAAATTAAAAAAAAGTTGCAGTGTTTTGACTGCCCAAGTGTCTTGATCAATCCACAACCTGACTGAACAACCTTCTACGGATCTGCAAAAAAATTATAGAATTTATTTATTTTTTTCCACAGAAATTCAAGGGCTCTTTTCCCTGCGAAGTTCACCGATAATTATTGTATTTACAAATGACCCACAACAATTTTCAAATATCACCCAACCTTGTGGTAGTGTGATAGTAAAGGAATCTCTGCTTAAAATAATGCCATATGTTATGCGGGTAGGGTCCATAGGGTTACTAGTGTGTATCTGCTACAATACTAATAAAATAGTACAGAAAACATCTCATATAATATACATTACGGTCCTTGTTTTAAATTTTATGCATAACAATAATTTTTTTATAAAGGTTTGGTAATATATAGTGAAGATTAGGTCATGGTATCTAAGGAAAATATTCCAAGCTGTATATCTTTATTTCTACTCTGGACAGGTTGCAAGTTTGGTGGCCTAGCCAGGGTGGATCAAGTGATGATACCAATCTGACAGAGATAGCCACAGTGGCTTATTAATTGTTACTATGTATGTATTTGTTGTTTGTGTTTGTTATGACTATCTGGGTGGCTTTGTGTTTTGTGTGGTTTCGTTGGGCCTGCATGCTCACTTGTCTTATGAGGCCTGCGTGCCAGCTTTTATGCTTTAGTGGTTATTGACTGATGATGAAATAAAGATTAAATTTTGCTAGTAGACCCTTTCAGTCTTTCATTTAGGCTCCTCTCTATTCCAAACAGATGGAATTAGATATTCCATAGGGGGGATGGAATATCTATTTCATAGAAATTATGGCTGGAAGAAGAGAGACTCAGCTGTTACTAACTCGATCAGAATAAACCAACCAGATGGAATAATTAGATCTATTCCACTGTTACTATCATGATTGAAATAAAGTGGAAAACAATTCCACTCTAGCCAAACACCACCATTTGGAATAGAGTAGAATGTATTATGGAATAGAAAGGAAATTTTTGCAATTAGTCTTCCGGATGGAATAAGATATTCCATTGGAGGGGGGTGGGTGGGTTATGGAATATCTTCATTCTATAGAAATAATGGGTTTATAATTAGATATTCCGCCAGTTTGGAATAGGACCTATTCTACTTTGCTGAACGGAGATAAGAATTAAATGGAAAAATTCTGTATTACCTATTCCTTATTCCATCCTTGCTGAACAACTAGTAAGAGATCTGACTGAGTATGACGGAAAATAGTCAAAGGCACGTTACTCATTCATGAGTGCGTGTAAGGGTGGTTACTCCACCTTTAAGCTGCCAAACAAGAAGTAAATTTGGAGTAACATGGAGTAACATCTGAGTTAATCCGGAGTAAGTTACTCCGCCTCTCCTGGCAGAGTAAGTTACTCCACAGTTACTCTATCTGTGGATCCCACCATCAGAGTAACATTCATCTTTCAATTTTCCCTCTCTTCACAGTTACTCCACAATTACTCCACCAAACATGATTAACTTAATCCACTTTAACTTGGAGTAGGGAATTTAATCCGGAGTAACTTTACTCCACAACCAATCATTCACCCAGTGCTTAAACTAGCCTAATTATTAATATTTGGTGTTTATTTGGATCAGGCTATGAGGAAAACTCCTAACAACTAATCTGGTTGGGCAGGAATTGGCCATCTGGACAAGATCTGTGTAGGATGTAACCACCTAATCATAGAAGACAGAAACCACCTGCTCATCTCGTCCCGGGGCATCTAATATCTGACGACAACTTAGACCTGACCAACCTCCCCAATCATTCTCCTATGACCTCACAAATTCTGGTCCACCTACTGAGGAATCTTCCCACAATAGGCAGGTAACTAGGACATCTTATTCGCCGCTGTGATATGGAACATATGGAAGGAACAAAAGTATAGAATCTTCCATGGTCATGCATCTCTGCCAATGCTGCTTGAAGGGAACAAACATAGGGATAGGGAAACATGGGGTCGACATTGTAATTAGACGTAATCTTGGGTTTCAACATTACATCATACTGATGCATCAAGTATTTGTAAATATTTTTCTTCTTTTCATGATATTAACTAGTAGGTATTGCATACTACTTCAAAAGAGAGAGAGAGCAGTTGTTATTTGTGAATATGGCACTATGTCATGTTCCATTGAAAGACATGATGTTCACTCCCAAAAATTCTAGACTACTTGAGTGGGGATAAAAATATGTAAAAGAAGTGCACCTCAGGAAGCTTCTTTCTGAAGGCAACATCAAGCCTTGCATCAAGTGTGTTCTCACAAACAATCTTCCCATCTTTGGAGGCCAACACCACCCCACCCGAGCTGTTATTACATTTACTCAATCAGTTAACTATTTATTTTCTACTGCAAAAAAAAAAAAGATTAAAAAAAAAATAAAACAAAGCCCTACCAGAAAAGACCGTGTTCTTGAAAACTGCTAGGAGCTGGTGGGAGAAAGACGTTAGTGTCAATCACAATCTCGGGTGGGAAAACAGATGCCTTTGTGGCATATTCCTTCTTGGCTGAATCAAGAACAGAATCCACAAGGGCATAATCGTCTTTTCGGCACCTAAGAAGTACTGCAGGCTCCTTCAGCCGTAGCAAGCTCTGGAAAGTAAAATAAATGTTAACAAATGAGGACTCTTCAGTATTACGATTTTCCAATATTTTACTAAATTCATCTCCCTGATGTACTTGTATTCCCGTTCCCCGATTATTCATCGTGGGACCCATAGCATAGTCTGGGTCTATGACAACACAAATAAAATAATTAAATGAAATTATAAAAGGAAAATGAAGACATGCAAACCTGAATAATCAACTCTTTCAAAAGCTTCTTGTAAGCGGCTTGGTTCCCGCTGATGAGAAGGAGCTCCTTTCCTGCTGCCTCCCTCATAGAAGTAACCAAATCGTCCTGTGCCTGGAGCACTGTGATTCTTGATGCATTCAGTTGCATAGAGTACTCTCTAATATTAAACAAGAAGCAAAAGAAAATATCTCAAATGTTATGACTTTTTTTTTTTTTTTGAAGCAAGCAAAAATTAGAACCATTTTTTACCCTTGGAAAGGTCATTTTAGATATTGATTGCTCACTGATCAATTTTTTACTTGATGTAAAATTGAGTTTGTTTGCTGATTAAACCCAACATGGTGACTTTTGACATCCATAGACTCTGCCATAAAAGATGGTCCAAATAACGGGCTTTTGTTCAAAACAAAATATTTAACTCTTTTGTCAATAAATGTTACTTATAGCTTGAATTAATACTATATCCAAAGGGCAATTAGGTTATTTTAGAATTGACCTAACCTTGTCTTTACAAATGGGATTTTATCATTACGGCACCATAAAGAAGGTTATGTACGGTTGCTATGGAATATGAGAAAATTGAGTGCTTTCTAACTTGGGAAAAGGCCCAACGAGAATTTACCATTGTTATTATTTTTTTCTTTTCTTTTGAGGGAACCATAGTTTGATGTTATGAACTAGTTTGTACATTTGCTAAAGTATGTTAAGTTCTTAATCTAATCTTCCAGTACGTTTTATGCTATAATCAACAAGGCAGCAAAAGATATGAGTCTGTAATATATGCAAGAAAGGAATTTACATTTTCTTTCTAATTTCGACTTGCTTCTCTTTCTTTTCATACTCTTGCCTTATCTTTTTCTTCTCACCTTCAAACAGCTGAAGTTTCTCTATGTTGAATTCCTGATTCAGACAAAAAGACAATAGTTGACAATCCACAAACAGAAAACAATGCAAAATCCCAAGTAACTTTTAGAAATTAATGAATGCAAATGTGACCCCTGGATAAACTTAGGATGGCTTTCAAACATACCCGACAAAATTTCAAAAACACCCCAATAACCTGAAGGAAAAAAAAAAGTATAACCCCTAAACAACCAACAAAGTTAAGGTATAAGTCTCCATCAGAGACCTTGAACTAGTTTGAGTAACATCACCTTTGTGAGATCGATCTAAGATATTAAACTATGTAACTCAATTGATATGCCCAGGAATAAGATACAATGGTTTGAGCAGATACTAAAAAATTAATCTAAAACCAGATAAAAGATATACAGGCCAAAATCAAATGAGCAACAAATTTAAAGTCAATTTCTACGCCAATCCCCAGTCGCAAATCTTAAATTCCAAACCATGATCATACCATCTAATTCTACATTACTAAACTTCTAAAAATTGAAACCCAAAAAGAGGATTGCATCTGGACCCGCAGATTATGTAAAATTGCAATGGATTACCTCTTCGGCGGAGACGGAGATCTCGCTAGCCTTCTCCTCGGCCTCCTGGCGGATGAAGGCCACCATCTGCGTGATCTGCTTCGAGACATCTGCGTCGTTCATCTTCGGATCGGCGGTTGGGATCTCTTCGCACAAACTATGAAATAAGATCGGACAAGGAAGAGTTGAAAGGAGAGAGTCGTATTCCACGAATACAGCGACACAGGTTTTATTACACCGGGTCTATCGTGCCCGGAGATCGGTAGGCTTGGTCCACCGCTAGACATGCGTTCACTGCCACTGACAAATGGGGTCATTCAATCTATTTGAGGTGCAGCCCAGGGAAAACCGACGAGTTGACCCCGCTCTGCTGTGTCCGGAGGGTCTAATTTGATCTCTGTAGAACAAGCAAAAAAAAAAAATTGATCTCTGTAGTTTGTAGCTATTGATTGCGTAGGATTCCATGAATTTTCTTTAATATTCGTGCGAATTTCGACCGCACGGTCCGAATTTAACCTTAAAATTTGAATTACTTCTGGGGATCTGAATTCTGAGGTTAACTTGGGAGGAATGGAGAGAAGAGAGAGATTGTTGTGGAACGACTCAAAAACCATTCCATATTTTTGTTTACAGTGCAATCTGTCATGCGCTCTCTAAGTGAGTTGAGTTTGAGCGAGTTATCTCCAATTTGTGCTCAACTCATTTAATTAATGAGTGAGTCAATTTGAATTGGGAGGATAATAACGAGGTTTAAAGCCAACTCGAGTTCAACTTATTACCAACTCGAGTTGGTTCACAACTCGTTTGACCAGTCAATTTTCTTAGTTATAGTTATATAATAATAAGTTTATTTAAATACAAAACAGTTCAAATATAATTAACAAGACAACTCACAAAACAAATAATCTAAAAAGCAGCTGAAGAGTCATTTAAAAGGGCATGAGATTTATTGTAACGAATTTGTGTAACTCGAGTTATTAATGAGCGAGTTGGGGTATACTCAAACTCAACTCATTTATCGAATGAGTCAGCCAACTCGAGTTGGAACTGACTCGAGTTATAAATGAGCGAGTTAAAATGAGCAATTAACGAGCGAGTTATGAACAAGTTACGAGTTTGAGCGATTTTATACAGCCTAATATGATATATTTAGGAGAGAGAGTTCAATTTGTCTTTGATAATTTGTTATAATCATTTTAAAATTCATCTGTTGTAAATTTTAAATTAGTTGATAGAACTAAAAATTCCTAAGTTGATCCAAAAGTACAAACTATTTAATGATTGGAGTAAATTTCGCTAGAGGTCACTAAACTTTGTTCTTTGTCACGAATTGGTCATTCAATTTTGATTTGTTCCTCCATAGCTACTGAATTTTTATTTTGTCCCAATCAAGTCACCCTATAACTTTTCCATCCAAAATATTAACGGAATATAACTTTTTCGTTAGTATTTTGGACGGAATGAGCATATTCCGTTAAATTTTTGGATGGAATGAGCATATTCTGTTATAATTTGGATGGAAAAGTTATAGGGTGACTTGATTGTGACAAAATAAAAATTCAGTGGCTATGGAGAGACAAATCAAAGTTGAGTGACCAATTCGTGATAAAGGACAAAGTTTAGTGACCTCCAGCAAAATTTACCCTAATGATTGAGATAACACGTCTATATTTTTAGTTGATGAGTTTGAATAATATTATTAAAGATATCAAACGAAGCAAAGAAAAAATGTATACACTAGAATTATCAAATAATAATACCTCTTTAATGAAAGATGCATACGCCCATCACTTTCTTTAGTTCGGATTCAATAATGGATCAAGATGTGTTGGTTATGACGGAATTATGTAGGATGAAATTTTATTCCGACATTTTTATTAATATCCAAAGTTTAATACAAATTATTAATTATACTCAGAATATGACCAATTATCGAAATATACCCAAGCCGGTCAGAAAATGGCCGGCTGAGGTCCATCCCTAAGCCGGCCATTTTCTGACCAGCATGGTACCTTTTTTTTTTTTTAAACCGCAAAATTCTATATAAAGAACCCCTCCCTTCAGATGAAGGCACACAGTCCGAGGCAGCTCACTACTCACTGTTGAGGTAAATTTTTTTTTTTATTTTTATTTTCTATTATTAAGTTTTATTTTATAGAATACTTAATAATATTATTAAAAAATGTAATAATAAACCCTATAACCCTAAACCCTAAACCCATAACCCTAAACCCTAAACCCTATAACCCTAAAACCCTAAACCCTAAACCCTAAACCGTAAATCCTATAACCCTATAACCCTATAACCGTATAACCCTAAACCCTATAACCCTATACCCTAAACCCTAAACCCTAAACCTAAAACCGAAACCCATAACCCATAACCCTATAACCCATAACCCTATAACCCATAACCCTATAACCCTATAACCCTAAACCCTAAACCCTAAACCCTAAACCCTAAACCCTAAACCCTAAACCCTAAACCCTAAACCCTAAACCCTAAACCCTAAACCCTAAACCCTAAACCCTAAACCCTAAACCCTAAACCCTAAACCCTAAACCCTAAACCCTAAACCCTAAACCCTAAACCCTAAACCCTAAACCCTAAACCCTAAACCCTAAACCCTAAACCCTAAACCCTAAACCCTAAACCCTAAACCCTAAACCCTAAACCCTAAACCCTAAACCCTAAACCCTAAACCCTAAACCCTAAACCCTAAACCCTAAACCCTAAACCCTAAACCCTAAACCCTAAACCCTAAACCCTAAACCCTAAACCCTAAACCCTAAACCCTAAACCCTAAACCCTAAACCCTAAACCCTAAACCCTAAACCCTAAACCCTAACCCTAAACCCTAAACCCTAAACCCTAAACCCTAAACCCTAAACCCTAAACCCTAAACCCTAAACCCTAAACCCTAAACCCTAAACCCTAAACCCTAAACCCTAAACCCTAAACCCTAAACCCTAAACCCTAAACCCTAAACCCTAAACCCTAAACCCTAAACCCTAAACCCTAAACCCTAACCCTAAACCCTATAACCCTAGACCCTATAACCCTAAACCATAAACCCATAACCCATAACCCTATAACCCTATAACCCTAAACCCTATACCCTATACCCTATACCCTATAACCTAAATCCTAAAAAAAGTAGTAACCAGTCAATTGTTTACTATTTAGTTACCTGACAAATGTTTACCATTTAGTAACCTGACAATTGTTTATCATTTTTTAAAATGTAGTGTTTTTACCATGGCATTTATTTCATTACACTATGGTGGGAAGATGCTTAATAGTGCACAAGGGGCATATTACAACAAAGATGCAGCTCATTCATTAATGATCCCAGATGACATCTCACTTTTGGACCTGAAATCCATAGTTTACACACACACCGGTTACAACCCAGAAAGGTGGGACCTAGAATTGGCAACCCGATTGCCATCCCTCCAGCGGAAAATTTATGGTTGCGAAACTGGTAGATGAGAGTACGTGGAGAGGCATGTTTGGTTATTTGAGGTCCGAAGGGAATTTTCTAATAGAAATATTTGCTAAAAGAGTTTCGGTAGAGTCCGGGGTTGGAAGTTCGGGCTCTGGATCAACGGCACCACATTATACCCCACAATCAGAAACCTACAGACGTGACTCCACCTTACCCCTCAACGAACCTGACCCAGAACCCTACAACTACGTCACTCCACCAGCACCTCAACGAAGACACTCAGTTGCATCCCCACCTAGACACAATCGAGGCAGACCAAGACACTCAGTTTCAACCCCACCTAGATCCGTAAATGTGGCTCCTTTACCGTTACATCCAGTATCACCTTACCCCAGACCTGCACCAGTAGACGATGCAAGCTGCCCGGATTTTGAAGATATTAATGAAATACCGGAGGACGATCTGAGGAGCGGGGATGAATTTGAGGGAGAAATGTGGGGGGATTCAGATCACATGGAAGGTTGCGATGAAGACGGTCCGATTGAAACAGCTGAAAGGCATACTTATGAGGGGGGCCGCTTAGTGGCCGGACTGATACGCACCCGTTTCCAGACCTCAATGATGTTTCAGAGTTTAGAGAAGCAGGTATTGGTTATTATGGGCAACGGATTGAGTACAAAGGTGAGCTGACTGCAAACCAATATTTTAAAAGCAAAGAAGACCTAATGAAGAAGATCAGAGAGCACCATATAACTAAGAATCAGGAGTTCAGATCTTAGAAAAGTGACAGGGATCGGGTTACTCTGTTGTGCAAGGACAAGAATTGCCGTTACGAGCTTAGGGCAAAGCCGACGGGATGTGGAGACGCATGGGTTATAACTAAGCAAGACAAGCCTCACACATGTAGGACTGAGAGTACGAGGAACGACCACGAATGTCTGACGGCATCACTCATTGCCGATGTCATTGAGAACGCCATTAAAAAGGACCCGTGTATGAGCATCCGGACGGTGGCAGACATTGTTTTGTCTGTGTATAACAATGTGACACCTAAATACAACCGACTGTGGAGGGGCCGTGAGCTGGCAATAGCCCGACAATTTGGGAGTTGGGAGATTTCATACAGCTTGCTGAGACCACTGTTGCTTGCAATTTGCCACAATAATCCCGGCTCGACCCACTAATTTCTACCAGCCCGGTACGGAATAAGGAAACAGGACTAATCATGCCAGGTGTTGCCCAGTTCAGAGCTGTAGCCTGGGCGTTTGGTCCATGCATTGCGGCGTTCCAGTACCTGAGACCAGTGATAACCATCGATGCCTGCTTCTTGTCTGGGCTATATGATGGGAGGCTTTTGATAGCTTGCGGCTACGATGCCGAGAACCAATTGTTGCCTATTGCATTTGCAATTGTACGGCAGGAGGATACTGAGAATTGGGATTTTTTCTTGCAGTGGTTGAGGAATGAAGTGCTCGGCCCGTGTAAATTTGTATGTGTCATATCGGACCAGCACAAGGGGATCAAAGCTGCGCTGACAGCTGAATACGGATGGCCTCCCGAGCTTTTTGTGCACAGGTATTGTATGCAGCATGTTGCTGACAACCTGTTCAAGAACTGTGGAGGAGACAGATGGTACGGATGGAGGTTCAGGGAAGGAGCAAAGAGAAAGAAGCCGAGAAGATTGAAAGAGATGTTCGAAGAGTTTGCTCATGTATGTCTAACTTATAACATTTCGTTTAATTATCTTATACGAATTTTATGAAAATAAAATAACACCTTTGTTTTTGTGCAGCTAAATCCGAAGTGCAATGTGTATTTAAAGAGAGTGGGCAAAGTACGTCCTAATGATGTGATGGAGCCGTCCAATTATGAGAAAATTTTCCAAACCTGTGATGGAGGATACCGGTTTGGTATCATGACAACAAACGGCTCCGAGTCACTCAACAATGTCTTCCGAATGAGTCGTAGCTTGCCTGTTTGTGCCATAGTGGAGGATACGTTCTACATGTGCAACAGATGGTTTGTTGAGCGGCGTCAGCGAGTAATGGAATTACAAGACAAGGGACAGGTTCTTTCTGACCGGGTTTTGCAAAAGATCAAAAAACGTTGGGGGAAAGCTTCAAAAATGAAATTGGTGCGTTACACGCAGGGCCAAGGTCAGTACCAAGTTTCATCCCCAAATGAGTACGTTCCTTGCACCCGTAGCGACATGGGCAACATGGAACCCACTCACAGAGAGTTCATGTATATTGTGATGCGCGGTCCCGACAGACAAATGGAATGCACTTGCAGAGGTATCCAGTTAACTTCTATTCCCTGCGCTCATGTCTTAGCTGTTTGCCGTGACCGAAACTGGCAAGAGAACGACTTTGTTGCAGACTGGTATAAAACACCCTATCTTGTGAGTACTTGGAACCATGTGTTCAATCCAATTGGCAATATAGGAGACTGGCCTCCTAACCCTGGAGACAGAATCCTTCCGAGTAGTGGTTGGATTAGGAAGGGGAGGCGAAAACACATCCGTCATGTAATGATGATGGATGAAATGGAAGGTAGACGAAGGGGGCATCAGCCTCGCCGTTCCACTTCCGATAGGCAACGAAAGAGTATGTAACATTCATCCAAAATTATTTTTCTTTTCAATTTATACCAACTTACTAAGTAACACATGCAAATGCAGAGGCAAGAAACGCAGCAAATGCGGCAGAAAATGAGCGAGTAATGGCGTCGAGGAAGTGGGTCCGGAGGGTCACGGCGTAGCACAGCTACGAGCCGTTTAGATGCAGCTGCTATGTATGCCGAAGCAATGGAAGAGGCGGTTGACATAGGAGGAGAGGCGGTTGGGGTGCAAGGGGAGCCATCTGTCCAACCGAGGAGGTCCACTACTAGACGCACAACAAGAGCATCTACAAGCCAAGCAGGGTCATCTGCAGCCCAGGCCGGCCCATCTACAAGCCAAGCAGCGCCATCTGGAGCCCAGGCCGGCCCATCTAGTGAGCAACCAGAGCCATCGGTTAGACCATCTCGTAGGGCATCTTTCGCAAGTGGTTTACTTCGGGGATTACCTTTTAGACGTAGCAATAATAGGTGATTTATATACATGTTGTAAAAATTGTGTGGACTCTATTTGCATTTTGTGTGTACTTTATTATTTTGTACGAAACTCAGAAATGAAATATTTGACTCTAATAGAAATCACCTAAAACAAAAATAATGCAGTTTAAAAAAAAAAAAAAAAAAAAGGTACCAAGCCGGCCAGAAATGGCCGGCTTAGGGAGGGACCTAAGCCGGCCATTTTCTGGCCGGCTTGGGTATATTTCGATAATTGGTCAGATTCTGGGTATAATTAATAATTTGTATTAAACTTTGGATATTAATAAAAATGTCAGAATTTTATTGGTACGAGAAATCTACAAATTAATTTACAGACATCCATTCTAATAATTTGCACGAGAATTATTATGGAAATATACTTAAATAAATGTTCGGTTGTGTCATAAAAATAACCGTGCAAAATTATGATTTGAGAAATATTTTAGTGGGAAACTGTACTTTTTCTTTTGAAAGATGTATATATTTGATCTCCAAGCACATTTTAATGTGGATATCACGTTGAGTGGTTTGGATCATTTGTTTGGACTTTGAATCGGAGATAAAAATGTGAGATATGATTGGAGCATGAAAACAATGGGACATTTGAGCCCTCCTCTATTTTTAAATAGCCGTCTTTTCAAAAGTACTAGTTTAATTAATGTTAACCAGTGTTCTAAATAGCGCGCTATAGCGTTTTTGGACCCTAAATGCTAAGCTATGGCATCAAAATGCGCTAATTGAGCTACGGCCGCTATACGCATAGCGTGTAGCGCAAATAGCGCGCACTATCCATAATGAGCTTTTTTAGGCAATTTATATGGACTTTAAATAAAGACCAAAAAAAGTTAAATAAAAGCCCAAACTGAAATCAATGATGTCTAGGTTATTTTGAAATTTGAATAGAAAAAAAATAGATTATGTCATGAATCATAATGCTTAAGATATTTTGAATAGAAAAAGATCGATAATTTATAATATTACTATGGATATTTTGAACCGCAATTTGGACTTTGTACGGTTCAATATGAATATTATAATTTCTTAATTAATTTGATGTTATTTATTATTCTATGAGACTTTAGATAATGTTGATAGTTAGTACAAATATACAATATAATTTTTGTAAAAAGAAATGCTATGTAGCATAGCTTTCGCTATAGTTTTTTTGTAGCTTTCCCGCTATGACGCTATAAACGCTATTTAAAACATTGATGTTAACACCTGTTTTTATCATCAATTTTTATTTAATTTCCATTTTTTGGACAGGTCACAGGTTCAATGATGTCATTTGTAAATAAAAGAAAAAAAAATTAAGAGAATGAAAATAAAAATTGTAAATCAAAGTAAAAAGAAATAAAAATAAAACAGGGAATAACTAATGAATTAGTTACCAAACCTAAAGTGGTGAATTCACTGAATAATTTCCAGCTGAATTGTGATCAATGTGATGTTTAATTTTTCTCTATTCGAACTGAATAAATCAAAAACATAAACATAAAGATGCTTAAAAAGTGTAGAAAAACTAAGCAAAAAATGTTTTTTTTCTTTAAAAATTAAAAAATATTAATTATTATGTTGTTATCATCTAAAATAGGGATGAAAACGGAGCAAATATGGAGCGGATAGTGGTAAAATCATATCCATATCCATTTTTAATTTTCCGAATACGAATACGGATTGGATATCAACCGGATACAGATATAGATACGGATTGGATTGATATTTGTTAAAATAATATTAAAAAATATTAAAGTTCATAATATTTATCTAATTTTAACAGTGAGTAATAATATTTTTTTCATAATATGTATTAAAATACATGATATGTATCTACTATTCGGATACGGATAATCGAAACGTAAAATGATATCAGTATCCATATTCACACAAATATTCGGGTATCGGATATTACATTTAATTTTTAAATACGGATCGAATACAGATCGAATATTATCCATACCATTTTCACCTCTATCTAAATATGTCATTAAATAGAATCCTATATAGGGATCCTCTTGATTAATTGGTCTGATATAAGGATATGAAGAACTTACGTCATCTGGCGTTGCGTCTCCTTCGGAATGGACTCCACTGCTCTCCAAAAAATCCTACTATCCTCTCTATCTCTCTCCTCTTTTTTTTTTTTTTTTGAAATAGGCTTGGCAGCGGCTGCCAAAAGGCAACGAAGCCGAATAACAGCTGAGTCGGACCTCTCTCTCCTCTTTCTCTCTCTCTTCTCTCTCTCCTCTCTCTCTCCTCTTTAAAGAGAGAGATAGACACAAAAGTGAAGAGCACCAGCTGCTATTCTTTTTAAAATAGCAGCCGAGTCGGACCCGTCTCCTTCATACTTAATTAATCTTATATTATTTGTCAAGTAATGCTGACTGTTGGTTCTATACCAATAAAAAATCATTTCTTTTTCCTCTTTTTCTCTTATGGTGGGTTATCAATTCATGCACCTTGTCGGCCCAGATGCAACCATCCATAATTTTGTTCTATTTACCTTAATACAAAAAATTGACCTTTCTTTATTTATTCTTTCTTTCCACGGAATTAAAAATCTGAAACATTACTTGTTTGTCCAGTGAAAAAGGAAAGGAAGCAAATGGGTCCCATGAATTCAGTCCGAGCAATTTGCATCAAAATTGTTCTTCCAATTTAGATTTACATGACGGTTTATAATTTTATTTGCACGAATTTCGATGTGAATCGAATAGTTTCCGCCGATCGCCAGTTATTGAAAAAAAAATAAAAAATTGAGTACCAAGTGATCTCTATCATACTCTATATGTGAATTAAGTCATTAGTAAATCTACTGAAAATTTTTTATTGGTAGTAATTAATAGAAAAGAAGAGAGACAAATGGTAAAATTACTGTAATATTTATATTGGTAGTAAGATCGGTAGAATTTCTACCGATCTGAACCAGTTTGTTTTTTTTCTTTTTAATTTTTTCTAGTAAAATATATTTTTTTTTATAAAAATAGATAAAGTATCTTAAAATTTAGATATATCAAAAATATTCTATTTATTTTTGAAAAACTTTTCATATTTTACTAGAAATCAAATATAAGAATTCTCTCCATCTATAAATCAGATTAAAAAAAAAATTAAAACCAGTAGAAATTCTACCGATCTTTCTACCAATATAAATATTACTGTAATCTTACCATTTGTCTCTCTTGTTTTCTATTAATTACTACCAATAAAAAATTTCCAAATCTACTGAGCAATTGTAAATTGTGTATCATTTACCTGATTTGTATGGATTTGTACCAACTGGCACGTACCAGTACTGATATTACACACTACAGGTTTATTTTTTCACCAAAAATATTTGAAAAGGTTAATTAAATCTGAGATCTTAACACTTATCATGCGTAGAGCTAGACATTCATTAATAATTTACCAGTACAGTACAGTACACCTCTTTTACTCTTTCCAAAGGTCATCAGATTAAATATGTTCGATTCGTGCCGAAATTTGTACGTACGATTTAAATTATAACTGCTAAACAGAGCGCACGAATCTTAGCACAGATCGAACATCAAAATCATAACCCTTAAGAACACCAAAATAAACAAACACACTACAATTAAAAGCATATAAAGCTTCCTATCATGGCAGGTGGCGCACCGAAATCCGCCAACAGGCACTGGAGTTTCCACTCCGGCATAGCCTCGTCATGTCGGACCGACCGAGCAGGGCCCGTCCAAGCCTTAACGGGCTGCGGGCTCAGCATCCCTGCGGTGGAGCCTCTCTTTTCAGCTGCAGAGGTCTTGTTAGAACTGACATCCATGTTTTCTTGATCTCTCTCTCTTTTCTCTCTTTTCTCTCTCTCTCTCTCTCTCTTATCTGGTGAGGTGGGATGTGATTCTGTGAATGGCTGATTGCTTGAGCATTTAATATAGGGATTGATTGCTCAAAATGGCGCGCACTGTGCAGTGAACCGTGTTGTGAAAAATGTGGATAAGATCAAATCGATTTTTAATTTGAAAGTTTTTCCAACTGACAGAGACATTTTTATTATGTGTAAGGTCTGATTTAGAAATGAGGTGTCAAGGAAAAAGTGGTACCTACCTATTTATTTTGAAAGAGACATTTGTAAGTTCTGAATAATAATTAAAATAAAGTTGAAATGTTATAATTTTTTTTTATATATGTATATGAAAATGATATAAATTATATTTAATAAATTTATTTTGATATTTAAATTTTAAAAGTAGAGCATAACGAAAATATAAAAAATAAAAACATTTGAACTCTTCTGTTAATATATAGGAAAATTTCTCAGGCCCAATAATAATATGTTAGTAATATGGTATGGACTTCAATAAAATATTTGGGGTCTATGCAAAGAATGATAATTATTGAGGGTAGGGATACCTAATGGCTTGATAAAAATAATATTATCTTTAAAAAAATATATGGGGTTTCTTATAGTCGTACCAATGCGGTTGCTTAACATGTTAAAAACATGTACTATATCAATAAAATAAAATATTGTTAGCCGCATTTATTTGGCAGTTAAATTACCTCAATTTAAATGACAAATGAAATATGCAAAATTCGGCAATTTCATGTTTTTGCTATAATATTTCGGTTCACCTTAATTTATTGCACATCGGTCAAATTTCTGGATACGACTATGCTGTTATTCCGATGGAAAAGCAAGATTCTACTTTTCCGATTTAAATTATCAAATTCATTGAGATTCGTGCATGCAAAAAGTTTCTTTATCGAGATACGCGACTGTAAAATTTTGAATAGTTGGAATCAGAAAAGCAACACCCTGTTTTTTCTATTATAATAACAGCAGAGTTTATTCCCAAATTTCTTTGGATGTAATCAAGTGTTGCTTGCACTCAATTGTCTTTCTTTGATTGCTTTTTTCCTTTCATTATTTTTAAGGTTAGAGCTTAAATGCCCCATTGATTTTATGTCCTAATGATATTATACATTTTTATCTCTGATTTTAAAGTTCAAAAAGACAATCCGAACTGCTCAATATGATATCCACATTAAAATATGCTTGGAGACCAACTTTTATATTTTTTTGAAATTTTTTACTATTTTTTAAGATAGGTACAAAGTCGTTGTTTTTCATAAAATTTTGGACCATCTAAAAACAGTAATTTTGTACCTATCTTAAAAATAGTAAAATAATTCCAAAAAATATATAATTTGATCTCCAAGCACATTTTAATGTGGATATCACGTTGAGTGGTTTGGATCATTTGTTTGGACTTTGAAATCAGAGATAAAAATGTGAGATATGATTGGAGCATACATTTGAGTAGGGGTGTTCATCGATTCGGTTCGGTTAAAACCGAAATAAAATAGGCAAACTAAAGTTTTATTCGGTTTTCAAAAATAGAACCGAACCGGCCGAATTAAACTTACCAACCGATTACAACCGAACCAAAGTAAATTTCGGTTTGTTCGATTAAACCAAACAAACCAAAATATAATAATTTGCAACACAACCAATCATTATTTTAAAACAAAATAATCACAAGTTGAGATATCATATGTTGTAAAAACTGAATTCAATGTAAATAATTCATAAAGAATAATAACAATTATAGGTCACTTGGACTGATCCAAAAGGTTGACCATTTTATTCAGCAGATCCCAATAGTAAAATAAAATAACCAATATTACAAGCAATAATAGTAATCAACAGCTCCCTTAAAATCTATTAATGCAATAAAAAGAGACGAGGAAGATATAGGAGGGCACACAATAAGCCGATCAAAGGCCTCTCTGGGCAAAAGTCTTACAGATACTAACCCTCAACACATAAAAACCCAACCAACACACAAGATAAAACCATTGTTGAAAACAAAGTGACGCAGCTTAAAAATCGCATCAAACTTAATCGAATGCATCATCATCATCATCGGGAAGTGGCCGAGCTGCAGCAGCAATCTCTTGCTCATACCAGTACAGATAGGAAGTAAACAATGAATTCATTAACACCTTACCAAGCAAATGCAACACAACTTCACCCTATATTTGGAAACCATAAACCAAATAAGATTAAGGATGATTTCATCTCCTGCCCAATCTAACCAAAAGAAATACATAACTCCCCTTGTTTCATACCAAAAATCAGTATATTATAATCGGTGTGCCTGACAAATGCTAAACCATAGCCACCCAAACTGTGCTACTTATAACCAACAAAAGAACACTCTTTATTCCAATAAAAGGTGTAAATGAAAAAGACTAGAATAGCTAGAGAGGTCTTACTGTTGCTGAGCTGTAAGATCAATCTGCACAGACTGCACCTCATGAGGAGCAAGAGCTGGGACTCCACAAAGTGGAGGTTCATATCACTGCAAATCCACAAAGTGTTGATATAGCCTTAAATTGAAAGAACATAATATTCAAGTCAGTGGTACGGCATGAGTGTGCTTAATTTGGAATTCTGATTATTGCTTTATTGAGTAAATGGATGCATAGATATCTCAAAGGTAATGAAAAAGGGGTTGGCCAGGGCAGAAAAAGGGGTTGGCCAGGACTAACCTCAAATACCTCACAGAGTCCTGATTTTTCTATAATTAACCTTGCAAATAGATTTTTAACACAAGATAACATTCAGTAAAGGGGTTGGCCAGGGCAGAACAAATGTGCATTTTACACCCAATGTGAAATCAATCAATTTCATCAATTAGAAATTCAAATTAAAATATAAACTGAAAAGAAGTAATAATACCGACCGCAAAGAGATAGATGAGCGCGCAGAAAAACAGCAAAGGGTGAGACCATCCTACAGACACCAAAGCCCATATAAACTGGTACCTATGAAAATGTCCAATTCCACGAGAAAGAGTATAATATTCAAGTTTTTCATGTAACCCTCCTCTTTTATCCGGGCTTGGGACCGGCTATGTCCAATATGACATAGACAGAGTTAAAACTTGTTAGTATTCATCTAACAAATAATTATAGAAGTAATAAAATTATATAAAAAAAGAAAAGGAAAGAGACTAGAGTATATACCAGTACCACTGTTAAATGAGCATGTGCTGCATATCTTCTTCATATCACACCATATTTTGCACACCAAGTCACCAAGTATTTGCACTTGTACAAAAAAGTAAAACTGAAACGAGAAATAAGTAGAACTGAAAAAAGATGTAAAACATGTCAGATTTCCAACTTAACTGCCATCAAGTATGACATGGCAACACATTGCACAATGCCTCCAACTTAACTTTAACTCGATTTTCCAACTTAACTTGAACCCTAACAAAAGAGAATTAGATATAGTTACAACACATATTGCCACCAGCCAAAGGGCAATCAATCTAACATATTGTTACAAAATGACCTGAGCTGGCCTACTTCCAAATTCTTAGCAAATTACCACTAATTATTAAGTTGGAGCTGCACTCTCCAATACTACTTTGGAAAATTCTAAAATTCACAAATAAAGTATAATTAGCTAAGATTGGAGATTCACATAATTTAACCAGAATTGAAAAGTGAATTATAGTAAATAGATGAATTTAATTACATTCTTCAAGCTGATCAATAATCTCTAAATTTTCTTCAACACCAACTGGACATGTTGAACGAAGCCAATCTTCAGTACATATGAGAGATTGTGCAATTTTTGGAGTCAATGAACTCCTAAATGCATCAAGTATGCGGCCACCTGGACTAAATGTGGACTCGGAAGCCACTGTTGAAACAGGAACAGCAAGAACATCGCGTGCCATGTGTGACAAAATAGGAAATCTTGGGGCATTAACCTTCCACCATCCCAAAATATCAAAATCTGATTCATCAACCTCTAGATCATCTTGAAGATATTTCTCTAACTCCGACTTACTCCCTCCTACATTAGTTGCAGATTTGTGCTTCTTAAACCTCGAAGCCATAACTTGGGTATCCTCTATATCGAGAGTCACTTCTGCTAGAGTGTTATTCGTGCTTGCTTTATCATTTAAGGTTGAGCCATATAGCCTCTTATACTCATCAAATAACAACACTAAGTCCCCTTTCACTTTCTTTACCATTTTGTCACTCTTTTCTTTGTCATATAAATCCATGAGAGCAAACTCCATTAATTCTAATTTATGTCGAGGGTCAAGAATATCCGCAACATAGATCAAAGTATTAGCTTTCTCAATATTACCCCAATACTTGTTGTACTTTTCAGCCATTTTTTTTACCATTGCACTTAATTCCATGTCATTACTCTCTCTCAACTTTTGTAACAAGCACTCAACATTAGTAATTTCATGGAAAAAAATATTAGCAGTCACATAAAGTGATCTAGAAACCCGATTAGTCAGATTATAAAAATGTTTCAGAAAAACTACTATTTTTTCAGCATTTTTCCAATCTGATTCGGTAGGTGCACCGACACCTTTTACACTTTGCTCCATCTCCTCACATTCTTTCTCACCCTCATTGGTAAGATCAAAAGCAAAATTATGATCTTGTTCCGCATAAGTATCAAATACTTTTCGGAATTTTATAGCTACATCCAACATTAAATATGTAGAGTTCCATCGAGTGGGAACATCTAAACACAACAATGCTTTACTTTAGATATTTTCCATTATCACACATTCCTTGAACTTATGTAACCTTTTTGGGACTGTTTCACATATTTTACAGCAGCTCGAATTCTAGCAACCGAAGTAGACATTTCTTTCAAACCATCTTGGACCACTAGATTAACGATATGGGCAATACACCTCATGTGTAGATGCTTCCCATTTAAAATACCCGTACCCCAATTAGTGATTTTCTTCTTTAACCAATCAATTGCAACATCATTTGAACCGGCATTATCAACGGTAACGGTAAAAACCTTATCAATTTCCCATTTAAACAAACACTTCTCTATAGCCATTCCAATTTCTCTACCACTATGACCCGAAACTGGACAGAAATTCAGAATTCTTTTATTCAGTTTTCAATCACTATCAATAAAATGGGCAGTGAGACACATATAGTTTATTTTTTGCAATGATGTCCATGTATCCGTGGTAAGACAGACTCTTTGGTTGTTCACTCTCAAGTAGTCTTTTAATTTAGTTTTCTCATTTATGTAAACATCAAAACAGTCCCTAGTAATGGTGGATCGACTCGGTATGCGAAACCGAGGACAAGCTATTGACACAAACTTTCTAAACCCTTCTCTTTCGACAAAAGAGAAAGGAAGTTCATCTAAGATGATCATGCTAGCAAGTGCTTGTCTAATAGCATCAGAATCAAACTTCCAAGTACTAATTGTTGTACCACCAGCCCCTACAGTACTTTGCTCAAATGATAGAAGTGCTTGTTTCTTATCTTCTTTTCCCTTATATTTTGTCATGTGAGTTTTCAAACTACTTGTGCCATTTCTGTTTGAATCAGAAAAAAACTCTTTTCCACAAAATTTACACCTTGCCTTTTCATTACCTTTTTCATCCTTAAACTTGATAAACTCTTTCCATACGTCAGACCTTGGTTGTATCGCTTTCCTCTTTCTTCTACAGTTGGAGCTCTCAATTTCAGGTGCATCAACCACAGTTGGCTGCACAGAGCTATCAGTTTGAGCAACTTGAGTCCCCTGTTCAGCCATCTATGAAAAAAAAAATAATAGATGAGAAGCAAAAGAGGGATTAAATTCAACCTCTGTTCAGAGAAGCTTGATAAGTATATTAAATTCACATTATATATATAGCAAGTGCTTGATCAACCACTAGTGGAAAAACGCACATCAGGGTCGGTTAAAAACAGCACATCAGGAACGGACATCCGGGCGACACTGACCCAGCTGTTACAGATAGTTGGACTAATCAGTGTCGGCTAAACAACCGATACTAATATTCCTCAATCAGTATCGGTTTCAGTCAGCCGATACTAACTCTCTAAATCTGGATCGGTAGTCATATATAGCCGTTACTAATTGTTGACAATCAAGAACGGGTCTTCATTAACAGGCGATCCAGATTACTATAATCTAGGGCGGTTCTTTATGAACAGGCGATACAAATTATTTAATCAGGGGTTTTTATTGTCCGATACGAAATCTCTTTAACAGTTTTATATTGTTCGATATTAAATAAGTAACGGTTCTTATTAAAGGCGATACAGATTTTAATCTGGAACTGTTAATGATGAAAGCCGATACGAAATCTCTTTAACTGGAACGGTTTAAGTAGACAGGCGTTCCTAATTGTGTGAATCAAGATCAGGTTTTGTAATAACCGTTCCTAATTGTGTGAATTTATTTTAAAAAAATATTTTTTTATATTTTGGCCGGCTACCATATTTTTGCCGGCCTATATGCAAGGCATAAATTGCAGTTTTCACATTAGACATAAATTAAAACCAGAAAGCATTAAACATAAAAATTATTACAAATCAACACACATGTATTACAGTTTTCACATCCTAAATTAAAACGTGTTGTTCACACCCTAAATTTTTAACAAAAAACACATACTAAATTGATTTACTTTTTTCATCTAATACTTCCTTCAAGAAAAATTTACCCCACACTGTGCGAATGTTGTCGATGCTTGTTGCGTTATAACTAACGGGTTTTTAGAGCTTATAAGAGCACGATTAATTGCATATTTTTGAAGCAACTATGCATACCTTTGAAAAGACAATATGTATATATATATACCTTCAAGTTTGGAAAAATATCGAGGAAACGATTTATTATGTCATGCATGAACAACATGACATAATATCCACATTCCCAACCATCGCGTTGTTGTGGGCACTATATTAAACAACAAGATATATAGTTTATTTGGATAGACAAATATATAGTTAGAAAATTAAAAAACAGCATACTTTAAAAACAACATATATCACATTGATTGGATTTTCAGCACCATTTTCAGCACCATTGTCAGCAAACTGACCAGAAATAGGGCACTTCCACAGATAGGGCACCATTGTCAACAAACTGCATATATCACTGTGATCAAACCATTTAATGATTTTCAGCACCATTTTCAGCACCATTGTCAGCAAACTGCATATATCACTGTGGAAGTGCCCTCAAAGTGTATTACAATAAAACCTTAACAAACAAAGTCTACTAAAAAAACAAAACGAAGACAGCAATACACCATTCGTAACAATGTATAACCATCCCACATTTATTTGGTAGAAATATTTTATTTTTGTATAAATGGCGTTTGTATAATTTAATTAATCGTTTATTAGTCCACATTTAACTTTTTTACTCTAGCTCGGCCTTTTGACTAAATTTCCAACATAATTAGACCAAGCATTAAATTTCATATTCTCCGCCAAAGCCTGAGGTGATTTGATGCCCAAAAAACCCAACTATGAATTTCATGTTGTCATTTTTTTGCTTATAATTTCAAGAGTCGGAAGGCCCAAAGAGATAAAAAACATGGCTAAATTCAAAATGAAAGTTCCCAGCTGAGCAGATTTCACACAATATCAGCAGTCTGCTCTCTGCTTTAGATGAAAGATCATTTGAATCCCTTAAAATGTCCAATTATAAACCCCTTAAAAGTCTGGTCATGTACCACTCCTTAGTGGTTTTGGTTTTAATTATAAACCCGGCATGCCATTGGTAATTCTCAGAGAATTTAATAAAGATTTTCCTTTATATCCAACCAATTATTCAGCTTAATAAACAAAACTTCACATTTTATAGAGCTGATTTGAATTTAAATTTATGCTCAGTTTTAGGGTTTTGGTCAAAACCCAAAGTATTAAACCCATTAACATAACAGCACTACAAATAAATCTTCTAATCAAGACCAGACTTCAGGAAGCCACCCAATTTATCATACTGAGTTGTAAAACTTCAATTGACAGTATATGAAAATCTTTATTGTGTTCATATGTAACTTATAAATCCGTGTTTCTAAAATTTCTACAATTTCGGATTCACCACAGATTTTAGAGAGTAGCAACAACAAATCCTAATTTCACAAATTTTACGCGATAACTAGGAACCAAATTAAGAAAACTGACACAGCGTCCAGAGCCAACCAAGCAAGCAATCGGTTTATTAAGAAAATGGCGCTAATTTCACAAATTTTTTTAAGTCCTCTATTAATGGCGCTAAGTACACATCTATGTCATTTCCGGGTTGTTTGGGTCCTGATATCAGTAATGTCATCATGATGTACTTGCGTTTCATACATAACCAAGGCGGAAGATTATAAATGCACAATAGAACCGGCCAACTGCTGTGTTTACTGCTCATGCTACTGTGCGGATTCATTCCATCTGTACTCAACCCAAGCTTTAGGTTTCTGAAATCACCGCCAAAATCAGGAAACTTTCTGTCAATATTCCTCCACTCAGGAGAATCAGCGGGGTGCCGTAGTTTTCCATCTTTTTTTCGATCTTCGGCATGCCAACGCAATAATTTCGCATCTTTAGCATTTGCAAACAAACGTTTGAATCTTGGTATCACGGGGAGGTACCACAATACTTTTGCCGGAGGCCCTTCTTTCAATTTAGAATCACCACTGTTATCGTTGGTTACCTTCTTTCTTATGTAACGTGATGCACCACATTTTGGACAATCGTGAAAATCTGCATACTCATTTCGGTATAAAATACAATCATTTGGGCACGCATGTATTTTTTGAACTTCTAAATCCACTGGACACAACATTTTCTTCGCTTCATAAAAATTACATGGTATCTCGTTTCTATCAGGTAGAATTTCTCTTAATACTCCTAATAATTCAGTAAAACTTTTATCAGTCCAACCATTAGATGTTTTTAGGTTATACAATTTTAATACACCTTGCAATTTTGTAAATTTACAACCGGGATACAAATTCATTTTAGAATCTTCGTACAAATTTTCAAATACACAATATTGCTTATCAGTACCAAAATCCTCTTCTAAATCACGTAACATTTGATCAAAATTAACACCTTCATTTACCACCAGATCATCATTTTCATCGCCTTGCACATCACTTCCGCTATTGTAATTAAGATCTTCCTGATCATGCCCAGTACCAGTATCTATGCCGGTTTCCAAACTCTCGCCATGCCATATCCAATGGGTATAATGTTCCTTGAACCCACGACGGATTAAATTGTTCCTCACTTGGAGGGGGTTTGAAAATTTCTTGATATTGTTACAATCACGACATGGACACGACATCACCCCATTCTCATTGTTCGCCATGTCTTCCATAGCAACTTTCATAAATTCATCAACACCTGCCAAATATTCATCTGAAACACGCGAGGTTCCATACATCCAACTGCGGTCCATCTGCAATTATAAGACAACTCAATTAAGTACACGCTTATGGTCAAATGTTGAATTTAGGGCTTACACGGGGCCGGTTTACAATCCTATCCCACTCTTTGAATACTTTGTCTCCGTAGTGAGCACATATTAGTCGTGTTTTAGTATTTAAGAAAATTTCGGCAGCATTTCCCCTTAATTCCCCAGGTATCCGGGGAACTAATAAGAGGAAATGCTGTCGAAATTCTCTTAAATACTAAAACACGACTAATATGTGCTCACATCCTAATTGAGACAAAGTATTCAAAGAGCAGTCCCAAACCGGGGACTATTCAAAATTAACCCCTATTGGATTAATTTTGAACGGGTATCATAACCTAAAGGCATAAATAATTCGGTTGTGGCTCATAGACAATACTCTAGCTAGCTAGATACCTACCAACCGTAGATACATTTAATTAACTACATACATTTATCATAATACACATCCAAGCATAAAATTAAACATGAGTTTTTATATTATATATACTTACAATTTTTTGGAATCGATTACGCACGGATCGAGTGATCTGAAGAGATTGTAGCACCAAATCCCTCAATTATAGCCAATCTACAAAACCAGATTTTTGTTTTTTTCATATAAGTTCAAGCTAAGAAATTTCCAAGCATACCATGAGTATTTCATGAAAAAAACTAAAAAATGTTGGAACTAAAAAAACTGAAGAGATATTCAAGCATGCCATAAAAAAATGTTGTACTTTCGAAGCTAATACAACAACTAAAAGGACCGTTCTGAACTGGCCAGCACTATCAAGAACGGATGTAATAGTAACGGTGAGAAACTTGGTTGATGGCTTTTCATTTATCACCCTAAAATTTATGTCAAAACTAAAAGGAAAGTTTCAAGTTTCTCCCTTTCAAATGAACAGAGAATTTATGCTTGCATAAGACATTACGGATGTTTCACCTTTCTTATTAAATCGGAGCTAATAATTTTGGGTTGATTTCTGATAAATTCTGATAAATTCTAATAATTTGATGCAGTTGTTTTGGCCACTGGGTATTGGATGAGTAACGTGCCTTTTTGGCTCAAGGTATATCCATTTTACAATACTTATTACTTATTAACAATAAAATATGATAAAACATTAAATAGGATAGAATGGGGGTCTGAATGGCTGTAAAACATTCCACTGTAAAGCTTTATTCATATCAATATCAGAAAATAATTTTCTAATTTATAATGGAGGCCCTAGAATTCACAGAAAACATGGAATAATGTTTAATGGCCATATTATTCACAGAAAATAATAGCCGGCCCTTAGATGAGGTAATGTGCAGGGACCAGGGTTTAAAATAGTGTTCAGACGGTCCTTAGAGCTGAGAGGTTCATTTAGCATTTAGCAGTCAGCTGCAATAAAACAATCGATACACCACAATATAGGCATGTCTTTTAAAATAATCTTTTTTCCTGTTTTAAGTATATCAATTACAGAGCTTAATAGTAATCAAAATATAGGCATGTCTTTTAAAATAAACTTTTATTCACAGAAAATAATACTTGAGTTTAATAGGGTTAGGAAAGAAAATTTTCAAAACAAAAAAAAACTACAGAGCTTACTGGTGTAGCTTCTCTATACGAACACCAAATGTTTGAACTGTCAGAGCCTCGTGCTTCCTCCGGCCAATTACTTCTGGCAAATCTTCAATCTAATAATTCACAGAGAACATTTCATATCGGTAACTCAATTCACAGATTTTAAAAACGGCCACTGAATTGCTATATGTTCAAAGCTTTAAATGAAGGGAAAAGATTAATTTATATTACCTCAATCCACAGTTTTTCGCGTAGAGTAAGAGAAATTCAGTTTTTCGCGTAGGGACATAAGAGAAATGCGTCAGCCGGCCAAACCTAGTCTTAATTCGCTCAGGGTGCATTTGGGGAGGGAGAGTTATTAGGATCGGTTATTTAAAAACCGTTCTGAATACAGGGCCCATTAGCATCGGCTATTAAAATAACAGTTCCTAATACCTATCAGGAACGCACCCAAAAAAACGATACAAAATACTACTAATCAGGAACGCACCTAAAACAACCGATACAAAAGACTACCTATCAGGAACGCCTGTTATGAAACCGATCCTATTAAGACACAATTAGGAACGCCTCTTTATAAAGGACCGTTCCTGATTTGGCCAGCACTATCAAGAACGCATTTTTAAATACAACCGTTCCTGATAAGTGAAATCAAGGTCGGCTTCGTAATGTGCCCGTTGCTGATCTATATCCGTATCGGGTAGGACTTAAATCCGACACTGATGGGGCGACACTAATTGTACTTTTTCCACTAGTGAACTCAAGTCAATTAATTCAACCTCTGTAATGTACTATGTGAAAGAAAGAAAGAAAATAATAAAGAATCCTCTTTATCTTAGTAGTTACGTTAGGTGCATTTCTGGTTTAAAATGCCAACAAAGAAACGAGGGAATAATAAAAAAGAAAAAGGAATCTGAGAAATATATATTATGTTATATGCTCTGTATATAAAAGGGAGCAAATGCCATATTATAACTCCTTTATGGACCACTATAGGAATCATGCTAAATGCTGATGGAATCCACATCTAATCCAAAATAAAATATTAATTGTCAGATTTCTTTAATCACTCAAAATGCAAATTATGAAAATAAGCAGGTCAACAATATATATGAGAAAATTGTATCATATTTTATCCGATATACTCTTTATAGACTATGAAGTAGCTAGGCTGGAAGTTGATATGATCAAAAGAACATTTCAAGCTGCCTTCTAGGATAAATGAAAAGTCAAAAAAAAAAAAAGTTAAAAGAAAAACAAAAGATTTCTATATTGAGCACCAGGAGACTTGTTCCTCCGTTTGAAAGCAAATTAGCTATATCTTTTCAATATTGAGCATTGCAAAAATATAAGCTAGAAAATATTTCATCAAACCTAGCTAGGTTTAAGCGGAAGCAGGAATAGGCAGCAACCCACTGTGCCTGAGCAATGCGTCCTGTGAGGGTTCACATCCCGGAATTCAACAAAAACCTGATTTAATCAAACAAAATACATATTAGGAAGATATAATATATATTCGGATATCAGTCCTGGAAATATAAAATGTTATGAAAGTAAAAGGATAATTAAAGTG
Source organism: Carex parvula (assembly GCA_025461045.1). Lineage (NCBI taxonomy): Eukaryota > Viridiplantae > Streptophyta > Magnoliopsida > Poales > Cyperaceae > Carex > Carex parvula. The sequence goes on along the minus strand of JAJGRW010001299.1, from coordinate 305,361 downwards.
GTGTTCATTCTTACAAAGAAGTTTTGGGAATGCCTACCAAATGAGATTACCAAAACTACGAGAAAATGTACGCCATATATATACCATTATAAAACATAAAAAGTATCCGCATAATTTTCATAAGATGCTGAAGCTACCATTCACAACAAGAATTTTCATAAGATTGCTTTAATCAATTTAGTTGCAAATTTTTAGGCTAACTACAGCAGATTCATTCCTACAAAGTGACAAGCCTTGATGCTGATGCTTCAAATAATAAAGAGGAGAGAATTGTACAAGCAACAAGCATTCTCTTTAATATGAAAAGCAGTGATTTTGGAATACTAATTGAGTAATTGTGCAATTTAAAAATCAACAGGGGTGATTATTATATTTAATATAAATATTATTGAATGGTCTTTTAATTCACATGCTTATTACCCTTTCAAATATTGTACAGAAGTAGCTCTACCAGTTAGAAGGTGCGACTGTATTTACACTTAAAATAAGGTTGTAACTTGTAAGTTTCGACAAAAAAATCAACAAGAAAATCAGATAGCAAGGTTTTTGGATGAATTAAGTTCTCAACCTCCCTAGCTATTTTAGTAACTAACAGCACCCCACACATGTTTCCCAAATAACAAAATAAATATAAAGCATCAAATTATAAACTTATACAAGAAAGACTTTTTTTTTTAACTAACAGTTTCAGAGCCACTCACCAGTGAGTTCAGCACTCAAGCTGTCACCCGATTGTCTCCTTCTCCTTCTTCCTTTGTAATTGTAGTTCTGAACTTCTGATCCTGACATAGAAACAAAAAAATGAGAAAATAGTATTTGCTTTCAGATTTTTTAGTATGAAACTAAATATCCAAATTAAAATACTAAACTCTGACGGTCTAGGGTTTAGGGAGATGTTAATTTCTTTTTCATAGATGGCTGAACAAGATGAGAAAGAGAGTAGTAGGGATGGGAAAAAAATTTACAACAATCTCTCTCTGGACATGTATACCTTAATTAATTTTACAACAATCTCTCTCTCGGATGAGAAAAAAAAAATTACAGAGAGAGTTAGAGACTCGGAGTAGTATTGGCAGTGGGGGTCAACCGAATACCGATCAAGTATTTGTGTAGAGATTTTTGATTAATCGCCACTGTTATTCTACACAAAATCGCAGCACAGGAGATGAGAAACTGGGGGATGAGAAAGTGATGAAACTCGGACTCCGATTGAGAGAGACAGAGAGTAGTTGCTACTTGCTAATTTTACCATAGAGAGAGTAGTTGGAAGTGGGGGATTCGTACCTGTGCTAATGCTATCAAGCGCAACATCATGCGGCTGGATTTCGACGATTTGATGGATCAAGAGTGAAGCGACAGGAGCAGGTGTGACTTGTGAGCGCGTTCGCCAGTTTGACCAGCGATTAGGCGCGAAGAGGGGGAGAGATCAGAGATTGAGTGAACCCTAGATTCAGCGAAGAGGGGGTGAGATTGAGCCAGGCAGCCAGCGATTTGGATTTTGAAATTTGGGGAAGTTCGGGAGTCGGGACTTGGGGGCTTGGGGCTCTGGGGTCTGGGCGAAGTCGCGAAGAGAAGATCAGAAGAGGATAGGCTTCGGACGGTTCAGATCTAAACTACGTTATTTAGTCGGTCGGTTCGGTTATTACGGTTCTCAGTAATTATAAACCGAACCAAACAGTAATAACATTTAAACCGAACCGAACCAAATAAACTGAAAAACCGAACCGTTTGAAGTGAATTATTTCGGTTCGGTTAAAAACCAAATAAACCGGCCCCGATGAACACCCCTACATTTGAGCCCTCTATTTTTAAATAGCCGTCTTTTCAAAAGTACTAGTTTAATTAATGTTAACACCTGTTTTATCAGCAATTTTTATTTAATTTCCATTTTTTGGACAGGTCACAGGTTCAATGATGTTATTTGTAAATAAAAGGAAAAAAATTAAGAGAATGAAAATAAAAATTGTAAATTAAAGTAAAAAGAAATAAAAATAAAACAGGGAATAACTAGTGAATTAGTTACCAAACCAAAAGTGGTGAATTCACTGAATAATTTCCAGCTGAAATGTGATCAATGTGATGTTTAATTTTTCTCTATTCGAACTGAATAAATCAAAAACATAAACATAAAGATGCTTAAAAAGTGTACAAAAACTAAGCAAAAAATGTTTTTTTCTTTAAAAATTAAAAATATTAATTATTTATGTTGTTATCATCTAAAATAGGGGTGAAAACGGAGCGGATAGTGGTAAAATAATATCCATATCTATTTTTAATTTTCCGAATATGAATATGGATCGGATATCAGCCGGATACAGATACAGATACAGATACGGATTGGATTGGATATTTATTAAAATAATATTAAAAAATACAAAGTTCATAATATTTATCTAATTTTAATAGTGAGTAATAATATTCTTTTCATAATATATATTAAAATATATAATATATATCTACTATTCGGATGCGGATCTTCGAAACGTAAAACCATATCAGTATCCATATCCACACGAATATTCGGATATCGGATATTACATCTAATTTTTTAAATACAGATCAAATACGAATCGGATATTATCCACTACATTTTCACCCCTATCTAAATATGTCATTAAATAGAATCCTATATAGGGATCCTTTTGATTAATTGGTCTGATATAAGGATTTGAAGAACTTACGTCACCTGGCGTTGCGTGTCGAACAAATATCCTCTCCATTACTGTAAAAGATTCCCTTCACTTTACGGTTTGAGATTAACTCTCAGCCCCTTTGAGATTCGGGATAACGCAGGGAGCATTATTATTGGGCTTTGAGATTCGTGCCAAGTTAAAAAGAACGATCCAGATCCAATAATTGTAAAATATTTCCTATTACGGTACCGGGGAAGATGTGAATTCGTTGCGTGTCTCCTTCATACTTAATTAATCTTATATTATTTATCAAGTAATGCTGACTATTGGTTCTATACCAATAAAAAACCATTTCGTTGTCACGCTGTAATGACCATCTAACAGTTAAATTGTCCTTTTAAAACAATTTTTTGCTTTTAAAACACAAAGGACAAATAAATAACAATAGCAAGAGACAAAATTATATTTTATTATAAAAAGAAAGGCCAAGGATCGGATATATATATATATATATATATAGAGTAGAACTAGGGTGCTCCTAAGCTCACCAAGCCCTTCGTGAGCGCGACTCTAAAACCTATCAAATTGACTTCAAATGACATTTTCAAACCGTTAGATGTTCAATCTATATTAAAATGTGCTTGGAGACCAAATTTTACATTTTTTTGAATTTTTTTACTATTTATTAAGATGGTTTGAAAATCGATGTTTTTATTAAAATTCTGCACCATTGGAAAACAGCGATTTTCAAACCATCTTAATAAATAGTAAAAAAAAAAAATGTAAAATTTGGTCTCCAAGCACATTTTAATATAGATTGAACATCTAACGGTTTGGAAATATCGTTTGAAGTCAATTTGATAGGTTTTAGAGTCGCGCTCACGGAAGGGCTTGGTGAGCTTAGGAGCACCCTAGTTCTACTCTATATATATAGAGTAAAGCTACAGTGCTTTGCAAAGTAAACCCCTCCGTTTATTTCGGGCCACTTTTTGGATTTTGAAAGTCCAAACAACCGATCCGAACCGCAACATGTTCTAAATATTGAAATGTGCTTGGAGACCAAATTTTACATTTTTTTGAATTTTTTTACTATTTATTAAGCCACTTTGAAAGTTTCTGATCCGACGGTGAACAGTAAAATTTTCTGGACTACCAGATCAGAAACTTTCAAAGTGGCTTAATAAATAGTAAAAAAATTCCAAAAAATGTAAAATTTGGTCTCCAAGCACATTTCAATATTTAGAACATGTTGAACGGTTCGGATCGGTTGTTTGGATTTTCAAAATCCAAAAAGTGGCCCGAAGTAAACGGAGGGGTTTACTTTGCAAAGCACCGTAGCCTTACTATATATATATATTTATATATTGTGTGTGTGTGTGTGTGTCTGGTCGGTAAGGGACATAATTATAATTTATTATAAAAAAACTGAGTTTAATAAAATATAATATTTAACAAAACATATTATCAAACTAGACATATCTATTACTTTAATTAAATGAACACTACATTAATAAATGGACAAATTATATATTAATATTAAAATTAGTATACATAGTAGAATTTACTGTGGAATACATTTTACTTCATGTACGAAACCATTTAAATTCATTAATTGCCGATTAAAATTATTGCATATTTATAAAGGATGAGACTATGAGAATATGCATATTAAAGATTGATTTAAACATAATCTTATATAAAAATATATTTAAAAATTAAATTATTATTTTTTAATTCTTTTACCATTTTTTAAATAATAAATCGCCGCCTTTAATGCAACCATCTATAATTTTGTTGTCTCTTTACATTAAAACAAAATTTTGATATCATCTGTCTTTCTTTATTCTTTCCAGAGAGTTCTAAAACAATGAAACATTAATTGTTTGTTTAGTATATTAAAAATAATATTATGTACCTTAGGTGATACGAATCTTATTTTATATAGCGATAATTTTTTTTTATGAAATTTTTTAACATAGTAATATAATTTTCATTAATTAAACATAAATTACATTCATCATTCTACATTCAGAATATCATCCATATCAAACTACATCTACAATTAAAAACATTAACATTTAAATCTTTACATCTAACATCACAAATAACTAAACAACAAAATAAACAAATACTCTTCTTTGGTAGTAGACACTGATGACCTTCAACATCAGCTGGTCAGTGACCAGGGGAAAAGAGACATTTTTTTCTTTTTCTTTTTCAATTAGGGTTGCGGGCGGAGGAGGCCGGCACGGACCTCGGCATCCCTTGTCCTATTTAGGATTTTGTGTAGTGACTTTAGAGGCAGGTGGGAGGAGGATAAGAGGGCAAAGGGGCGCGAGGTTGGAGGCGTTAGGAGACGGGGAGGCTGGCAGTTAGAACTATCGTCGCTCTCTCTTCTCTCGACGAGGAGGCTTGCAGTTAGAACTATCATCTTTCTGTGGTTCTCCCGACTAAAGCAGAGGAGGACGAGAAGATACCGAGAGATGAGAAATCTGAAGCTAAGACTATTGTCGCTCTCTCTTCTCTCTTTTTTGAAAAACTTGGCAGCGGCGCTCTCTCTTCTCTCAACGGAGGTGAAAAACGTAGAGAAACAACTAGAATTTCCCTCATAATTGTCTCTCTACTTAAAAAGCAATTTTCTCCCCCGTAATCAATTGCTAACAGATTCCAATAAATTTATTAGTAAATCTAATAAGCAATCGTAAATTAAGTTGTATATCATTCAAAGAAAATTTAACAATATAAACAAACAAATAAAATAATAAAATCAAAGGAAAAACTCTACGCAAATCAAGTACAGTATACCAGTAGCAGTCCGGAAAAAAGGGCCCTATAAGGACCTAGCTAGGCTTTAATTTTTGGACACATGCCAATTAGAAACCACCTCGTGATCACATTATTGTGACCCTCTAACAGTTAAAATATCGTTATAAGGACCTACTATATATATATACTGTATTACAATTTATTTTTAACATTTTGTTTGCTTTGTGGAAACAATGGACAAACAATAATTGCAAGACCCAATCATGCTGATGCCTTTCTTTCGGCTCAGTTGAATATATTTGATTTTTTTATTCTATTTTCCTAACTACTTCTCAACCTTTTCTTTGTAATTTTTCCTTTTATTTATTTATTTTTTAGAGTAGGCAAGTTGCCATCTTACAATTTTTATGAATAAAAAAAATATTTACAGCGTTTCATTTTTTTTTTTTTTGACATTATGTACTTTTGACATTACTTGTGTCAGCATAAATAAAAATTGAGAACTGAACTCTGATCAAATAAATAAAGGCTACAGTTTTGACATTACTTGTAGTCCTACATAACCAATAAAAAAAAATGGATGGAAAGGAAATGAATCGGATATAAATATTGGTTTGCATGTTGTTGTGTACGTAGCTAGGGGTGTTCAAACAGTCGGTTCAGTTGAAACCGAAGTAAAATGACCAAATCAAATTTTTCTTCGGTTTTTAAATATAAGAACCGAACCGAACCGATTAAACCTATCAACCGATTAACAACCGAACCGAACAAACCGAAGTAAATATATTGGTACCATTATTAATGAAAAGAACACACTGTGATACACAATAATTGAAGTTCGGTTCGGTTGGGTTCGGTTTAGTTTAATGAAATCATTATAATACCAATAAAATTAGAGTCAAACTAATATAAACCGGTCGGTTCGGTTTAGTCGGTTTTGAAAAGTCTAAACCGAACCGATCTATTTAAACCGGAATAATTCAAAATTCAACCGAACCGATCTATTTAAACCGAAAAAGCAATCCATTTAAAACAAAATTATCCGGTTAAGTTAAAAACCTAATAAACCGAACCATTTGACGATGAATAAATTTTACGCTGCAAATAGGATAAGTTTACATAGTATAATTTCATCAGCATATTAAGGATATACATTTTATTTCATGTACAATGTCCAAACAAATTTCTGATGAAATCTATGTATATTTAAAAATGTACGTCTAACCATATGAAAATGAAACTTAACCATAATAAAATGCAGATTATCCGTAAAATTCAATATCAAGTCATTATTGTTGGGCCCCACATGAAAGAGAATTGTATACGTGTTTGATGTTTCCCGGTTGTTGTGTAAACTCTAAAGTACACGCCAACCAAAAGATAAGCTGATTCTAGAAGTTGGACTTACTGGGGCTGAAAATGAGTACGAGTTATCTCCAACTCGAACTCAGCTCATTAAATAAATGAGCGAGTTAACTCGAATTGAGATAGTAATAACGAGTTGTATAGCCAACTCGAACTCAGCTCGTTATCAACTCGAGTGGGCTCACAATTCGTTTAACCAGTTAATTATATACTACTAGAGTACTAGTAAAAAAATTTATCAGTATTCAACAATTTTTCATACATCAATAGTACATAAGTACTAACAATTTTTCATACAACAACTTAATACATAAGCACCAGTAATTTTTCATACAATAGCTCAACAAAACAAATTTCTGAGATTTATTGTGACCAATGCTATGTAACTCGAGTTATAAATAAGCGAGTTGGGGTAAGCTCAAATTCAACTCATTTATTAAACGAGTCAGCCAATTCGAGTTGAAACTGACTCAAGTTGTAAATAAGCAAGTTATGAGCGAGTTTTTACGAGTTTGAGCAATTTTGCCCAGCCCTACGTGTTACTGTCCAGTGATGCCATCAGATCAAATCTGGACTATCCAATGAATCTGCTCAGTTGGTGCTTATCCGAGCCCCAAAAGCAACTAGGATTTCAGTAGTCGGTACCAGATTTATGTGGGTTGAATGGAGTCGTTATCTATCAACGTCAGATCTTACGTAGCAGGGTTTAAGAGGTTCCGACTGTACCGACTCATTCTAATAGTTTATATTATTTTATATTAATTTCTATAAATAAAAAATTCTGAAGTTTGAGACCTGATCCCGACTGTCTAAGCTCAAATGGACGGTACAAATCTCCAGAGTGCCATCCAATGAATTCCATGAGACTAGAGCTGAACTTAATATAGGAGCAGCTTTTTTATGAAGGATACCAGGTATGAACGAATTCATATGATGTCTGCAACAACTCAAATTTTGAACTACTGCAGAAAAGATTCAGATCGTCCGACCGCATTGGCATGAATATTACAGGAGCTTGTACCGAATTGTATCAGATACTGATCGAACAGTCTCGATTCTCAACTCAAACTTTGAGGTAACGTAGAGAATACGGACTCCGGTGTGAAACCACTACAACAAATTAATTGACAGTACTCTGATCTGATCCATCTACTTGGACCAATCAAAACAATCAATTTTTGAATGCACTGCTCTTAATTTTCTACTACCATGCTTCTCCATGTTATGTTACATGATCAGAAAGCCATACCAGAAAGTTACTGTGCAAGTACCTGGCCACCCGGCACAGTAAATAACTGGTTAAGATCACACCATGGCTGTTTCCTAACAGATAACCTTTCACTAGACCTTTAAAACCAAAAAACACAAGTAAAAAAAGTTAAAAAAGAACCTAACCTACCACTTCTATACATAACCCTTCAACGGGTAAGAAACCGATGCAAAACCTACAAACCGAATATATGGTCGTTCGAGCTAAAAATGGTGGTGCTAAAACGGTCAAGCCACTGGGTAGGTGCTATGTTCTCTGTCTCCTCAACCCAATCAGAAGTCATGTCAATGTCTTCCTTCTCAATCGGGTCGGACTCAGAAGCCTTCCCTTTTGATCTGAGCTTGAGATTAGAATGGACATAGAGGAGATCGGTTAGGGTTTCTTTGTCGAGGCGGTTGCGCTTGTCAGAGTGAATCTGTTGGATTGTGTTCCAGTTTCGATCGAGGCTCCATGTGCTGCATACTTGGCTGAGTATTCTCACTGCTGCTCGTTGTAGGCCTGGTGCTGAGTCGCCGTACTGTTCCCACCACATCCCTTTTAAAAAATTTAGATATGACAATTGTTAGCCTTGGCTTTGAAGAACAAAACAGCAGTTCCTTATTTAGTATATGATTTTACTACTTATGTGGATGGGTTCAGCTTTTGTGAACACCGGCCTGTGCATGGTTCATGTCAGTTGGTACCAAGCAACATTATTTCAATCGAGGATTTGATATTGGAATTTTCGTTGTTTCTGGTCCTTCGTAAATGGTTTATATTGGTATCAAACCTGAAAGTGACCTTTGGGAAAAGGAAGTGATTAAAATATGACCTACTGCAACTAAAAAAAACTCAATGTAAGCACAAATCAAACAAGAAACATAAAACCAGTAGAAACCAGAACACACCAGTACCAGACCCCAAATCGCAACTTTAAGTTAACCAAAGTTGAATTGCAAACATTTCATTTAAAAAAAAAGTATAATGGAAAAAATAACTTGACCCAACTCTCAGTGCCAATATGAACCAGTATCAAGCCCACCCCCCCCCCCCCCCCCCCCCCCCACCCCCACCACCACCACACCCCCAATAAGTTAAGTAGGTTACCTAATTTACATTAAGATCATGCAATTCAACCAGAAAAGGGCAAACTCATCACCACATGAAACATAATAAAGCCAGCAAAGGATAAAACTAAATTAAATTCTAAAAAGGAGCTTCAATACTCACAAGGGGATGTAGAATTTCGAGCCTCTTTTGCCAGATTTGACCCGAACATCCCTTGTGCCTTACGAAAGGTATAAATCTGACTCGTTATATCCTTCATCAGCTCAGGCATCCGTAACACCTTATCAAGCACCACATGTAATTCTTCCTTAACCATCCCAAGAAACTTCACCTCCTGGTTGTACTGTATACTTGGATTTAGGTACGCGGCCGCTGCATGCAGAGATGAGTGTAACTCATGTCGCCATTTGGCATCGATAATATCTAAGAAGGTTTTGCATTTTCCCTCATCCATTATGTAGTAGGTGCGGATTGAATCCTTGGCCTTGGTCATGGACTCATATATACTACCGATCCCCGGTTTGCCCCCGGAAACATCCCTCAGGATTTTTAACAAGGGTTCTGACACTGCCGCAATTTCCTCCACCGACCGCCATAGTTCGGTGTCTTCAAGTGTGTCAATGCAGGTGATGCTATGGGCCCTACCAGCATAGGGGGAGGTTGTGTACTCTGGGCTGGTGAACATGTGCTTTAACCTTGGTCGGTGATTTAACATCGATTGTAGAGTGAGAAAGTCAGAAACAGGTTTTGTAATACCAGTTCTTACCAGTTCTTGACCACCAGTAAATTTTTTCATCATCTCTAGTATCATTTCATGGTTGTAAATAAATTTAGTTATACACTGGGCTTGAACAATACATCTATTAACCCAATCAATTTTAGAAAATTCATCCAAAATAGAGTTAACACAACGAGCAGCACAAGGGGACCAAAATATAGTGCTATAGTTTTGCATTATCTGGTTACCCACATTGCCATAGTTGAAAACATTATCAGTTATAATTTGCACCACATTTTCAGGCCCAAAATCTTGAATAACAGAATCAAATAATTCATACAGGCACTTTGAGTTTTTGTTTATGAAGTAAGTCGATGCATCAACTGACTTGTGGAAAAAAGTGCCAAGCGGGGAAGAGATGGAGAAGCTTATCAGAGCTCGGGTTTTGTTATCAGTCCATGTGTCAGCCAAAATAGTACATCCAGTAGTACCCCAATCCTCTTTTATTTCTTCAATCCAAGCATTTATCTCTTCTTTAAACTTAGGTAACCACACAGTTTTTAAATCTTCTCTTGACGGGCCTTTAAACCCAGGCCCACCAACAGCCTCTAGCATGAGTTGGTATGAACTTGAACTTGTCATGGTAAAATCCAAATTATTTTCGAAAAAGAACTCAGCAATGCACCTCTCTGCATCAAATGGAGCATGTTGCTGGGGAAGAGATAAAATTCGACTTGCACTAAGTGGGCTAATGAAAGGTAGTTTTGCCGGAGGTAGAGTAGCAATGAGAGTCCGGGCCTCAGCTAGGCGTTGTTTTTTCACACTGGAGGCTGCTTTCGTCTCGTCTTTCATAGCAAGAATTGCATTCACCTTTTCGGTTACGTCGTCTCTTACCTTGCCGCATGGGTGCACCCCTTTCGCCGGGATGCGTGACAGGTGATATTTCAAACGGCTGATACCGCCATTCAAAATTTTGAGACAAAACTTGCATCTGACTTTATTTCCTTCAAGCTTTTCACAATATTCCCAGCAGGCATCCTTTTCTCGTACCACTGGAGTTGGAAAAGAAACTTTAAGAACTTTATTCGATCTTTATTTTTTGCACTGCTTCTGTGCGCTATATTTATATAAGATGTTTTTTTGTTGTAATTTCTTGACATCAATGTGGTAAACTGGCACTTGTAGAAGTACATGGCTAGGAACTTGTCAGGTTTTATACTTAACCAACTGGTTCTTAGCCTGTATAGAGTATGAGTATATTATGGTAACAAACTTGGGCTTAATTAAGGCAACAAATTTTAATTCTGACCAAAAAATGCACAAGGGAACGACCAGAGGATGAAACTGTCACTAAGTGCATTGGTACTGAAAAACAAAAAGTAGTAAATTCGAGAATGTACCAATTAAAAAGAGTATCTTACTTATTAGTAGGAGGTAGTTCTATCATGCAACTTATGAATAAGCACCTGTATAAAATAAACACTGTATCAGTCAATTAAGGTCAATTGTTATATGCAACAAAACACTTTAAGCGATGAAGAAAATAGCAGCGAAAGAGAATTTGATCCAACCGGTACCAAACTGGTACATTTCTAGTACCATCTGGCACACATGACCAGAAGTATCGTAGTCGTTAGTGTCACAAGAAAAGCGCGCTCTATGTCTCTCTCTGCACCTAATAAACTGAAATTAACTAAAAAGGTTGAGAATTTCTCTGCATATACACTTTTATTTGTACTAACGCTGCCAATTTCTCCTTAAGCAATAATCAAGTTTTTTAGCCTCAAAGGGGAAAATCAGAAACTGAGAGAAGAAACTCTCTGATAGAGAATTTGGGACTGATAGAGCTCGGCTTTTTTTTATTTGGAGCGACATAAATCTATAAAACGAAGAGAAATTCGAGCTCGATAAGAAAAGAAAGGTAGAAAATACGCACCTTTTAAATTGGCTAAATTTATCGTTTGCTTCGGGTAATAAAAGGAAAATTAAAACAGATATCGCGAGACGAGATCTCGCCGCCTAGGGTTTGTTTCTCTCTCTGATAAGTGACTTTTTTGGTTTTTAATTCATTTTAACTTTGGGCTTTGTTTGTGGAATAATAGTACCAAAAGTAACTCAAATTTTGAATTTATATCCCGACGTCAGATCTGTATAGCCTACATTCTACTTCAGATCGAATTAGTCCAGATTCTGATCGGACGGTTCAGATCTAAACACAAAATTTGAGCAGCATCAGAGGATCTGGACTCGGTGATGAAGACTGCGAGATCTCGGCGATATGGAGGGACACGTGTACGACAATGATAACACACTGCAAGTTTTAATTTTTTGTACGATAATACTAGCTTACGATACGACAAGAGAAAAAAAAAAAAGTATTCTGATCTTCTGTGGCACATGTTCTGAGAACGATGGTGAATGTTGGATTTAATCGTTGACTAATTGCACGAGAAATTGCATTATCTATTGTGATATCAAGTCCGGGTATATGTTTCCAGATGCAAATCTTTTGTCCCAAGATTGCTGAGTTTGGGATGGCAACCGGTAACATTGCTTGGCCGAGATTTTTTCTTCTGAGATTAAGAAGGCTTCGTCTACCCTTTTAGTTTTATTAAACATACCTTTTTAAGAGGAAGGTTGAAATGCTTTTATTGTTTGTGTCTCCATTATGTTTTCATTTTTAAAAATTTTAATAACTCAAAATTTAAAACTTAAACGTCAAAATAAAACCGTTAGATTTGATCTATATTATTTTCTCTATGTGCTCATAAAAAATTGTCGCATTTCAATTTTGTTTTTATGTGAATCAATAAGTTGATAAATCAACGTCCAGAAATTATCTACATTAGTATACATTTTTACAATCTCAAAATGACCACCAAAACAAAGTTGAAATGCCATAAGTTTTTATACATTCATAGATAAAATGATATAGTTCATATCCAACAGTTTTATTTTGAATTTTAAGTTTTAAATTGAGTTATTAAAGTTTTAAAAAATGGAGGCATTTGAACCCTCCTTTTCTTTTAAATATTCTATTCATTATTTTGACCTAGTTAAATGCATAATTCGTTTTTGTGATTTAGTCAAAGCATTTCTCTATCATTGAATTACAATATTATAATTATCATTAAGAGAATTAATATTTGATCTAGTAGTAAATGACAACATCTTTTATGTGAGATGTCATTGGTTTAAAACTTGAACGAAGAATTCTTTATAAATATTAAATGAAAATTGATAAACTAAACTTCTATTTTTCTATATAAATGAAAGAAATAAAAAAATATTATTGTAATCATTAAGCCTGAAATTTTTTAGTTAACACAGGAAAAAATCAAAATTAAATGATTACCATCCTCCTCAGCATATTTTCAATTCTACCACCCACGTTGACCCAGTTCGCGCACCAAAATGGGATGGTGCGCGGGCTGGGTAGGCGCATCAATTGATGCTATAACTGGCTAAGCGCACCAAAATTGGTGCAAAATTAGTGCTCAAACAGGATGAAACGCACCGAAGAGTAGTAAAAATTTCAGAACAGATGGTGCTCTAACCTATTTAGAGCACTAGTTGGTGCGCCGACTCATTCCGCGCACCAACCCATTTTGGTGCGCGAACTGGGTCCGCATGGGTGATAGGATTGGAAAAATCTTGGTAAGAATGATATTCATTTAATTTTGATTTTATGCTTTGGTAACTAAAAAATTCGGTCATTAAGTTATTTACATCAATGTGGTATAGTTTCTTATAAATCAGACTTTTCATATCATTTGACCAATAGAAAACTAATATTATGCATAAAAAACCAATTTTTCACTTAAATTTCAGAAGAGAAAACAAAATAATTTCAATATTTTATCAATTTCTCTCATAGACATGTCTTAAAGAGAAGCATAATGCAGCTATATTCCACATTGGGCAAACGCCACAGAATTTCGGAAAATAAATCGAAAATAAAAAAAAAACAGAAAAAAAAATCGAAAAGAGAGAGAACTTCGAAAATATAGAGCTTGGTTCAATTTTCATAGTTCAATAGATAGGGACAAATCATAGTTGAAGCTGGAGATGCTAAGTTTTCAAAATTTCATTTACGGATTGTACTTTTCCTGTGCAGAAGTTAGCGTTCTAGGAGTTAATGCGTATTGAGCTTCTGTAAAACTGTACTAGGGCTCTGGTCTGTACTGGCTGGTACGGACCGTACCAGAGTCTTAGTCTTGAGTTATGTTTTTCTGATTGATCCAATTTTTACTCTAATGATGTAAAATAGTTTAAAAACAAATGTTTCTGTACTAAAACATAAAGAATAATAACAGTAACATTTTTGACGTAATAATTAAATATAAATGTGAGAAAATAAGACAAAACTTAAGCTAAAATTCTATATGATTCGCGATCATCTTGCGCTTGATTAGTTACCGATAATATTAACGAGAATAATATTAAAAGATAAGATATAATAAAATTAACTTTTAATAGATATGAATACAAATATGAATAAAGTCAATTGACTCGGTGCGCATTGACAACCTAGCTGGAGTTGACGGGTCGGACTCATTCACATTCATCCAAACAAGTGAAATCGACCGAACTCCTAAAACACCTCATACTCTGTGCTCCACCCGTTGTCACATTTCTACTCTCTCTCTCTCTCGATTGGAGGAAGAATGGATTGGGCGCAATCAGAAGTACTGTCAAGAGCAACCTCGAGAGTGACGGATGCATGGGGTGTCGGGGGCGATATAGAGAAGCTGCGACTCAGCCTGCTCAACATCAACATCCTCGCCGATCAGGCTGAGTGGTGGCGATTCAGAAATGACAACGTGGACAAGCTGCTCGCTCAGCTCAGGGATGCCAAGTACGACGCCGAGGATGTAATCGACGACTTTGATTACCAGGTTTGTACTGATCCTATTTGCCATCTCTTGTTATTATCAAGGTGTGATTTGTTTCTGACCCTAAGGGTACATTGATTGCATTTTGATTTAAGATCAGATTCATTGATTATTAGACTACGTGACCAATCCCAATTCCCAATCGATGGGATATGAGATTGACAAATTTTGCAATATAGACTACTGTTGACCGGATAAAGTACAAGTGTACTTTTTCGTTCTATTAATTCATACCACTCCAATTTCTTACCAGTTGTCCATTTTTTTAATGCAATGATGTTGTCAATATATGTATCTCAATTGCTTAATTTTAGAATTCATACTCAGTTATGGCTTAATTGAATTTTAAATATTAATACAAAAGGACTGAAATATGCATGTGCATTAATTGTTTTGGAGACTATAATTCTACCATACAGCAATTTTACCTAATAAATTATTAGTCTGATTATTATTTCCTCACATCAGGAGTTGAAAATGAAGGTCGAAGGTGGGGAAGGCAGTAGCCGGGCACGCCGTATCTTCAGTAGGGCTTCTAGCTTTGTGGGAGAGGTCCTAAGTGGTAAACCAAGTACAGTGAAGGATGTCCAGGATAGATTGGACCTGGTTGCTAATTGTTTAAAGCAAGCAATTGAGTTGTTAGATTCAAAAAAGCCTGAAATAGTAGGCAATATGTATGCTAGAAGAGAAACAAGCTCGGCAGTTCTCGAGCCAGATATAATTGGCCGCGACTCTGAGAAGGAGGCTCTGATTAAAATTCTTGTGCAAATTGGAGATAGTGCAGTAGCAAGTGGCAGTGGAGATGCAAAGGATGTGACATTGGTGCGAAATAAGAGAAGAAAAATGAGGAATGTATCGGTTTTACCAATTGTAGGGATGGGAGGGTTGGGTAAGACTACTCTCGCTCAGATGGTTTACAATGATAAAAGGGTACAAGATCACTTCCCACTGAAAATTTGGGTATATGTTTCCGATCAGTTTGATGTAAAATATCTGACAAAGGAGATTGTGAAATACGCCACAGGTATGCAAGAAAATAGTTTCCCCACATTGGATTCTGTCTATGCCGCACTAAAAGAGGAGGTACTTTCAAAGAAATTTGTGCTCGTTTTGGACGATGTTTGGAATGAAGATCCTTTAGATTGGGATGAGCTTTCCAAGCGTTTGTACCATGGGGTTGAAGGAAGCATGATTTTGCTGACCACTCGCTCTAAAGTCGTTGCTGAAATTTCTGGAACACTAGACCCGATATTTATCAAGGAATTACTAGAAGAGCCATATGCCAATTTGTTTAACAAGTGTGCTTTTGGGCTGGAAGACCCTAAAGACTATCCAGAGTTGGGGACCATTGCTGAGAAAATTCGTGCCAAGTTGATGGGGTCTCCATTAGCTGCCAAAACTTTAGGAGGATTGTTAAGAAGAAAGTTAGATGCGAGGCATTGGAGGGATATCTTGAATAGTGAATTTTGGCAGCTGAAGCAAGGGGACGGTGGAATTCTCCCGGCCCTTCGATTGAGCTATTTGAATTTACCTCCTGAGATAAAGCGATGTTTCTCCTTTTGTTGCATGTTCCCGAAAGGTTTCTGGTTTAGAAAAGAACTATTGGTGAGCATGTGGGTGGCACATGGTTTTGTGAAGTCTGAAGGAGACGAGCTGTTGGAACAACGAGGTGCTATGTACTTTGAAGACTTGCTAAGCAGGTCATTATTTTACACATATGGTCCGGGTTTGGAGACATTTATGATTCATGATTTGATGCATGATCTAGCACAGTTAGTTTCAAAGGATGAGTGTTTTTACATTCAAACGAGTGAATCTGAACAGAGAGCACCCGAGTCTGTTCGTCAGTTGTCAGTAGCAAAGGATCTTGTTGAGGTGATAAGATCAGACAAATACAACAAACTACGGTCACTTGCATGTCTTACAGCTTATCAACATTTTCATAATTTTAATTCTTCCTGTAATTTCTTGTTCGGTGAGTTCTTGTATTTGCGTATGTTTAAGCTGCATAATTGTGGAATAAAAGAATTGCCGGAGAGTGTTGGCAACTTGAAGCACCTAAGATACCTCGATCTCTCTGACAACAAAATTGAAGAGTTGCCCGAGTCCATAGGTCAACTTTATAATTTACAATTTTTGGACCTTACTAGGAACCCACTGAAGAAATTTCCGAAGGGGTTTACTAAGTTAATTAGCTTGAGGAAGCTTCGCATCAATCACAGAACTTTACCTATGATAAGTGGGATTGGGAAGCTAACATCTCTTCAAGACTTGAACGAATACCAAGTCCAGAGAAAAGATGGGCACAGAATTGGAGAGTTGCAGCATATGACACAGCTGTTGAGAAAGCTTCATCTTTATGATTTGGAAAATATGGAGGGCAAGGAGGAAGCTGCTCAAGCTATGCTTTCTAACAAGATGTATATTGATATATTAATCCTAGCTTGGACTGAAAATAGAAACATAAACCATGGACTCGATGAAGAAGTGTCCGATTCCCTCCGACCTCATCAGAATCTCAGGGTGTTTTATATTTATTATTTTGGGGGTCTGAAATTACCTTCTTGGCTGCATGAAGGATTCCTATGTCACTTGAGTGACCTGGGGATTGTTGGTTGTGCAAATCTCAATGTAGTACGAAAATTGCCTTCTTCACTCTCTGAGCTAACGATCGAAAGGTGTCACAACTTAATTAGTATCGAAGAATGCCTACTGCCAGAGCAACTGCCAGTCATCAAGAAATTATTTCTAGTTGATTGTAAGGAGCTAAAATCAGTACCTGTTGAAAATTTTAACGGCTTTCTCTTCCTTCAAGAGTTAGAGGTATCTCATTGCCCCAAGCTAACTTGCTCAAGAGAGCTTGTGCTACCATCCTCGATCCAAAAACTAGTGATGCAATCGTGTGGTAACCTTGACATGTCACTCCCAAATTGCCTGAGAAACCTTACAAATCTTACCACGTTGAGAATTGAGAAGTGTCCCCACATAACATCCCTTGGGAGTGAAGCACTCAATCAGCTCAATGCACTTCAGGTATTGTCCATCAGGGAATGTGAAGAGCTAAGTATAATAGGTAGTTTACCTAATCCACTTCTTTTGAAGAAACTATGTATTGTGAGATGCCCAAATTTGATACAAGTGGATTTATTGATGCAAAATAGTGGACAAGGGGGGAGCAGTAGATCACATCTTGAATTTATGGTGATCAGTAACACCTCTCTTCTCAAATTTCCATCATTTAGAAGTGCATTTGCTTCCTTGCAAACACTTGAAATAGAAGGGTCGATAGAACTGTCGGTGTTTAGTGGAGAGGATCAGGCCATGTTGCAAAACCTCAACTCGCTGAAAAGGCTATCCTTCTCTGATTGTGATAATCTTCAATGGTTGCCACCATGGTTGCATGGCCTTACTTCTCTCAATTATTTGAAAGTCGTGAACTGCCCCAAGGTATCGTCGCTACCGGACAATGGCCTTCCTACCTCTCTTACTGAGTACCGATGTTACCGTTGCGATCCTGGATTTATAAAGCTGTTCGAAGGGCACATGAAAGCTTGTCATCAGGTCCGTTCTTCCCAATAGCTTCATGAATGTATAAAGCTGGTACATATTTAAACTCTATTTATGTTCTTTTGCAGTGTCCAGATTCAAATTTCATGTGTTTGTTCGACTTCTATCCTCTTTGCTTAGTATGATTCTTAAATTTTTAATGCACTCTTGAAACCAGAAATATATTTGGTGATCGATACTAACTTATGATGATGAAGCTGCAAGAGTCTGATGTCTTGTTCAATTAAATTGTAGGAAGCGCACAGGGATCTACAAGTCTGCATTTTTTTTGGCTTACAGAACTGACTCCATCCTCTTTGTGCCTTCGACATTTCTTATATTGAATCCATTATTTGGAGGTACATTATTTCCTTTTTCCTTTGTATACCTATTTTCTTTCTTTTTTGTTCATATTTCCAGAAATATATAGGAGATGGAATTATCATATCATACATTGGAATAACTATTAGAGAAGCAACTTGTGCATGTTTAGGACGGTCCGAATCTAAACTCAAATATTCGTTACCTCAGAGAATATGGATTCTTGACTTGGGATTACAAGGATTTAGCATACTTGCATGAAGTATGCTGAGATTGTATTATCCATTGTGACACCAAAACCCGATAACATTCTTCTTGATGCAAACTTCTGTCCAAAATTGCAGATTTCTGTATGGCAAAACTACTTGGCTGAGATTTCAGCAGAGCACTGACAACAATGAGAGGAACAATTGGCTATTTTGAAGATTAATAACAAAACATACAAATTGAAGATGTTATCTTGGATACATCAAGCAAAAGTTAAAAATATAAAATTGTTGGAGATATATACTTCGCAGTACAGGCTAGTACAATCTTACCTATATTCCCTTCTAAGTTTTCATTATCAAATCAAATCATTTAGAATTTGTGTAATTAGGAAAGCCTACAGCAGCTATTACAAACTGGATGATAGGTTGGAGGGAAATGTCGATGTAGAGGAGCTCGACGGAGCATGTAAGGTCGTGTGTTGGTGCATCCAAGATTATGAAATGCATAAGCCATGCAATGCACAAGTTGTTCATATGCTAATTTAGTAATTTACTCCATTGTAAGCATATATCCAATTTTTTGCATCAAAATAGAATTAGACGAAAGTGTGCGATGATTAATGTATTGCCATAAAATATTATCACTGTTTCATACTAAATTCTTCTGCAGACCAAGAGACTGGTATGTGTAATTCACCAATTGCCTTCCAAATCTAAGAATAATAACACTGATTTTGTTAATGGAAGAGGTGCTGCTATAAATTAAGATATTAGTTCAGGCAAGCTAGGTGATTTACAGGATGCATATATTTTAGTTCTTTAAATAAATTAAGATTATTTATGCTTTAATTTACAGTAGAAGGTCCTGGCCGAGTTCAAACGCTGTCTAACACAACTCGGCTCGTCTACAGTCCTACTTGAGCTGCATATTACATACAGCTAAATGAGAAGGTATCACTGGATTTTGACCATCTATGTAGACTATAACTGATGCATATACCTATTTTCATTCATTTACTTTTATTTAATTCCTCAAGTTTCCTTTTTCGACATATTTATTCTAGCAGTCCTCCCATTCTAATAACTGAGATGGTAGTTAATAATATCAAGGTATGGGCCTTGTTTTTGAAACTAAAATGCAACTGATTCTCCAATTGGGCTTCATTATGGTTTATGGGTCCCGATATTACTACTCTTCAATTTTTTTTTTTTTTTTTTTTTTTTGGAAGTTAGCAGAGCCAGATGCCTACTAACAAATTCATTAAAAAGGACAAGAGAATTTATAGAGTCTCAAATCACAAGATAGCCTTTACTGTTTTGAAAAAACAGTCAGACTGATTGTTTATACTTTTATCTAAGATAACAATGATTGTTCAAAATGAATTTTATGGTAGAGAGAAAAAAACAAAAGACTAAATATATGAAGTGGATTAGTGAAATGATCGCTGTCACATTCAATCATTCCATCTAATTTAGTATAAAGAAAGGAAGACTGTAATTGTGACTAGTCTACTTGCTTTTTTTATTATCACTATTGTCCGCTAATTATAGGGAGATTTTTCCATAAGAACCAACAAATTAAATCTCCATTCACGTCTAGAAATAGCGAACCAATGTACTTTTTTTTTAAACAAAAACATATAACTAATCAGTAAATATGGTTCACTTGCAAATATAATTTCAAAACAGGAACCAATTTAAAAGAAATCAGTAATTATTCAGATATTTTATTTAAAATAAGGTCATTTTTGAAAACAAGGCATAAGCTGATCTTTGTAATTCCTACATCCATTTCCTTTTAGAACGATATTTCATTATTTCTTATTAGATCATCTATATCCCAGCAACTCGAATGAGTTTCTAAATAATTATTAATCTCTTTTTAGAAATTAAGGTCTTTAAAATTTCTAACTATCACATCTCTGATTTTAGAGTTTCTATTAAGCCACGTTAGCAACAAATTAAAAGGCAAAAATAATTTGAGTCAATCATTTGAACAGCATAGAGTTTATAAACAGTTTCTTAATAAGAAACTTTACTGTATAGTTTCTAAACAAGAAACTCTCTCACATCCCTAAAACTAGATTAGAAACTGCCACGTCAAATTAGAAACTCTAATAGTATCAGGGATGTAGATGCTCTTAAAACTCAACATGTGTCTCCCCATGGAGAGATGAGATCCATCGCCATCCATGTTAAATGTAAGTTCTATATCATTTGAATATTAAATACACGTCGATTTCAAATATATAGAGGAATCGACATATGATAATTGAGGAGGGATTCGATTACCACGTTTTTTGTTACCACAAAAGTTACCACAATCATTTTCTACATTTGCAAAGTCCAAATCGTCGATCCAAACCGTTCAACATGATCTCCACAATAAAATGTGCTTGCAGATCAAATTTTATATATTTTTTTGAATTATTTTACTATTTATTAAGATGGCTACAAAATTCAATGGTCTGAATTTGACTAGTTTTTATAAAATACTTAATAAATAGTAAAAAAATTCAAAAAAATGTAAAATTTGATCTGCAAGCACATTTTATTGTGGAGATCATGTTGAACGGTTTGGATCAATGATTTGGACTTTGAAAATGTAAAAAATAGTTGTGGTAACTTTTGTGGTAACAAAAAAAGTGGTAACCGGATCCCTCCTCATGATAATTAAGTGTCAATCTACCAGTGAATATAAACATTTGTTAACATGTTAGAACGGTATAGACAATTTGTAGTGTCAGTAGTATTTGTAGGAGATTGAGTTTGAATTCATACCATCCGATCAGAATCCGGATCAACTTGGTTAAAGATGAAATGTACGGAATCCTTTTAATATTTGTGCAAAAGCAGATCGGACGGTCGGGATCTAAACTCAAAATTGAGTTACCTTAGGTGGCATGAATTGGGGGGGGAGTGTGTATCCCCTGAGATATCTCATATTTTGCGTGACCGATGTGTCTGGTTCCTATTCGAGAATGACGCGGGGGCAGTATTGTTTGAACTTTAAGATTCGTGTATAGAGTATTTGAACGGTTGAACTTTTTCAAAAAGTCACGCAAAATATGAGATATCTTAGAGGATCCGAATTCCATAATTAGGCACGGGGCTTGCGTTAAAAAGTCAAATCCAATTCATTAGTATAATGGTATGGACACAAGTGGTGGAATTGGGGCCATGAAGTTTGACCCTTAAAATAAAATTATCTAATGTATGACGAAGCGTGAGAAATGAAAATATGAATTTGAATGTCTTAGTTTTAACTTGGAAGACATACAAAAACTATGAACCGCTCAATAAAATGTTATATTTTATTCATTCTAATTTTGTTAATGAAACTTTCTGTGTCTTATGCTTCAATAATTTATTACATAGGAATCTATTCATTATATGAGGTAGTCCAGTCTTTGGTCAAGGAGCATTATCATGATATATATACTCAAAGAGTTCATTTTGCAAGACAGATGATGAGATCATTTGCTGCTCTGCACAAAAGTCAGAATTTCTTTATTGTCTCAGCTAAAGAGGGAATGAGAAGTAGCTTTCAATTCAGTTTCCTTTTTCTCTGATCTCTCTGGAGTTATATCCAGGGGCGGATCTAAGGCTTAGCTAGAGGTGACTAAATCATCTTTATGATTTTAAAATTTTAATTATACGTATAAGAATTTAATTGAATTTTTTTTTTTTTTATATAGTCTAGTCACCCTTAATAAATAACATATGTTCAGTTGTAGTCTAGTGGTTAAAGTTTTATGTTATGGTTGAGATGTCTTGAGTTCAAATTTCACTCATCATAATTGTATATTTTAATTTTCAGTCACTTCTATCAAAATTTTCTAGTTCCGCCCTTGATCATATCCTGTGAGGTGACATAATATTTCTGTTTAAATCGACACCGTCCGATAAGAATCCGGTCCAAGTGCATAACATTTTAATCGGACGGTTGGGATCTAATCAGAAATATCATGTTAGCTTAAGTGGTATGAATTTCTGTCTCTGTACCAAGTGCATATATAAAGTTCCCCAGTGAAATATAAAGTTTTCTCAGGAGAACTTGCTGCGTATATATATATATATGCAATTATGCTTTGAGGGCCTGAGGCTAACCTTTGACCCAGTTTTTTTTTTTTTTTAATTATAATTGAACATTTGACCAATCATTACAAATTACAAGAGAAAATCATTAAATCAGTGGTCAATTTAACTATTGAAGAAGGAATCAGGAATAAAAGAATGTACAAAAGTTGACATAGGAGCAAAGAAATATTACTGTTTATTATTATTTTGTCTCGTCTTTTGGGGTAACCTGTATGATTGTACAGAAATTAAGCTAATTAACCAATATACCCAGTCTAATTGCCAAAAGGACAAATTAAATCATGGCTATCGGATATAGATCTAACGGTGCTAAACTATCGTGATATTTCTAACCTCTAACCTACCAACTTCCATTTAATCTTTCATAAAAAAATTTCATTCGAATTTTGAACCTATTTAATTTATCACTAAACCAAAGACTAGTTCTTGCAAGTAAAATATAATTAGAAAGTAGCTGATCTGTAGCATAATTAATGGATAATGAACAAACAAATAAATTAACAGTTTACATAATCGAACATAAAAATATATTAAACATAACTATTGATTTTTATTTAAAATAATATATATTATTAATCAGATAAAAGGTTAGAACATGTTGAAAATATTGTATGAATAAATTACTAGCTTAAAAGCTACATTATAAATTCTTCTGTAAATCAATTTTGTCACACTTTATTAGATAAAAAAAAATTATGAAATGTTGTATAAATCAATTTCATTATAATAATAAAAATTAATTATCGCATATAATTTTATAATTGTCAATTAAATATAAAATACTCTTATATGTATTCTTATTCAATAACTAATGAAAACAAAAAAATTATTATCTATGCTCCGCTATATCTGTTTTACTGAATACAATACAAATGGAATAAATAAAGAGGAGGGTTCAAATGCCTTCATTTTTTATGCCTCCATCATGCCTCTATTTTTAAAAACTTTAATAACTCAAAGTTTAAAACTTAAAACGTCAAATAAAACCGTTAGATGTGATTTATGTTATTTTCTATGTGCTCATAAAAATTATCACATTTCAATTTTTCTTTTATGTGAATCAATAAGTTGAAAAATTAACGTCTAGAAATTATCCTCATTAGTATACATTTTAACAAGCTCAAGATGACAACCAAAACAAAGTTGAAATGTCATAATTTTTTACACGTGCATAAATAAAATGATGTAGTTCATATCCAACAGTTTTATTTTGAATTTTAAGTTTTAAAATTTTGAATTATTAAATTTTAAAGAATGAAAGTATGATGAAGGCACAAAAAATAAAGACATTTGAGAATAAAATAAAAAGTTTCATCACCACCCTAAGCCAAGCCCTACTTTTTTCAAATCACATGAAGTACCTTATTACTATTCTACAAGAAGGAGGAGGGTTCAAATGCCTCCATTTTTCATGCCTCCACCATGCCTCCATTTTTAAAAACTTTAATAACTCAAAATTTAAAACTTAAAAATCAAAATAAAACCGTTGGATATGATCTAAATCATTTTATCTATACACGTGTAAATAATTATGACATTTCAATTTTGTTTTGGTTGTTATCAAGAGCTTGTAAAAAAACATATAAATGTGGATAATTTCTAGACGTTGATTTTTCAACTTATTGATTCACATAAAAACAAAATCAAAATGTGATATTTTTTTATGAGCACATAGATAAAATGATGTAGATCATATCCAACGGTTTTATTTTGACTTTTAAGTTTTAACGTTTGAGTTATTAAAGTTTTTAAAAATGGAGGCATGATGGAGGCATGAAAAATGGAGGCATTTGAACCCTCCTCAGAAGACCCTCCTCATTCTACAAATACTTGACATTCGTAATTAAAATAAATTAATTGTTGGAATTTGATTATTAGGGGTATACTACCTTAGAAGGTACGGAGTCAAAGATTGAATTTTTATAGGATTGTTTTGGGATTTTTTTTTTTATTGAATTGAATGAATTGTTTTTGGGAGTTGGGACCGAATTCTTTATTAATGTTCAAAAAAATATTAAATTTCAAAATCTAAACCTATGCCTAGAAATTTCAAAATATGTTCAAACTGCAAAAATTTTCTGCTGTAATTCAGTCTAAAATCGCAAAAGAAATTGTGGTTTTAGTTTTAGAATTCCAAAAATAATGTCTTTTTACGGTTTCAAGTTTTTTTTTTAAATTAAACAGAAATGTTTATATTTTTTTTGAAATATTAGAAATATTTTATATATTTCGTTGAAAATAGATGGAATACTATATAATTTGATTTATTATAAAGACTGGGACAAATAACCCGGATCAATATTTTTTAGGCCGGATTTTTGGCGGCAGTAAGAAAAATTAAAATATTTTTGTGTGTTATAAAAAAAAAAAATGTTTTGAATCTGAGTTATTGATCCCGTTTCAAAAGTCACTTCTAAATAAATACAAAAAATATTTGGATTCTTCTATTTTCGAAAAAATAAGAAAATTTGTCAAGATTTTTTTTTGTCAGAACCGTGTCAGAGAATCTTTTAGTTTTTTCAAAGAAATAGAAGGATCACAATATTTTTTATTTACCTAGAAGTTACTTTTGAACCGGGATCAATAACTCAGATTCAAACATTTTTATTTTTTTCCAATAACACACAAAAAAATATATTAATTTTTCTTACAGCCGCAAAAAATCGGGCCTGAATTTGTCGCAGTCTTTCTAATAAATCAAATTATATAGTATTTTATCTATTTTCAAAGAAATATATTAAATATTTCTAATATTTCAATACAAAAAACAAATTAAATTGTAAACATTTCTGTTTAATTAAAAAAAACTTAGAACCGCAAAAAAAAATTGTGGTTTGAAATTCCAAAACCAAAACCGCAAATTTTTTTGCGGTTTTGGAATTCCAAAACAATAATTTTTTTTACAGTTTGGACAGATTTCGAAATTCCTCTGCATAGGGTACAGATTCTGAAATTTAATATTTTTTTGGATATTAATGAAAAATTCGGGAGTTGGGATAGGGTGTAGCACTGTAGCCAGTAGTCACAAGATTCGCGAATTATTCGTGAATAATTCTTTTTTTTGTAATGCCGAACCGAACGCCGAATTATTCGGTTGACCGAACTTTGTACAAATTATTCGCGAATAATTTGCGAATTTTACAAATTTTTTCCAAATTTTATGAATTATTCACGAATTTTTCCCATAACTTTTTTTTTGTTTTTCTTTTTTTTGATCCCTTGTAGGACTGAAATCTTTGATCCGGATAATTCCAAATCAGTGCCGAATTATTTCTGAATCACGAATTATTGACCTCACCGAACCAAACCCGAATAATTCATTTGCCACTAACGCTTAAGCCTACTTCAATGAATTTTGTTCAAAATCCATCACCTCTGCTAATTAAGTAATTAGTCCGTTCAAGTGTCTCTTTTTTAACTAAACTCCCAATTCATTGAATTGACCCAAATTTATGTGTAGTTCTCAGTTAATGCTTCATAGATTGATCAATTTATATTCAATTCTTCAGCTGTTACAATTATTTTTGGAATTGACCAATCTCAAAGTACAACTAATTGTTTGCTTTTTACTGTGATTTTGATGACATACGGTCCAAATTTTATTTTCACAATTAAATTAGATGTGTAATATTTCACATTTTGAAAGAGAAGAGTTCAATGTTTTTATTTTTTAATCTCCATTATGTTTTTATTTTTATAACTTTAATAGCTCAAAATTAAGAATTCAAAATTCAAACTAAATTCAAAATTATTTTCTCTATTTCAATTTTATTTACATCGTTAACAAGAACTTGCAAAAATAACCGATGTGGACGATTTCTGGACTCAATTTTTCAACTTATTAATTCATATAAATACAAAATTTTGAAGTTATACTTTTTTAACTTACATATAAAAAATAATATATATTACATCTAACAATTTTATTTTGACATATAAATTTTAAAATATTTATTATTAAAAAAATTAAAAATATATATAATAAAAACAAAAACAAATATTTGCATATCCTTATTGTTAAAATTATTGTAGAGGCTAATTCTTTTCTAAAAAGTAAATTTTTTTGCTAGTTGAATCGTTCCGTGACCAAGAAGACGCAAACAAATGCACAGTGCCGACCCCAAAAATCCAACAAGTCACATCCCTACGTACCAAATATCAGGGGCGGAACTAGAAAATTGAGATGAGGAGGGGCTAAAAAATAAAGTGTAGTATAATTTTAGGCAAATTCTTCTATGGGCATAAGGACTTATTTGTAAAATGAGCATATTTCATTTTCAAAGTTCAAACAGTCGATCCGACCGTTCAACATTTTCTCCATATTACAGTGTACTTGGAGGTCAAACTTTACATTTTTTTGAATTTTTTTTACTATTTATTAAGATGGGTACAAAATTCAATGGTCTTAATTTGACTAGTTTTGTAAAATACTTAATAAATAGTAAAAAAATTCAGAAAAATATAAAATTTGACCTCCAAGTACATTTTAATATGAAGATAATGTTGAACGGTCGGATCAACTGATTGAACTTTGAAATAAAAATATGCTCATTTTACAAATAGGTCCTTATGTCCATAGAAGCATCCCTCATAATTTTATTTTATAAAGGGATTAAAAGTATTAAAACATATAAAAATTATAAAATTTAATGGACAAAATTACAAATTTTCAATGGACAAAAATTATTTGTATTCTTTTGATTCTATTACCTTCCGCCTCTGCCAAACACCACCAAATAAATCTGCTAAGCAATTATGGTGCGAAATGGCCGGTACTGTACCGGGCCTCACAGCCAGCTCCTCAGTATTTATTGTCTCAATGTGGCTCCACACTTCTCCATTTTTCCCTAAACTGGAGATGTCCGTTACATTTCTCGTTTAATTTACAATTATGTGTAACGAGTTTAGTATATGTTAGATAATTGTTTTTTATTCTGATTCAACAATAAATTAAGCGTGTAGGTTTCTCATAAATTAATTAAAATTATTTTGATAGATTTTTCCTAACCGATCAAACGGCCTTAAATACTAAATTTATAATTTATATTATAGATTAGAGACGGACTCTACCAAAAAGATACAAATAATGACATAATATATTTTATAGGATTCAATTTGATTGTCCATGTGATTTTATAGCAGAAATATATATTTTTTTTCTGATTTGAATCATTCTACTTCGTTGGGTTAACTTAGAAAAAATATTTTATAAGATTTGTGTAATTTTTACAACATACAACTCTGTTAAATTCTACAGGTATCCAGTTTTGAGGCAATGGAGGCAATGCACAGCATTGTAACAGGTAATATAACTAATATCAGCAGCAAGTTTTAGTTGATGAATTGGACGTCTGGGATTGTGACACGTAGGTAAGGTTGAATTCATTGGTGAGTATAGATTTTGCAACGATTGGTCAGATCTGATGAAATTCTTTTGTACGGAAGCAAACAAAGGCTGCAGGTTCTATTTCTATGCCTCTCGTATAGGACCACATGTTACATGCATCCAGCTAAAGTTGCATAAATAAATAAAGCAAGAAACAAAAATTATAAAGTCCAGCAGCATGTGTTAATCCCTTGTCCCTTTTCACTATTGAATCCAAATTAATTATTTATTTTCCGGTGTACCTAGCGGAAGGAGCTAGAGGGATTTTTTTTTAAAATCATAATTAAAAAAAATGATTTTTATCAAACCAATATTATTATTTTTTTTTTTACAAAGACATATTTAATTGTCTTTCGGTTTCAAATTCAATTTGACCTACATCTGATATGATATATGATACACAAGTGAGAAATTCAACCAAATCCTCAAAAAAAAAAAAGAAAAATTTGGGACCGACATGCCATTTCGGTCCGGGCTAGTAAAACACTGGTCCCAGGGTATTACACCAAAGGCTACACGGAAAACTGTGAAACCAATAGGGACCGAATTGCCATTTCGGTAAAAAAAAAAATTACCGGACTGAAATGGCAATTCAGTTCTTATGGTTTTTGTAAAAAAAAAATAATCATGTTAGTTTGGTAAAAAAAAAAAAATTAATTATGGTTTAAAAAAAAAATCGAGCTAGAGGGCTCTATAAAATTTTAATTTTAATTTTGTTATTTAAAATTTCTAACGATTGCAAGAATTAATATTATTAGTCTCTTCATAAAATTAAATCACATTACACTTATATATTTGAATTCTTAATTTTGATTTTTTAATTCTGCCCCTATTCATAAGTCATAACCTGTTTTTTTCACATACAAAATATTGCTTTAATAAATTAAATTTTTGAAATCTTGATTATAAGTGCTAGAATTTAATTTATTTTTTTTACTTGTAACTAGTTCTTCCTATTTCATCATGCACAGTCTACAAAAATATGACCAATATTAATTTCATAATTTAATTGAATAATAAAAACACCACGAATGAAATAATATAGCATAAAATATTTTTTAAAATGATATTTAACTATCTCATATTCAAATTATAATATCCGAAATGCGAATAAGATTGCACAAAATTTGAACAAATGCATATGAAAAGTATATTTGAGTTGTCAATTTTTTTTTGAAAAAATGAATATCGATTTAAAAATCTTGAATAAGAAAGAACTTCTTAACCTTTAATTAATTCTCTAAAATTAGATTAAATTCGCATCAAATATTTCTCGAGAAATCTCGGTTGATTCATGATTCTGAAACAAATTTAAAATACATTATCATCAAATTAATAAAAAAGTTGCATTAAGTTTTTCTTCCGACGTGTCCAATCAATCAATCGGTTAACAGCTTTGTTCTGCGATTGACTTTTGATTATTTGAGTCGAGATCCTCTAAGGCCCAGAGTGTAACGAGCCATAAACAGTAACAATTCAACGATAATCTTTACTACTGCATAGTACGATAGTCTATTTCAGCCACACAGGATCCTTACAAAAGACAATGGCAGTTTTAACTTTACACGTCACATCCAACTTTGCCAAGTGAGATTTGAATCCAGTTCAAAGCCCGCGAATCAATTTTTTTTTACACCTTGTTTGGATGGAGAGTAGAGGAAGGAAGGGGAGGTGAAGAATAAAAGAGAATGGAATGGAATAGAAGGGAAGATTAACATATTTAACTTCTTTGTGTTTGGATGATTAATGAGAGAAAATAAATTTAATTTTCCTTTCCGTCTTATTTCTTGTTTGATTGATTAAAATTTAGAAGGTTAATGAGAAATTCAGTAGTTGTTGTAGATTTGTGACAAAAAAATTGTATGAGAATTATATAGGTAAGATATAGGATTGGATATTTGTGTTTTTTGTTCTAAAAATATTTACAACAAAATTTCTTTCCATCCGTTACATCCCAAATCGGAAGGGGAACTAATTCTATTGATTATAATAATACAAGGTTAAACCTTTCACCCCCTGTACCCTTCACCTCCGACATAATTTTGTCAACCAAACACGATTTGACAAAAAATTTTCTTTTCTTTCCACTCCCTTTCTCTACTCTCCATCCAAACAAGGTGTTAGAGAAATTAAAAGAAAAGATGCAAAAAGAGCAAAAGGATAAATTTATCTCTTTCCATGATCCTCTCGCGAGTACGATACCAGTTTATCGCTTTCTTATCATCTAATTTAATCTCTTCCCGCCTAGATTGTCAGTTCTATCTCTCAAGTTTTTTAGAAAATGGAGATATCCATTTTTAGAAGAGAGCAAATTAATCAAATTAAATTGCATGCATCATTAATAAGCCGTTCGCTTTATATCTGTGGCGTATTTAATTTTGGATTTAAGTAGTTACAAAAAAAAAAATCGAAAATTGGAGCGGACATGAATGTACCCCTTCATGTGTTTTCTTGTCTCCCCATTAATGCACATGCACAAGTAAATAATTGGTTTAATGTAATTTGATCTACCTAGTTGGTAAAAAAGGAATGCAAATAATACAACTCTTTGTATTATTTCTGTTTTATATAACTAAACTTCCATTTCTCATCACAACCGGGCCCCACCAATCCATATAAAGACAAGACAGTAAAAAAAAAGGAAAAAAAATAAAGCTGTTTCGCACCACAACCGCCACCTTCCAAATAATAATGAACACTTTACCGGTGTTCACCGGTGGTGCGCGTTACGAGTTACGACCAATCCCACTTACTATGTTTAATTGCCTACGATTCAATGAATGAAACTGCGTAACAAGTTATTCTCAAGAAATGAAGAAACTCGCCACAGAAACAACTACAAAAGAAGTGAAACAGGGAGGTTTCGACCACTTATTAAACTCCATCTTAATTCCCTTCATAAAAACGGCCACGTCCCGGAATTTAGATCGAACAAACCGAACCTCTCTGCTAGTCCCATAAGTCATTGTAATTAGTTCATTGAACCTCGTCTTTGTAAGTTGATCTTCTCTCACATGCAACTCCCTCTAAACCCGGATTTAATTATTCTACCCTCCCTTAAGCCGCCATTTTCGCTCCAGTATTAATTCTCTCTCTCTCTTCCTAGACTTTACTTCTCTGATGCTCTTCCTCACAAGCAAAACCCACTGCTCCCTTCTTCCCCACTTCTTCTCCATCTTTTATCCCATTTCCTCCATTCTTTAAATTCCAAAAGAGAAAATTATTCCATGCCCACCTCTAAATTCAAAAAAAGAATGTTGAAAACGAAGATGCCATTGTCGCCATTATTCCTCCTCGTTCTCTCCTTCTTCACCTTAATTTCGTGCGAACCAGTCGAAGACAAGTTCGCGCTGCTCGATTTCCTCGTTCAGGCACCGCACTCGCGCGACCTCAACTGGGACCCAGCCACGCCCGTGTGCAGCAGCTGGACAGGTATCACGTGCTCCGCCGACGGATCTAGCATCGTGGCCGTCCGTCTCCCGGCGCTCGGATTCAACGGCCAGATTCCTCCGAACACTCTCAGCCGACTAGCCTCCCTCCAGATCCTCAGTCTTCGTGCTAACGGGTTCACGGGTCCGTTTCCTTCCGACTTCGCCAACCTCACTTCCCTTACCGGGTTACATCTCCAACTTAACTCCTTCTCAGGCTCTCTACCGTTGCATTTCTCCGCCTGGAAGAATCTAACAGTTCTCGATCTTTCGTTTAATAACTTCACTGGAAACATCCCAGCGTCTTTTTCGAATCTGACGCAACTGGTGGCGTTGAATCTCTCGAATAATTCTCTTTCCGGCGAGATACCAGATCTCCAGTTGCCGAATTTGCAGTTTCTCAACCTGTCGAACAATGAGCTCAATGGAACTGTGCCTAGGTCACTAAAGAGGTTTCCCAAATCCGATTTTTCTGGTAATAATTTATTGCCGGATACTCTGTTGCCCCCAGCCCTTTCTCCTTCGGTGGCACCTTCTATTGGGCCTACTTCCCCTGCCAAAAAGCATAAACTTAGTGAGGCAGCCATTTTGGGAATTATTATAGGAGGAAGCGCTTTGCTCTTTGCTATAATTGCGTTGTTGCTTGTGCTAATTTGGGGCAGGAGAGACGAGGCCGCTTCAGAAAAGGTAAGTGTGAAATTTTTTGTTTGGTTGATCGTAGTGTTATAGACACAGTTGGTTATTTGGTTTGCTACACAATAATAGACGCTCGGCATTTGTTTCCTGGGGATTTTTGAAATTATACTCGACATTTCTTATATTTGCAATTGTGATCCTGTCACATATTGATTTAATAAAGGTTACATCAAACAAACGTAACTCCATTGCCTTGTATTATTTTGAACACGAACAATTTAAATCATTATCCGAGTGACATGTTTTTAGGTCAATTGGGCTCGATTCAATATAATTGAGGGAAAAACCGTCCATTTACTGGAATAGAGCTGTGACATCATGCTGATCACATTATTTGAAGCATTTCAAGAGTAGAACTAGGGTGCTCCTAAGCTCACCAAGCCCTTCGTGAGCGCGACTCTAAAACCTATCGAATTGACTTCA
Organism: Carex parvula; assembly: GCA_025461045.1. NCBI lineage: Eukaryota > Viridiplantae > Streptophyta > Magnoliopsida > Poales > Cyperaceae > Carex > Carex parvula. The sequence goes on along the minus strand of JAJGRW010001299.1, from coordinate 272,557 downwards.
AACGACATTTTCAATCCGTTAGATGTTCAATCTATATTAAAATGTGCTTGGAGACCAAATTTTACATTTTTTGAAATTTTTTTACTATTTATTAAGATGGTTTGAAAATCGCTGTTTTTATTAAAATTCTGCACCATTGGAAAACAGCGATTTTCAAACCATCTTAATAAATAGTAAAAAAATTCCAAAAAATGTAAAATTTAGTCTCCAAGCACATTTTAATATAGATTGAACATCTAACGGTTTGGAAATGTCGTTTAAAGTCAATTCGATAGGTTTTAGAGTCGCGCTCACGGAAGGGCTTGGTGAGCTTAGGAGCACCCTAGTTCTACTCGCATTTCAATATATTGGTTTTTTGCTGCAAAACTATGGACATTAGAAATGCCTGTTGTCATTTTTTAAAATACTTCTGCTATTTATAATTTATAAAAAGAGTTTACTCTCATGCTAAGTCTATTTTGACTGTAGGGCACATCAAAGGGGGGCCGATTGAGATCTCCTGAAAAGCCCCCATTAGGGAAGCATGAAGAAGGCAATAAAATAGTCTTCTTTGAGGGGTGCACCCTCGCTTTTGACCTTGAAGATCTCTTGCGTGCCTCGGCTGAGGTTTTAGGCAAGGGCACTTTTGGTACTACATACCGTGCAGTTTTGGAGGATGCAACAACAGTTGTTGTGAAGCGGCTGAAGGATGTTGGGGCCGGGAGAAAGGATTTTGAACAGCAGATGGAGACAATCGGGAGAATAAAGCATGAGAATGTGGCAGAGTTGAGAGCATATTATTTTTCCAAGGATGAGAAGTTGATTGTTTACGACCATTTCAGTAGCGGGAGCGTGTCTAGTCTGCTGCATGGTATGATTTCTAAGATGTTCATCTTTTATTCATCTTTTGATTATTGGTATTGTAAGATCTGGAAAAATCAATTTTTTGCCTTTTGTAATCATGCATGTCCAGTGAATGATATTAGTTAATTAGCATGAGTTGGTAAGCATGTCCATTTAACATATTATTAAAATCATAGTTAGTAATGATGGATGTCTGATGATTGATTTTTATGCATGTCCAATTAACAAATAATTAAATCATAGTTAGTTAGTAATGATGGATGTCGTATGATTGATTTTTGTTCTTTTGTCTTTATTAGTTGTAAACTTGTGATCATTCTAACTACTTTGCCTTATTAAACATTCTGTTTAATTTATGGTACTTGGTGGTCTATAGAAAGCTTGCTGTTAAGGTTCTGAGGCATGATTATAACTAGTGGACACTAAATTATATTATCAATATTTTATTTTGTAAGATAGAAGTATGATTATTTAACATTTTAATCACCAACATTTTTCAGGTAGAAGAGGAGAGGATAGAGTGCCACTTGATTGGGAGACTCGTATCAAAATTGCCCTTGGAGCCGCAAGGGGTCTTGCTCGAATCCACACAGAAAACAATGGAAAAGTTGTGCACGGCAACATAAAATCATCTAATATCTTCCTAAACCCAGCCCGGTTCGGGTGCATATCTGACATCGGCCTGGCCCCACTCATGAACCCAATAGTTGTGCCTGTGACCCGCACCCCTGGCTACCGTGCACCCGAGCTAGTTGATACAAGAAAAGCTACGCAGGCGTGTGATGTATACAGTTTTGGAGTGTTACTTTTAGAGCTTTTAACCGGAAAGTCGCCAGTACAGGTGGTAGGTGGAGGTGATGAAGTGGGGCATTTGGTGAGGTGGGTCAATTCGGTTGTCAGGGAAGAATGGACAGCTGAAGTTTTTGACCTAGAGCTGATGAGGTATGTCAAGTTTGACAGTTTCGTCTGAGTGAGGATTGGTCAACTTGTCAGCATATAGATTAAAAAAGGAAATTAAAAATAATGCTAATTTTAACACTCAGCAGAATTTATTTAGTATAAATTGGGAGACTAGTTCAAACTGCCATAATGATACTGGAACAAATTACACCAATGCAGTCATTTATTTTTTTCTTTTGAAGTATTTAGACAATAAATTCCCAGTAAAAGTAAAAGGAAAATTAAAAAAAAATGGGTGCGATAGCCACCTGTCTGTACCTGTCTTGTCAAAAATCAATAACAGTTGGGATCTTAGTGCTTGGTCTATATATATGTTTAAACAAATTACAGAAGAAAGAAAAGATGTTGTTTTGTTAACAAATTGGGGCTGTATGCGTACAACCTAGTCTGCCATATATTTATCTAACAAATAAAATGAAAGATTGGAATCAGTATTTCATAAATTTAAAATGGTTAAAATTGACAGGTACCCAAACATAGAGGAAGAGCTGGTGGAGATGCTCCAGATAGCAATGACCTGCGTGGCAAGAATGCCAGAGCAGAGACCAAAAATTGCTGATGTGGCACGAATGATACAAGAGGTCAAGCAATCTTATAGTGAAACCCGGCCTTCAGTTGAAGAAGGCGGGCCCTCTGCTTCAAGTTGAGAGATCCCTTATTCATGCGATTCTTTGTGTATTATTAGTTGCTTCAGCGACAACTTTATAGGATAGCTATCTGAGGATAGGTTGCGTCGTCTCATTTTATTATGTCAATTATCTCAATTGTTAGGAACTGGAACTGGGAGGGATATTAGCTTTTTGATATATTTTTGGTCTAGTTTTGTTTCTCTAATTTGAACATAGTTCGGTTTAATGTGTTTGTAACCGGCCGATGCAATTTTTGAATATGTCTTTGTATACTTAAATCTCTTAATATTGCTTTCTTGTAACATGCCAGAAAATAACTTAATATACTTATTTTAAAGGCGGGTAACAATTCATACCATCATACAAGTCAATTCAATTTATTGTACAATTTACAGGTGGCTCTTAATATTACCTCGTTTTTTATGTAATCTAATTGTTTCACTTTGGTGATATGAATTCTAATGTCTTCCTGACCTATAAAGCGATTTGAGAGTAGGTCTGATGGGTTTAATCACCGTCGATTTGCTTTAAGATTCGTGCGAAATGCTTTAAACTTTGTGCGTGTCTGTTTCAATTTTTGTGCGCACAAATCTTGAATTAGATTGGACGGTCATCATGCTCGTTGAACCTAAAAGTAGGTCCGTTGGGCATCGGACCTACTCCGTTCTCCTATAAAGCAGTGCAAAATACCAGAGATAGCTTGCCTTGGTGAATACGTATCCTCTGCATTAACGGACCGTTTGAGCTAATTTATGAACCGTACGATCAGAATTCGGACCAATCATGTCCACTCCTATAATGCACGTGCACTTTAATATTAGTGCGGATCTCTATAGGACGGTTCAGATCTTAACTCAAAATTTGAGTCAATGCAGAGGTTACGAATTCTGCCTTGGTAGAGGTAGATCAAAAAATAAAGTTTGTTGGGAGAATAAGCATGAGAATAAAGTGTGTTGAGGCCTTGTAATCAGTGCATATATTTCACATGCTATTACTATTCCCAGAAAGGAAGTTTGTTACTTCGTGATTATGTCGGTGTAATTGACTTTAAATTATATTAAGAAATGTTGTCTATATATACCAATCAGTGAAATAGAAAAAAAGAAAAAAATGAGCCCACCAGTGAAAAAGGCCTATAAAGGCCCAAAACAGAGAAAAAGTAATACTTAACGCCTCTCCCAGATAAGATTGAAACACAAGAACTAAGCAGTAACCTAAAGCATTCCGCCAGTAATTAGAAAAATAAAAAAAATTGGAATATGCAATTTACACAATATGGCAATCACCTATCTCAAAAGAAGAAGAAAAGTAATACTAACAAAAGTAGCAATTGAAAAAGAAAATTTGGATCTTTTCAAACTTCTTCATACTAATTATATGCTGCTATTGGTTCGTCTTGTTTAAAAATCTTGTCTTGATGCCTCCTGCAACAAATGAGAATAACTTGTTCAAATTAAAGGATATGAATTCAATATTGAAGAATGTTATATCACTAAATTATTTGAGTACCTTCAATTTCCTCGAATTGAATTATTTTTGTTGTATTCGCAGCAGAACGATATTCAAATCTGCAATTTAGAACAATGAACAACTACATAATTAAAACCCGAAAGAATTACAATTGATAACATGAACATCATATCATATGCAATGAATTACCTATTAGAGAAAACCACACCGATCTCATATGACGGTTTGATCTTAGTTGCCTCAACCAAAATCGAAACAATTTTGTTTTTTCTTGTGCTGGCCATTAAGCAATCGTACTCAGTCGGAATGATGAGAGCGAAGAAGTTATCCTTCAACTTGCTCAAGCATATCCTATCGATCGATGCAAGCGAGATTCTTCGTCTCAGTGCACATGAATCCATGTCGGCTAAGTATATAGCACGGTCGGTTATCATCATGGCACGCTGCTTTATTTTTCCTGATCCAGTTAGTTTGATTATTCTATCGGCGAACAAGAGCTTCTGATCACCTAAATATGCAAAAACAATAGATGTCAACTTCTGATCGATCAACTAAATCACAATGAGAAGTAGAAGAGATTAATTACTAGTTTAATTACCTCGCTTGGATAAGATATCCGAGAGAAAGGCATTCGATTCTAAGTCGAGATAATCACCCTTTACCGCGGTGCGAAACGACGCTAACCGGCGAGCCTTAACACCCATGAATGGCTTCGGCAGCGTCCCCTCGTTTCGGCCATTATTGCCTTCTCCTTCCTCCTTCTCTTGTTGGTGATTTTGAGAGAGAAGTTTAACCCGGTCCATGGATGAGAAATTAGAGAGATTGTTGTGCCGTGTCTAGGTGGATAAGATAGAAATTGATGTGGTGTTTGAATTGGAGACAGTAGCTGTCTCTGTTGCGTATGATGCAACTTTGATGGTTTTGAGAAAAAAAGGAAAAGGTAAAAGAGAGGAATGCTGGTCGTATCATTACTGAGGTGTCTTAGTGGAGTCTGACTAGGATTTTTCTCTATTAAAAAAAATAAAATAAATCGCTACGAAAAGTTATGAAGTTGGGGGTGCAACTTTTATTTTTTTAAAGAGAAATTAAGATATATCTCCATCTTAACTTTATCAATTAGATATTTATTCATCAAAATTTAAAATTAGTTATTTCCCATCTTAACTCATTATTTTATAAATATGCCCATTTTTTAATTCAATCAATTAATTAAAAACACAAATCAATATTAATAAGAAAATAAAATGACAGTTCTACCCCTCTGCTACCGGTAGATGGCTTGGTAGAGGAAGCAAATCTGCTGCGATTGCAAAGGATCGCAGGATCCTGCGATTCCAATCCCAACTATTCATTTAGGGCATGTTCGGTGGAAGGAGAGGCATGGGCGTGGGCACATGAATTAAACTAAATTTTACTGTGCGCGTGGGGAAAAAAATTCAATCAGAGTTAATTTTTTTTTTCTCACGGGCACAGTAACGCGCCGAACAGGCCCTTATTGAAATGCAGGCATCTTAAGAAGAGTTAGTTTTTGTGCACAAATTTCGGAACATATGAACAGTTGAGATTGGAATCGCAGCAGATTTATTTTCCTTGGTAGATGGTACATTGTTGTACATTATCAAATAACTAATGCTACTCATATGCATCGGGCATGAAATTGGGGAATTTTTTTTGTTTAGAAATCAGAGAATATATATTGAGAAGCAGGCATTAGAAAAATGCTAGGGGGAGGAATGGATATTCTTTCATATATGTTATAAGTTAATTTGTTTGCTTGATTATTTGAATCTTCAAAATTATGATACTAATTGTTTCTTCTCCAAACATTACTTTTAAATTTATTTAAGAACTAGCGCTGTAAATGAGCCGAGTTTGAGCGAGTTACCTCCAACTCGAACTCAGCTCATTAAATAAATGAGCGAGTTAACTCGAGTTGGGATGGTAATAACGAGTTGTAGAGACAATTCCAACTCGAACTCAGCTCGTTATCAACTCGAGTTGGCTCACAACTCGTTTAACCAGTTAAATCAATACAACACAAGTTATAAATGAGTTTGAGCCGATTTTGAGCCGAGTTTGGGTTTGGTTTTGGTTATTCTGGGATTTTTTGTATCCAAGACTGTGTAACTTTATGTAACTTGAGTTATAAATGAGCGAGTTGGGGTCAGCTCAAACTCAGCTCATTTATTAAACGAGTCAGCCAACTCGAATTAGAACTAACTCGAATTGTAAATGAGCGAGTTACGAGTTCGAGTAATTTTGCCCAGCCCTATTAAGAACAACAGTACACTATAATTTGTGAGGGTCAAAATGAAATAGATAATGCTTAAATACACCAAAATTGAGATTTCAAAAATTACTTTCTATCTGTAGATTTCAAAAATGAGATATGGCGGCATCACTTATTCCACTATATAATCTCATGCTTATCCAATAAGATTTAAACTAAAGAGGGGACATGATTAGTGAACAGCTTCTTAGTTCTGATTTCTGTTCCATTTGCTTTTCTTTAAATTTATTATTTCGATATAATATTTGTATAATAAAAACGAATTATTTGTAATTCACATTATATTCAAAATTATAAAATTTAAATCTTGCCTAATTAATTATTCTCAAATCACAAACTGAACATGGTTCATGCTCCATATTGAATCTAACTAAATAGTGTCTAGTACTTTGTTATGGTATATCCGTATTTAACAATAAAATATCCAATTAGATTTGGAGTAGAATTAAAAAAAATGCATCAATATTTTTGTACTCCAATCATACTCGGACAAGTATCCTCTCCATTACCATAAAAGATTCCCTTCACTTTACGGTTTGAGATTAACTCCCAACCGCTTTGGGATTCAGGCTGACGGAGGGGGCAGTATTATTGGGCTTTGAGATTCGTGCCAAGTTAAAAAGAACGGTCCAGATCAAGTAATTGTAAAAGATTCCCTATTACGGTACCGGGAAAGATCGGAATTCATCATACTTTGCATCCACTACAATCAACTGTCATTGTCCGCGAGGATAAAAGTGTTTTTTACTTGCGGTTCCAAACCGCTCAACATGATCTTCAATCATGCTCCAATCATGCTCTTTTTTTAAAGTCCGAACAGTCGATCTGAACCACTCAACATTATCTTTGTATTTAAAATGTACTTGAAGATCAAATTTTATATTTTTTGAAATCTTTTCACAAGTCTACAGTATGCAATCGGTTTATTAATTCAAATGATACTTTGGCAGGATTGTAATGGTTTGGCAGTGGATGTAAATTTATGAATGGTTATGTCATATTTTAGGATTGGTTTAATTTGATTAGATTTTTTTGTACCTAATTTTAAGTAATAGTATTAATCATAAACCTAAAAGCGAACATAATTTCCTTCTAATAATACAATAATGGAGCTTGTTCAATAATAAACAATAACATTAAAAATCTATACTTCTGATTCTTTGTTGAACTGTCAATCTAAGGTCTTGATTTAATATAGCAAATAGAAAAAAAGCTTAAGACCCACCAGAATTATTTTGATCCAACGCGGATACAACTCATTCTGTTCATACCAGAATCCATCATGTGTAGGCGAATATGAAATGGAAACAGTATTCCAGACGCAAAGCTAATTGGAAGCTACTATTTCAAATCACAGCAGACGAGAGTTAGTTTCGATCACAGCCTCAGAATTTTCCACCAACGGTCCGATGTTGTCCAACTAATGGGAGTTTCGTACAACTCAGTCATCTTGTGTAAACTATAGTCAACGTAACTGGAGATAGTGGATTTTGTCCAAAGGGCTTTGGACAAAGCCTTGTCCATAGCCGGATTCAGACTGTTTGATACATGTCAAATTCGTATGGACGGTTTAGATTTACGGAATCGGTTTAATTTATCAAGATCTAAATCTTTATCACGAACTTTGAGGCCGATCGGACAGTTGTAATTCAAAGCCCTTTGACAAAATCCAATTCCAACTGGAGAGTAGAAGGGAAATGGTCACAAATCGACGCTTCTGGAAACCCAGCTTTGCTATTAAACTCCACAGAATCTTACTAGCCTGGTATCAGACTAGTCAGACTCCTGTTATGTGTGTTCGTCCTTTTTAACATAATATCTACTACGAATACGTGGCATGGAATTACTGAAGGATCCATTCCAACTCCGTCCAATATTCCACTTAGAATTGACCACGTCAGTTCTTTCGTACTATTCGTAAGGTATTGGCGTCACTTTAAACGTAATTCTTTCAAAATAGTTTTTGTTTGTTAAGACTTAAAATACACCTACGGACATGCCGAACTTCACTGACATGTGGGGTGTAATTGGAATGGATCCCGCTGTCAGTGATGCGTGGTGCAAACTCCAAACTCAAACTAACAATTGGAATATATTTAGCAATTAATGGATTAAACATTATCTACGCGCGTACGCATCGTATAATACAGGGCACCTCACCTCTTCCTTACCCTTTCCTTTTTCTCTTTCGCATTTCTTCGATTCTTCTTCAAACCGTGTGGTGTGCGCTATATCTCTCCGATTCGACCAACCTTTATGTATTATTAATATTTCTAGTTTGTCGTTCTTTCACTGACTCGTTTTCTCTCTTGATTGATCTGCTCCGCTCGAAGATAATAGATTTATTGTTTCAGATCTAGCGCGACCTTGGTGTTTTCGCCATGGCATCCAAGCGTATTTTGAAGGAGCTTAAGGATCTGCAAAAGGACCCTCCCACTTCGTGCAGTGCTGGTATTCTTCTCTGGATTTTTTTTTCGATCTAGCTTGAAATTATGTAATTAGTTGAAATTCTGTTCGGCACTGCTTAGATCTGGATTTTTTCTGGTTATTAGTTGTTAAAACCTCTTTAAATAGGTTAAATTATTGAATTTTACTCAGTAATTTTCATTTCCGTTATCATAAGGAGCTACAACGTTGTCATACGTGAATTGTTTTCTCTCTACAAAGAACACAGGCATCTCGCATCAGAAAAGAATTATGTCTCTGTTAACAGCAGCCCTTGTATAAAAAAAAATGAAAGAAAACTAAAGCTTATTTAGTGTATAGGACTGGGGAACTTTTGGTTGGATCTTTTTTGTGGTACATAATGTTAGTTACATATTTAGGTGTGTTTAAAAGCATGTGTATGATTCTGTCTCCTAGTTATTTAATTATTTGAAGTTAAGTAATTTCGTTCTTTACCAGGATGGAAGCTACATCAGTATGAGGTGAAATGCATTGTGTGTTTGTTGTTTAAAGATTTGTTTCTGTCACTTCTATATCAACTTTCCTAACATTAATTAGTGTGGACATTTACTAAAAAGTTAACGTATTAGGTTTGATATAAGTGGTTAATGTTGAAGTAAGAATGGGGTACATAATCATTCATTTATACTTGTTATAGGCTTAACTAAACTTCTGTCAATAATTGTAGTATCCAGTATAAAATATTTATTCCACAATATGGTTCAAAAGCATATTTTTTAACTTTCATCAAAGGATGTTGTTTTGATATATGTTTATGTGTTAATTGTGAAACATTCATAACGGTTATTACATCTCTAGTTCAATAGGGAACTTTTGCAGTGTAAATAAGCAGTAAAGAAAATATATAACAGAGATAATGAATTAGAATGTAACGATACAGTGGATGCAATGATAAGTCAAAAAAGGCAACTCACAATTGATTGCCGTAAATGATAATGTGGGCGCCAGATCTTATAGTATAGCTATTTAGTGGTACTTTGTGCTAGAAAATGTAGGTGTTACTGGATCCTTTTTCTTATAAGATAATATTTTTTATTAGACTTGATTGCAGTTCTGGAACTATAGTATCTTCAGGCATGAACTAGGTTGCTAGACACTATAAATAAGTTCTCATTTTGCATCAAGCTTCCTTATATTTAATTATTCATTTGTTTTCTCTGCTTCTTTTAAATCAAGGGTTTTTTTTTCTTTTCTTTTCCCTATGGTTTTTGCTTTTGTGAAGTTTGAATATTTAATGCAACCAAAAAATCAGAAGAATTGAATGAAGGAACAATTTTAATAACTAGTTGTTCTGCATAATCAATGTTGTCTTTGCCAGTGTCACTTCCCCTCAATCTATAAGTAGGTGGCCCTAACTCCTATATTTGCCAATTGTCCTTCAAATTTTGTTTTCGTTGCGTCACTGACAGTTACTTTTATTGAAAATGTGAAGGTCCGGTCGCGGAGGACATGTTTCACTGGCAAGCCACGATCATGGGCCCACCTGATAGCCCCTATGCTGGTGGTGTTTTCCTCGTCTCAATCCACTTCCCTCCTGATTACCCATTTAAGCCACCAAAGGTAATTTGAAAAATTAGACAATGTTTCTATCTGAATATTTCTCTAATCTTGCTTAGCAGTATGAAATAGCAAAATAGGAATTGTTAAAATAACTAAATAGGTTTTACAGTCTGCTCTTCTTCTTCTGTAAGGTAAAAATATAATTACGTGGTTATTCATAAAGGTTTTTCTTTAAATCACACCAAGAAGTTTGTACTACTTTCACTGTAGCTTTCAAAAATGCAGCTCGATCTATGCTCGGTTAGGGTTGTTCTCGGAAGTTTGTTTCATTTTTCTATGTTTATGACGTATCTTTCTAAGACTGGCAAAGATGATTGATTTTGTTATGGAATGAACTACAAGATAATATCCAAATCATTCATCCTTGCTCCCAATTTCCAATATCACGAGGTGAATAGAAATTAATGAAAGAAAATGGGGTGAATTACTTTATATGGAGTTTTTAAGATTTATTCACCTCAATTTTTCTGCATAACCAATCTATTCACCCTCCTTTTCCTTCTTTCTCAAAACTTGGGAGCATGCCTTGAAAGTTTGCTAGCAGTTAAAATGGTAGAAAGGTTGGGTATGTTCTGACCCAGTTATACTTGTTACTGGATGTATAAAATAGAAAGCCAACTGAAATAAATTTCTATTGAGCTATAGCTACAAGCCTACAAGAGCGCTATATAGCCTTGAGTATAGGTCGTTTTACTATCAAGAAAGTGCGTGTGGTTAATTTTTTGGGTTTATATTGGCAAATGCCGAATGTAATTTGAATCGGGTTCTAATTTGGTGATGGGGCCAAAGTGTATTGCTGCTGCCTGCTTCCTTGAAATGTTTTCTGTGCGTGAAAGTTCAATTATTTCATAGATTGCAATTGCATCATGTTCTTTGACTTCCAATATTTCTAATATCTTCATCCAACATTGAGAATACTCTAGTAATTTGCAACCAGTACCCAACATTAGGTTTACAGAATGTAAAAGATTGGCGCTGCTGAATGTTGACATTTTACTAATTCTCATATAGTTATATTTCATTTCTCTGAATCCAACCTGAGCTGTAGTTGGAATTATCCAGATTAATATGTTGGATATTGAGTTTATCTACCTGTAACAAAGTTATTTAATTAAAGTTAAGATTGAGTAAGGGCTGTTTACAGTTTTGTCATATTTGTTTTTAAGTGTCGGTTATTTGCAAAATTTATAAAAATCTTTTGTCAACATTTGGTTTCTTATTGCATTGTGGGTAAACTTTAAGAGTATTTTTGCAACAATAAATCCAATTTTGAAATGGGTTCTCTGTTGAGTATTGCAACCAAAGTACTGCCAATTTGTAGCCTTTTTATACGTTGAAGGTAATTATCTTCTAAATAAAAAATAAACGTAGTGGTGAAAATCTTTTTTACAAGTACTATTTTTTTTAAAGAAATTATCACAAGAGACATTTCTCATTTGCTTCTAGGTTTCGTTCAAGACAAAAGTATTTCACCCAAATATCAACAGCAATGGCAGCATTTGCCTTGACATCTTGAAGGAACAGTGGAGCCCTGCCCTCACCATTTCTAAGGTAATTTCTTTTTACCTCCTTTTTCTTCTCCTAATTATCTACTGCACCCTTCAAGTGCTATGCGAAATTACTTGCACATGTTCTGCTATTTTAATTTAATGGGGCTGCTTCAAAATCTAACTACTGCAATATTTACCTGTATCTAGTAATGAGTTCAGATACTAGGAACACAAAACCATAAGCCTAACCCGTAATCCTGCATATGCATTTTAGAAATGAAGAAGTCAGTTCTTAAAACACTTAAATTTTATCCCGGGTAAATTAAAAAAGTTAAAACTTAGTAGTTAATAAAGTATCACAATATTTGCGTGTTGTGATACTCAAATCTATAGATGATGACGAATGCCACAAACTATTCAAGGGTTTTTTATGATAATTATTTTAATAATGGATATTTAGGCAATTCTTACTTAGCATCACAATCTGACTGCAAAGTTGCAAACCCCAAGTACCTGAGTTGTGTTGTTAGTGTTAAACTATCAGTTATTGCTAATGGGTCTGAAAATTTTCAAATTGAAAAATAGTTGGTCTGAAGTCTGAACTGAGCTCTTATTAGTACATGTTGTTGACCTCATTTTTGTTCTCCTTTTCTAGGTGCTTCTTTCAATTTGCTCATTGCTAACGGATCCAAACCCAGACGACCCTTTAGTGCCTGAAATTGCACACATGTACAAAACGGACCGTACCAAATACGAGACCACCGCCCGTAGCTGGACCCAGAAATATGCCATGGGCTAAGTAATAGTTCTCATTAAAATTCAAAACAAACTAGAATTTGTCGTGGCCTTTTTACTACTCCCCCTGTGTTATCTATTTTTAAAAGTTTGACTGTTCTGTGTGAAATGTGATTTGCAAATTGATCTGTGACTTAAAGGTATTTGAAGAATGAAAACTGAAAAGGCCTATGTTGTCAGTGAAATTAAAAAAAAAAATCTACAATTTGGTGCTTTAGTATAGATTGCATTGAAACTTCGATATTTTTAAAGTCTTCACCGTTCGTTTTTCTACTCCAAGTGGAAATTAAAATAAAAGAAAACGGTGATCTGATAGTTGTACAAGACAATATTAGAGCTATAGATGTCGTTTTGAAGCAATTCTTTGGACAAAATAATAATAGAAATTGCCACCTATTGAAGGTAAACAGATGCATGTGTGAACTGATGCTATAGAAAATTAATTTCTAATCTCACATCAATCATATAACGAAATTTGAATTTTAACTTGTTATTTCGCCTTTTGATGGGAAGATTATAAAATTGAATTTACATCTATTATAAAGTGGGAGGAGGCCAGAGGATATGGGCTTCCTTTTTAAGGGGGTATGTACCTTTGTTGAGCTGATGTTGTTATTCTTGTGCTCCAAAATATATATATTCATGCGAAAGGATTTTCAATATGTCGAATCATACACATGCCTTTATGTTTCGGCCATTTTAACCAGTTTTTCACACCTAATCTCGACACCCGTAATTTTTTTGAAGTTACAAAAGGACCTCAAAATTGTATAATTCTTTCACTAAAAAGTTATAAAAAAAGTCATGTCAAAACGAAAGACATTGAAAACAGATACAACAATCAATTGGGATTCATATTTATTTACATATTTATTTACAACAAGTAAAGACAGATTGATCGTATTAGACATAGATTCTTATGGCAAGGTAATGCTGATCCTCGTAAAAAAATTTCATTGGTCAATTGGGAATTAGTGTGCTATCCCAAAGAGTATGGTGGGTTAGGGGTTAAAGACTTACATCTCATGAATCTGTCTTTACTTGTTAAATGGTGGTGGAAATGGTCAAATCCAACCTATTCGGGTCTTTGGAAACAGCTGTTGCAAATTAAATATACTTCTCTCACACCACTTGCACACATGTCTCATTTTTGGAGAGAAATATATAAGCTTCAATACATTGGTCAAATGAGTTGTACTTTTCAGATTGGGAATGGCCACACCGTTCGGTTTTGGTTGGATACTTGGTATTCTGATTGCCCTTTATCCACTACGTACCCTCAACTCTTTGATATCTGCATTAACCAATCTATTTGTATACAAGATGTTATTGAATCCAACGGGTCCATGTTGAGGTTTCGCAGGAACCTGCATGGCATCCTTTCATGTGAATGGCATGCGCTTGTTGCCATTATCAACTCCTGTTCCTTATCGGACACTCCCGATTACCCTCTATGGAAGTGGGATTCTAAATTACAGTTTACTACTTCATCTCTTTATAGTTTTCTCTCTTTCAGAGGGGTTCAAATTCCATATGCAGAGTTGTGGTGGCATGTTCCCGTGCCTTTGAAAATACGAATTTTTATGTGGTTGTTGTTTCAAAATAAAATCCTTACTAAATCTGTGTTGTCCAAAAAGAGGTGGCAAGGGGATCCCTACTGCCACTTCTGTACTAATGCCGAAGAGTCAACTTTACACTTATTTCTTAAATGCCCTTACATTGCCCAAATCTGGTTCTGGATGGGCAAATTTCAGAATTTTTATGGTGATTGGACCTCCTTAGAACATATTCAACATTTGGCCATGTCTTTGTCCCTCCAACAACGAGAAGCTATGTTACTGGTTGTTAGTGCCATTTGCTGGTGCATTTGGAAAACTCGAAATTCTATAATTTTTGATAATAAAACCGTGCCTACTGTGCGACATATGATTTTACTGATCTGTTCTTTGTTGGATTATTGGGCAGGCAATACAAAAAGCCACGTGAGGCAATTTGCACAATCTTGGATCCCGATGGATCTAGATATGATACCGCTCAACTCTCTTTCTCCTTTGCCAGCCATTGAGTTGCACTCGGGTCCCAATTTGCCTGTGGCTCCACTCATGCTTGCCAACTAAAGCACCTGCTGTTACCTCTTTTATATTGATATCAGTTTTTGATTGTTGGCTGGTTCTTAGTTGTATGCTTTCCCTATATTACTTGGGGTGTTCCCCTGACTGTTGGCGCATTGTTAGTGCCTTTCACTGTTTCAGTTTGGTTTCTATACTGGTGCAGGTTCCACTGCTCCTACTATTATGCTGTTTTTGGGTTTTTAGGTGTGGATGTAATTGTGTTTTGCCTAGGGTCAATGACGAGATTAATAAAATGCGACTGAAACTTTGACACTGCTTCTTGACGATGCCGTCTTGGAGTTCAGTGTCTGGTTAAGGATGTCGGAAGTGATCTGAGACCTTTAGAGGCTATGGGTTTCTTGGGTAGTTTTTTCTATTTTTGTTATTTTTTCTTTGATCCATGTATGTTACATTCTATTACATTTTCTTTAATGGAAGGGCATTATGCCTATTTTTCAAAAAAAAAAAAAAAAAAATTCATATTTATTTACAACTAAAACATCTGTTTCCATTTCAAAAGAATCCGGGCCCATTACTGGGCTTAAGAAATCCTCCTTCTTTTTACATTTCCAAGGAGCCCAAAATCCTGCATTTCGAACTTTGTAATCAACAAATCCTACCATAGTGTGTGGAATTCATATCATCGACGGTACCGTAAAAGGTCATCTTTTACAATTACTTGATCTGGACCGTTCTTTTTAACTTAGCACGAATCTCAAAGCCCAACAATACTGCCCCCTCAGTCAGCCCGATTCCCAAACCGGCTGAGAGTTAATCTCAAACCGTAAATAGCTAATTGTAAAAGGGAATCTTTTACGGTACCGTCGAGGATATGGATTCATAGTGTGTGGGGATGCCTATCATGTCAGCTAGTTTCTTGGTTCTCTCAAAAATTCTAGTTGGCGACTTGAATGCACCATGATTGCCAATTTGCTGTGGAGGAGCAAAAGGCATTTACACTGGTCTTTGGATCTTTTACTTGGGACAAGTGCTTTTACACATCACTTCTTCATTTAGATATTCTATTTAAAAATAATAACAGATAAAAAAAGAGGTCAATTTGGGTCCGATGTCCATCGGACTCAAGATGAGTTCGATGAGTTCGACCGTCTGATCTGTTTTAAAATTCGTGCCGCAACTTTCACATCTGCTTTAAAATTCATGCGCACGAATCTTAAAACAGATCAGACGGTCCTGAAACCCATCGGACTCAAATTTGAGTCCGATGGGCATCGGACCCAAGCTGCTCTCATAAAAAAATAAAAAGGAAAGAGGAGGAAATGAAATAATCCAGGGATAGAATATTTTTGCTCTATGCGGATGCATTTACAATATAAATAGTGTTGAATTGCGTGTGTTATTTTAAGAAATAAATTACTATATTTTTCAAAAAAAAAATATATTTCAAGTATAATCCACAATGCAATAATGTGGCTTTTAGAAAACCCACCATTGAATATCTGCTGCGTATATTTTCCTTGCAAAAAAATATATATATATATATCTGCAATCAAATTGCTTCAGGTATCTGATCTTCTATTTCAGAATAACATAATTATTTCAAATGACGAGGGAACTCTAAATTTCATAGCCTATGTATTATCTACAAAAAAAGTACATTATTTTTTTTTCTTCAATTATGGACATTATGAAACCAAACAAATAATAAAACCCCTTCTGATACAAATATATCCAATTATGCCTCACTAAATTCAAATCCATAAAAAAAATTAACTAGAATTAAAATGAATGTGTAATCGTGCATTCTGATTCTTATCATAAATAAATGTCTGACTTTGAATTAAAATGAATCAATAAATTGAGCAAATGTAGAATTCAACCTGATTGATTCAAATAGTATTTGACTTTCCTTTATTATTTTTTGCCCTCTATTTCTCCTCTTTTCATTATGTCTGTCTTTGAAATTAATATCTAATGACAAGTGGTACTTATCAACTTATATTCTCTCAAGCATTTAATGCCAGGGGATTTGCAAATCTGGCTCGCCTTCAATTTTTTTTGTCAAACTTCATTAATTGGTGATATGATTTTAGTTTCCATTTCATTTTAATTAAGGTAATTTTTTTCATTAGCAGAAAAATAAAAAAATAAAAAATCATCCCAAATCCAACCTTTTTTTCTCACCCATTTCTTCCAACTTTATTTACAATAAGTCATAATTATTAATACACTTTTGTTGAGAGGAATATATATATATATGTGTGTGTGTGTGTGTGTGTGTGTGTCTGTATATATATATGTGTGTATATATAGGTGTATATGTGTGTGTATATGTGTATATTTATATAACATATTTTTATTTTTAGAAATATATTAAATATTTTTTTGGAAAGGTGAAACATGGAAAACTTTTTTTGATGCACTAGAAGGACAAAATATTTCTGGTGTATACATATATATTTTTGTAGCTCATTGATAAATAAGTTTCATCTTTCCCTTTCCTGACAAAATATTTAATATATTTCTAAAAATAAAATATTCCCTATATACAGGGCCAGTAAATATTTAAGTAAACCAATCAATAATTATCCTACTTGCAAGTGGTATCATATCAAAAACCAAATTTACAAGCATAATGCAAAAAAAAAAAACTTGGCCGATTGCAAGATAAATATATTGTATTAATTAAAGTACATCATGAACATACTTAATCTAATACTCTAAAAAATATGTGCAAATAATTTGGGGGTATTGCTGGCTTCCTTTGTCATCCTTAGTTGGCATTGACAATATTTTTTTTGTGTGTGTGATAATTTTTGCATTCCATACTTAGCTCTAAGCTTAAAGCAAGAGCCAGTTTCACATATACTTAAAACAGCATATATAGCATCATGGCAAAGACATGCATGGTATATTAATTTAGTAATGTTGTTCGATTTTGATTTGAGTTCATTAATTGGAGGCGTAGATTTTGATCTATTTGGTATTGACCAGTGTTAGATTAGATAAGTTTTAATTAATGTTTCGTGCTAATTGTTGACATGTTCTCATTTTAATAATAGCTTTGCATCAGCACAAATGCACAATACAGCGACGGCCCTTGGCATTTTGTAGAGATATATATATATATAATCTGGCTAATATGCTACGCGTAGCATAGAGGGTCTCAGTGCTACGGCTTAATATTTGAGTTTACAAAATTCTAACGGTCGATCTGAACTGTTCAACATGATCTCTATATGAATGTGTATTTGCAATTCAAATTTTACATTTTTTAGAATTTTTTTACTATTTTTTTAGATAGGTAGAAAATCACTTGATCTGAATGGTACATAATTTCATATAAAGCGATTTTTTATCTATCTAAAAAAATAGTAAAAAAATTCTAAAAAAATGTAAAATTTGGTTTGCAAGTACATATTCATATGAAGATCATGTTGAACTGTTTGGATCGACCGTTAGAATTTTGAAAACTCAAATTGAGCTGGAGCACGGAGGCCCTCTATGCTACGCGATATATATATATGATCAATTAAATTGATTAGATGGTCAATTATTATGCAAATATGTACTTGCTCTGTATGATTAATCCAAGTAGAGATCATCGCTTTTCTTTTCTCATTAAGTAGGGAGCACGATCTCCATTTAAATTTCCAACATTTACAAAGATACTGTTAATGTCATTTCAATACTGTAAAAATCTCATTTACTCCTAATTTTAGAAATAAATAATCAGTTTTGGTCTAATAGTTAAAGATAACGTTCTCTGTGTCTGTCAAGATCATAAGTTCAAATTCGAATAACAGTTCTTTATAAATATTTGAAGGTTCCTAATTTGCCTTCCATGTTTATCTTAAATAAATGTGAATGGCTTTGCACAAATATCTATCTAAAAAATGGAAGGTTTTATTCCCAATTTTTAAAAAAGACAATACTAATTTTATCAATATTAGGGTATGATAAAAATCAGAATGAGACATAATTTGATAATATTAAGAATCATTGACCATCCTAACTTAGAGATAGTGGCTTTGTAAAATATTAATTGAATTATAAAATATCTAAATATTTCATATTACATATTTTCTAAAGTAGTTGATCCTAAAATTACCAAAAAATGCAACACATGCCAAACTAATGGTATTGACACCATGCATCTCTTATAATAAATAGATCCGATTTATTAACAATGAACTTGTGATAAAAGAGGAAAAAACCGAATCTATTGAGGTGGGCCATATTAGGAAAGCACTTCCGTGCACTGTTCTGTTTGTTCAACTTTGATTAATTTAAAATCAAACTACATTTGAAATTGTCTTCCTCCAAATTAAAGCACCGCACGTATTTACACGCACACGTGCATGAGGAAACAAACAACGAAGAAACCCATCCATATTCATTTGGCTTCCGCTCCTCTACAATACTTGCAACTTGCAACTAGAAACCTCTATGGACAACTCCAATGTTTTAAATAGCATTTATAGCGTCATAGTTAGAAGACTATAAAAAAAACTATAGCGAATAGCGGAAACTATGCTACATAGCGTTTTTTTTTTTACAAAAATTATATTATATATTTGTACTAAATATCAACATTATCTAAAGTCTCATAGAACAATAAATAACACCAAATTAATTAAGAAATTATAATATTCATATTGAACTAGTACAAAGTCCAAATTGCGGTTCAAAATATCCATAGTAATATCATAAACTATCGATTTTTTTTCTATTCATCTTAAGCATCATGATTCATGACATAATATATTTTTTTCTATTTAAATTTCAAAATAACCTAGACAAGAGTTTCCTTCTCGGTTTTGAGAAAAAACAAAGCTTTTAATTGATTCTGGTTTGGATTTTATTTAACTTTTTTGGATCTTTATTTAAAGCCCATATAAATTGTCTAAAAAAGCCCATTATGCATAGCGCACGCTATTTGCGCTACACGCTATGCGCTATAGCGGCCGTAGCTTAATTAGCTCATTTTAATGTCATGGCTTAGCGTTTTGGGGTTGCAAAAAGATATAGCGGCGCTATTTTAGAACACTGGACAACTCCAGAGGCATTGCATTGAAAGGATTGCAGAGGAATTGGAAACTTGTCCCCGCATGCATGTCACATGCCACCGTAATTAATGATGGTGTGTTTGGTTTTGGGTTTCCAACGCCTAAGCAGCTTAGTAGTTTCTCATTGGTTTATATATTGGTTATTTTGTGACGGTCAAAGGTATTAGACAGTTAACCAACCACGTCTCACAACCTTTAAAATTTCCCAAACCAAGGTAAATAAATGAAATACATTCAGTGGTCCGCCGCAATACTTAAAAAAATTTAAATGAGAATTTACTAATTAAGGAGATGCTTCATTGCGTCATGCAGGAGAGATCGTGCAATGATCTACCTTGACCAATAAGGATATTCATTCAATGATATATATATATTCTAGAGAAATTCTGATGTAACAACCAAGCTATATATGAATTCAGATCCAGTGCAGTAACCCAATTTTTGAGTTTTGATCCAAACCGTCCAAGGTGCTCTAACACGAATCTTAAAGAACCTGGAGCCCACAAATAATACTGGCCCCCTGCGCTACCACCGAATAGGCACCGTACACGTCAAAACTCAAAAATTGGGTTACTTTAGGGGATCCGGACTCGCTATATATGGCATGAGGCACTTCCTTGCCACAACTCATGAGCAATTAATTGTTCGCTAGATTTTGTTTGGGATTTAATCATTTAATGGCAATTCCTTATATGTTACAACACGTGTAAATGAGCATCAAATATTTTGCAACAATTTCCAAGAAAAACCACCACTTGCGCAAAGTTGATTGATGAAATTCCTGCAATTGTAACTATTATATTTACATATGATTTTTAATGGATTAATTGCTAGGTGCTTAATTACAATTATTGATGCATACTGTCCTTTGTTTCAGCCGTTTTTCTAGAACTACGGTTCTTATTTTTATATAAATTTTTGTTGAAATTAATTTTGTTTTTTTTCAAAGAGGGGGCCAAGATTTTTAAATCCTTAACAGCAAGGTATTGGGCTTAGATTTTAAGCCTTTTAAGGACCAATGATCCAACAAGGCCCAAATAATATTTCATCAGAATTTGCAAATATACCCTGAAACTTGTGT